>VWZV01010978.1:0-258717 GCA_013397155.1 Irena cyanogastra
ACAGCCTACCTTTTTATTTTTCTGTTAGCTATCAGTGTTTATTCAATACACTTGCAAACTGCAGCAATGAAGTATCTGAAGTAAACTCTGCTCCAGCTTCTTCTTTCTCTCTAAAAATTTTGCTGCTGGGCAGATCACACACACATAGAAATTATTTAAAAAGCCCCACCAATAAAGATTAGATGCCTTTCTAAATAGCATTTTGAATTAAGTCAAAGAGGACAGAAAATATTGCCCAACAGAAAAGCCAATCTGAGTTTAGAATTTAAGACAGAAGTGACTTTCCATCAAGTGCATCAGCAGCAGAAAACAATCCTTAGCTCATCAATCCACTGAACCAAAATGCTTGTTAAAGTCTCACAGCATCAATATCCATCAGAATATATCTATTAAATATCTTGATGCCATCTATGTCATCCATGATTTAACTTCTGATATAACTACTTTGACCAATTCAATATCTCGCAGTAACTTCAGGGTAAAAATGAAATAGGGACTATTAGAAAATACAAGGAAAAAAACATACAATGTTATTTGTTAAAAAACAAAAACTCAGTCCCCAAAAAAAACCCACAAAGGTTTTTCATGTGATATGTCTTAGTCACATGCAAAAATTGCTTCTGCAATATTGAAACAAATCACCCTCTGGTTCAGAATACAAAGCTATAGAGATTGGTTAGAACACCTGGGTGTCTCAATGTACACTGTCATACCATTTAGGTACAAACTTAAATGGACACAGCTTAAATAGAAATTATCCATATAGATGAATAACTATCCCTTCACCTTGTGAAAACCAAAATCCCAATGTTATTGCTATCTCACTCTAAAGAAACCTGTCAGGACTCGCACTGGCACTGTGAAAAGCAACATGAATGGCAGAAATTTTGATTGATGTCACTCCCTGCCTGTCAAGTGAAACAAGCAGGGCCAACCTAATCATGTTAGATTAGCTGATACAGAGATGATATACTATTTTTGTGTTATAGATATGCATGTAGAGTGTGCATGCACAGAATCACAGGAATGTAAACATCTTTCAAGTAATGCAAAGTATCAGAGAAACTGTATTATTATCAAACTCTTAAAAAAAAGTCTGGGGAATTGGAGTGGGCATTTTTTCCCTTTTGCTTCTGCAATTATGTGCAAGTAATGCTCACGGATTTTCAAGACTTTGCAGTAGACCCTCTACATATTTTCTGGAGTCCTAATTCAATTGTTTTCTTTTTGTATTGTTACATTCAACTAAACAATTTTTTTTATTAATCTAGAGTGAAATTGATTCCACTCCTTTTCTAGAACACAGACTAATCTGCAGATTTAAATATACAGTCAGGTAATCTTCTGATATGAAGTTCAATAAATTCTAAAAAGTGAGAACATCTGAAGACAACAGACCTTGTGTAAGAAGGTCACAGAAGAAAGTGATCTTATCAGACAAAGCGTGCAAAACAAAAACATGTCTAGTTCAGACATGAGAGGGGAATATGGCTGCAGCTGTCTGTTCATTTATCATTGGAATATTTGCTCATTTGATAACCAGTAGACTGATAAGTAGAGTAACCAATAAGAAGCACCTCCACACTACCAAAAATGATGCAGACAGTCCAAGCCTCCAGATTAATTTAGAGAGAAGTACCCTAAGAACAGCTGACAACCAAGATACTTAAATCTCAGCTGTGAAAAATTTAATAAACAGAAAAAAAACCCCAAACTTGTCAAAAGAAGCCAGAACTACATTTCAGCTGAAAAGAGGTAAGTCTCTGAGTTTAAAATCAAAAAATAAAATGCCCCTTGGTCACATGGCTACACAGTTAACAACAACAAATGTACAGAAACAATTTAAACTGCATGAAAAACCAATGTTTTATCCTATATACCTCAAGTTATAAACTTTCTTCTTTTTAATCTGGACCCTAATCAATATTAAATCCAAATTTTTTATTTACTGTACAAGATGTGTTTCATAGGACTGAGAAAAAATATAATCTTTGGGATTAAAATAATGTTAAATAGGATAAATTGCAAGAAATATACTTCCTTTCTTTGTCTCCGTACACAAAACAGAAATAGGCCTGATGCTGGATTTTCTTAACTTTGAGCTGGTGCTGAAAGGTACTCAAGTATTTTTCTCTTCCACTGAGACAGTCAAATGTACCAACATCTTCAACAGGACTAAGCCTCAGGTTTTTATGTTTTACCCAAACTTTATCAAACTTAGAACAAGAGAAGAACACAATTTGGAAATGAGGGTTTAGGTCCTTGACATAGATTGCACGCCCACCTCAACTAACATTTGGCCTTGAAACCTGACAGAGACAGCATTAAAGCACACCCGGAATAAATTGCTACAATGTGTCTTACACAGCCACTGCCCACTTGTTGGACAGTACAAGAATTTGCTCTCACCCTTAAGTGCTATCCAAATAAATATATCAATAAATATAATCCCTATCCAGCCACAGAGAAGCAGCCATTTGCATGTAATGCAGGTGAGCCTTGGAAAGGACAGCAAGATGTCACAGAAAGCACCTACTGAAACCAATCTGCTCATATGCACGTAAGCAATACTAACATATGGAGCTGAAGAGCACAGCCCAGACAACACAAACCTGGCCAAACAATGGCCCTTTCAGCCTGATCTCCTCAAGGCCTTAACCTAAAGCAGCAAGTTTCCTATTTGCTCATTCCAGGAAGAAACTGCAGGTTCTGCATGACCCCTATTTTTCCAGTCTCAGATGTGAATTTTGCTAGCTTTGGAAATGTTTTAGGACTTACACAGAAATTTATAAAATGTCAGCTTGAAAATTTTAATTGACTTATTAGCAATATCTCTTCTTTGAATGACCTTTTAGTCCTCTTTATAACATATCACCTACTTTTACTACCTTCTGGCTGACAGCTTTTAATATATTCCTTCCTAGTGGATGATATCATCTGTCCTTGGATGGAATTAACTAAAGCACTACACATTTAAAAGCTGACATTAATCCATATCCACAGATTTTTAACAGCTGCTGGGATAAATATTGTGTTTCCATGCATTAGGTTTTATATAACAATGACTAGTAGAAATAAATTGAGATTAAATATACACTGGCAACATCAAAGCCAAGGAGAAAAAACACTCAGCTGATAAATGCAGTGTTTTAGTGGCTGCATATATCAATGACTAAAAATACTTACCATAATTAGCAATAATAATTCAGTTATAGTGCAAACATAAGGTATATTTGTTGCTATGCCATTGCTGTATCTCTCGATAATCACATTTTTAAAAATCTTCAACGATGAGAGCATTGGTTCGAGGCTGGGGAATATTTTTTTATCTGTTTCAAAAAAACACAGCAAGTATTATCTGACACATTCCTTTTTCAAATTGTATATTTAGGTTTGCAGCCATAAAAGAGAGGAGTAATCAATGGCCTTAAATAGAGTGGGGATGAACACTCCAAGAGGTGCACAGGGAAGGAAGCACTACAACTTATTGCAGGAGACACCTGAACAGTAAAACCCTCTGTAAACCTCTGTGAAATTCACCATTTGTCAAAGTGAAAAACATACAATTCAATAGACCTCCCTCCCCTTTCCTTTTGTCTACGGAAAGAAAATATTCATCAGTAAATTAATGAGAAACATCTGCTATGAACTTGAACATGCCTGTAAGAGAATGCTTGGAAGTGAACAATTGCTTTCACCAGAAGCTGTTTAGTAGCCTTCAGAATTGTTAATTACCAGTCTAGAGTCTGTAATAAAAATAATCAAGGGTATGTTACGTCTTGGCAAATATTTCTGAAAATAACAATATTAATCTTCCTCAATGCATGTCCAAAGCACTTTGCAGAAGTTGTTTGGTATCCTTTCCATTCTGTTGCTCTTCCATGCACTCATGAGTTTTTTTGACACTCTTTAACAAGTTGTTGGGTTTTGGTTTTTGTTTTTTAACTAAAGAATTTTGAAACCTCAACTCTCCACCCTTTAACAAGAGGACCCCATTGTTCTCCATAGGCCTTGCTTTCAGGCAAAATATTCCACATGAATTACGGGAATCTCACTACTCTAAAATGTACAGAAAGAATATATATTTCTTAGAACTTATCTCACAGAGGAGTTTTCAGTTGAAGTGCTAAGAAGTTCTTACTACATTTTTTCACACAGACTTGCTAACTACAGCACCACAAAGAAGTAAAATAAAACTGAAAGAAATGGGTTAATATCCCAATTCATTTACAGCTCCTAATTTATGGTACAGCTAACTTCGCAGAAAACACAGTAAGTTTTGTAACAACTGGATGAACTTCTTTAGTTATGCTTACTATTTTGAAGGCAATTTTATACATCTCTGTTAGTCAATACGGTTAATTGATGTTTCAGTTTATATCTTTCATGCAACATTTAAGCACCCAAGAGTGAAAGTTGCTAAGGCACAGTCCTAGGACAGTAAGTGACACTGTCCTTTTGCAAGGATTTTGAGGAGGCACACAATTACAACATTTAAGTCTGATTCCAGAATAACAGATCAAGCCCAAATTGGGATCTGATGATGAGATTCACTCCCCATTAATCTTTTTACCCATTCAACATATTATACAGGAATAGGACTAACACAGATATGTACCCACATGAAAAAAAACGGTATTCTGTATAGTCCAGCATGGTATTTGAGCTGTAACTGTCATAACTGTGCTGACACCTACCAATCCTACATCAAATCTCCTAAGCTTCATACAACAGACTGCAACCAACCTTCAGCTCTCCATTTGAAAATAGGCAAAAGAAAAGGAATTCACTGTCTTTGACAGCTTCTCATCAAGAAACTAGGACTCAAGAGATACAGCTCACAGTCTCTGAAAACACAGGACAAAAGTAATGCTTTCCAGGTTTTCTTGCAACTAAACAGATAACCCAGGCTGCTTTATTATATATTTGTGATTCAAAATAACAGAACTACCAAAGCCATTTTTTAAAGTTTTTAAATCTTTTGCTTTAGAATTGAGAACTTGGTAGACAATTTCCACTAAAAAGCATATTACCAATATATTCATAGAGGTCTGAATCTGAACAATTTCTTATATTTATATGAAAAAATTGTGTAAGACATGCAGAGACAATAATGCAACAAGAAATTTCTGAGGGCACAAACACATTTTTTAAACACACCATATTTCCAAACCTAATTCAGGCATTCAAGATACTAAAGAAACCTTTATCACATATTTGTATTTCAAACTGAGATACAGTTACCCATTACACTGAAAAAGTTAATCTTAAATCTCAGAGATATTCTTGCCATAGCATACTATTCTGGGCAGGATTTATTACCTTTGTAGAAAGATCCCAGAATTTGATTCTCAGCTGGAAACACCAGCTCTTAACAGATCCACACTTTTAGAATCAAGCAACCCGTGTTTTCAGGATGGACATTTCAGAGGCTTCTTTGTGGAGATTAAGAGCCTTTAGCAAGTCAATAACATATGACATAAGTATCTCCACATACCCTGAAGCTGATGCAAAGCAGGAAATCCTAAGAAGGGCTCATAAAACGATATTCAGGACAGCTTGCCTTAGTCCTGCCCACAGCAGCACACCCATACAATATAAGAATCATCAGAGCTCCCATCACAAGCACCACGAAAGTCTGCCAGAAAAAGCTGCTTCCACACTGAAAAGCTCTGTAAACATGGTTATTACATCCCTGCTCTTGTCTGGGCCGAACAGCTCCTCACAAGAGAACTGATAAGTTCCTACTGTATGGATGCAAATGGCCACTAAGCAGTTGGAAAACACTGTGAAGGACTCCATTCTACTTCGTGAGGTAGTACTATCCATGGTAAGAAACCAGCACCTGCACTACAGTCAGAGCTCAGCTGGGGGATGAGGACAGGCTGGGGAGTGAAAGAAAACAAGAGATTATATTGGCAGTTTAGTACCAGCTAATGATAAATCAGATTTGTTAATTACATTTAACGTAGTTTTAACATAAAAAAAAGCGAAGAACAGGCAATAGAGTCTTTCTACTCACAGACGTTAAGCTCCCATAAATTAAAATTTGAGATTAAATAAACCACAGATTGAATTATTTCCACTGAATTATTTGCTTTTCAGGGAAAGATTAGGCTACAGATTAGAAGATTTGAAATATTTTTCAACTGACTGAGATTTATTCACTTATTAACCTAACTCAAAATCTCCACATGTAGTAAAAAATCCGTGTGTTAGATATTCCTGGTTTATTATGCATTCATATATTTGTGTATATGGAGTATGACCTCCCTTCCTTTCACTTGAGAGCTGTAAAAGTGGCATGTTCAGGTAAAACCAAACAGTGAAGGGGTTTATCTAATACCAGATTATGAATACTCTGAATTAATAGAGCAGAAAAATCACTGTGTATTTATGATAGTGTTCTTAAATTACTTTCCTGTTTTAAAGTGGAAATACACATACACATATTGATAGGTATTAATATATAATATGAAAAAGGTAATGTATTTATATGGTTTTAAACAAAGCTTTGGATTGAATTCAATATGTTAGAATAGAAATTTCTTTGTTTCACTGGAAGACTCAAAACGTTATACTACTGCCAAACCTTGGGGTTTGTTGTCTGGAAGAGGTAACTGCTTTCTTATGACAAAGACTTGAAAGATATATTCCTTTAATTTTTTTTCTCCCCTACTTCACGTTCACATGTGTTGAAACTCATTGCTTCTGGAAATGAAGATGCTCTGGTGTCAGCTGTAAAATCTGTATCTCACTTCCTCAGACAAGTGGATATTTATTGACAGGGTGTGAGAGAGAAAGAGAGGAGAGACTGCCTGTCCTGGAGCCAGTAACCTTGGTGAAGATGCAATGTCACAAACACCAAGCCATCATTCTCATAGATGTACAGCATATTATTTAAAGGGAAACAAATATCGGCCACTGAATGTCACTGCAAGGACACATCTTCTGCCTCTTAACTAAACTTATCAGTGCAGTGCTTTAATATGGTACCTTTTTCATCCTCCCCTCAAATTCATCTTACAGAGCAGCTCTTGACACTACCAGAGAGCAGTCAAGACTAAGATTTAGTGACGTCTGCTTCAAACAGATCTAGATTTATTGACATTTGTTGCCTGCTTCTTCTCTCAGTAACTGCACACAGGATTAATTTTAACCATTTCTTAAACTCTGGGGAACTGCAAACTTACAGTAAAAACAAAATCAGACAGCCAAATTAGTCCTACACTTTGGATTTCCACTTTTAATTAGAGAACCAGAACTTTAATTTTAAGACCTTTAACATGAGGGGATGGTTTTGCTGGAATTTGGATGAAAAAGGCACACACCAATCCCTTTTCAAAAGGAACTCCTTTCCAGTAGGAGGGGAGGATTTATACCTCAGTGGTTTACAGAAACATGTGATTAACAGCTGTACATGAAAATACTGCAGGATGAAAAAAGCCTCATCTTTTAATAACTACTTCAGTAGTGAAATATTGCTGTACTAATTCAGCCTTTATTTATTACTATGACCTGTACCTTGTAATAACTTCTAAACCCCCAAATTAATACACTCTCTATGCTTCTACTTTTCTACAAAAATTCTATCTTAGTGGCTGAAAAACAGAAATCTCTTTCCACAAGGACACATAATTATCTTGGTGTTAATTCTTATAAATTATATGAACTGATGGAATTCACATTTTTCAAATTTAGAAGTGACACTCAGAACTCAACTACACAATGATATAAATGTTTGAGCTCGTGTACAGTACAGACACAGATATCTCTGCCCAATACAGAAAAAAAATCCATTTACATCTCTATTTTATAAGGATGGATAGATGAATACACTCTCCTGACTTTCCTAATGTTAGGTAGAAGTATAAATTTGCTGTGTTCTGTAAAAGATTAACTACTAAATGAAAAAGAACTGCTGGATGTAAATTTAGAAGTCCAAAAACACCCAAGAGGCATAACTGTAATTATTGCTGAAGGAAGCTGTTTAAGCCAAAAATACATTTCCATTAACAATCAAAATTAATTTTGATTGCCTTTTTCTCAAGTTTTCAGTGAATAACCTTTGATGATAGCACATGATAATGATTCATTAGGAAAAAATTAATTTGTATTTCAGAAGTAGGCACATTTAAAAAAGAGTCAGAAATCACACCAGTGAAAACCAAATGCCAGAAGACGCAGAGGACTGTTTGGAGAATAAAAGACTTATCATCAGAGTACATCCTGTACTCGTGCATACAGTTTTACAGAAGAATGATATTAAGATGTATTAATCAAAGTAATTTATATGCTTTGCTTTACAAGATATAGATCCCTCCAAACTGTACTATCTACTCAGTGTCATCCAAAGCATATTGGTGGGAGAAGCACCACTGAGTACAGAAAAGCTGTAAAACCTGTCTGCAGACTACACAACAGATATACATCAGCTCAAAAGTTGGATGACAAAATGCAGGGTTTTTACAGAATTTCTACATGCCAGGAAAACACACTTTAGTTTATGGGAAAAGGCTGCAGTATATCCTTATAACAATATAAATCTTCAGAACCCTTGTGATGATATCTAATTTACGTGGCTGTCACTGGAAAATGTGGTATAGTGAATTATACACAATACTAAGCTTAATTATGAACAGTAACCTAGAGATCTTGATTAGAAATCATTTGCTCACGACATTCAGAGTCTGTAAAAACAATGATGAATTTATACAGCACACAGCAATTCCAAATAAATTATTCCTAGAAAATCAAAAGGAAGGTATAGATTATATAAGAAATTATTTCTTAAGATCGCTGCCAAATTTTAACTACACTGTCAAATACAGAGTCAAAGTACAAGAGCTGAAGCCTGCTTTACATAAAAATAGCTCTCTAACATTCACATCAATTCTTTCCATCTTCAAAAGCAGGCATTTCCAAACTGTGGGCCAGGTCCCAGCAGGCGATGCAGAACTGGATGTATTTCATCTGCCAACCCCTGGCACAGGTTGTCAGATGTGTTCCATCCCCACCACTACCACAGAACCTTTGCACTCTACCCCAGCTACTCCAAAACAGGTTTTCAGAAAGATGGTACCACTGTAGGGCAGGGAGGGGCTTTGCCAGCACACCTCAGAAACCCACAGAAGGGCAGGTAGGTGTTCAGTACCCTTCCAGCTTGTGTGTCTATGGCTTCTCACAAAGGGGAGCCCAGCTGCAGCTGTGTTTGTCAAATCTCTGTCTCCCCTGCTCCAAAAGGGACACTCAGGATGACTAGGCTGTGTCATAAAACTAAATTAAGGAAGGTTTGAGGAGGTCAGATGATCCTTGAATGGATCTCTGATAAATAATAATTTCTAACATTAGCATTTCTTCATCTTGAGTGTAAAGGTAAATAAAATGTTAAATTACAAAGATCACTTGCATCATTTTGCATAAGGGAAAAATTCACATCAGTATTGAGAAGCATTCACCATTCTACCCTAGACAAGTCCAGTCCCTAACTTCTTAACCAAAATCCTCCTTCAGTTGACGAGACCTCCTGATATACTATTTTATTTCAGAGAAAGACCTGATATGTAGAAAAAGAACACATAAATCATTATTACAACAGTAAACATGTAAATTCTGATCAATAAGTACTTGCCTCCCCCTCCCCCCAACACTAACAGCTGCAATAAAGCTTTAAATGTAAAGCTGAGCACAACCAGCCATAAAAGTATGTAAAATAAATGAGGATAACATAATGAGCAAATCCAACATTCATCTCATAAATATAACATAACGATCACAACTAAAATGTCAGAGAATCTAATAAATCAATATGGGAGGACAGAGCTATCTTTACGCTTAGCATACATAAAAATATATTTACATGCAGGCTTTTTTATTTGGGTTTCTTTTTTTAAAATCAAGGATCAAATGAGAAATATTATAAGAAACTTAACTCCTTATTCACTTCATTATTGAAAATTTTATGCTATTTTTATTTTGGTTTTGTTTACAACTGTAGAGAGCAGACGACAGTTTTTCCACACAAAAAAAAGCAAATCAAATTACATTATTAATTAGTATATGAAGTAAAATGAATGTATGTGTTCAGCCCCTTGAATGGAAAATTCAGAGATATTGTTTGAAAGAATATCTACAAGAGCAGGGGGAGAATTTAGTATAAATTCAAAAATTTTTAGAAAACCAGGTGTTCTGAAAATCAATTTATGACAACACACATTTTCTTAAGATCATCTGAGAATTTACATCAGGTACTTAACTACAGGTTACACAGTTGTTGCAGTACTAAATCTATTTTATCTGCTATTTTGAAAACCGCCATGCACAACAGCTACAATAACAAACAAAACATTGTGCAGACTCAACATAAGCCAACTTTATTTTAACGCTATCACTGATTCAACTTCAAATTCAACAAGTTTTGAGTATTGCTGTATTGAGTATTTTAAGGAGATAAACCACTGAGACGCCACAAGATATGAAAAGATTTACAAGACATCACAGCATATACTAATCAAGACCTGTTCTGTGTCTCTGAACTGGAGTTTTCCTCAGTCTTTTGCATTCTCCTACCATATTGCTCCAAGTGACACCAAGGCATCTCACTGGAAATACATCCCAGTAATGCTGCTTGGTTTGCCTCCATGATTTAGGGAAGTCAGCATGGGAGTAAAAGCCTTTCATTCAGCTTCAGTACCACACTCAAAATGGTCAGTTCTGCTGTTCATCAAGGTTAGGCACTATTTATAGAGCTGCAACACTGTTTTTACTAGAAGGGCTGTGCAATCAAATACATACCATGATATTTTCGTTTCTCAGCCACAACATACTTTAGTCAACCTCAAGAGTCGTGTGAGCCGTGCCACCTTCTAGACTTCTCTTCATACTGCCTTTCTCTAACAGAGACCACAATGGAACTACTACAACATGTATCAAATTTTCCTTACAAAAAAAATCACTACAAAGGTTAAGTAACTGTTCTTGAAGTTAGCAAGAGAATCAAATTCATCATCTTGTATCAAAGCTTAAGACAGCAATTTTCTAAGGATTGTCTCTTTCCTAATGAGAAAAGACATAAGAAAGTCAGAGACTGTTCAGCAGTGCTCTATATCAAACAGCATATAGGACATACAGGACTTGCCAAGAGGATCAATGCAATTCAAATGAGGTACCTCCTAAAGCAGAATGGCAGCTAATAGGTTTTTTCAGTAAGAACAAAACATTGCTTCTTTTGATTGTTAACTTGTGTACAAGTCTGTAAAATATGAACACAAATTCATCTAAAGTACATCAAAGTAAAGGAAAATCTTCATAGCAGGTCACTGCACTCAAATATGATGGCACAGTCAAAAATAAGAAATCCTGACACTAGAGCACTTCAGAGAAGATGTGAAAGAGGTACTGACAACGAAGTTTTGAGACTGACATTTGCAACCAGTTAGTGGACTACTCCCTACACTCCCCCATTGCTAATTACTTATGAAACAAACACCTTTATCCAAGCAAATCTAATGCAACTTAGGTTTATTTTTAAAATAAGTAATTCAACTACCACAGTAATTGCTCATGTACAGTTGTTCACATTTTCTCAACAAAGAACTTTGCTTTAGCGGTCTGAGGCCATCACTTGATTATGAATAATCATAATAGAAACATATTGGACAATAGAACTGAAAGCTCACATCTCAAAGACAGCCTGTCTGACTAGCATAGTTCACAGGCAAATCCATAAATTACCTGAATTTTGACTAATCCAGATTCTAAAAGCATTCTTTCAATTACAATGTGTAACATACTTAAGCAAGGACTGCATACAATACCCACTCAAAAACATTACTTTGTGTAAGTAGATAAAGACATTTTTACTACAGTAATAACTTTATTTCTCTATACTTCACCCAATTTATTTTGTTTTAGCTGAGAACAGTGAAAACTTTCTAGCTTCTATGAAGAGACCAAAGTCCTTTCAATAAAAAACTGGTGATTGCATGCAGATTGTTCTTCACAGTGTTAACTCAAAGATAAGGATTTATGCCCTTTAGATCCTCCACAACTCACATGGCTCAAAACTTAAAATATTTCTTTATTTCTACCAATAGTTTAATGGTATTGTTGTTTCCAACACTGTGTCCGCACACTTTAATCTCTGTTGGGTTTGAGGGTGGGGATGCTATGAAAAGGACACATGGATAGAGTGGGCACACAGAGGTTTTCAGATGATCCATGGTATCCAAGTGTAACAAGTGCATAAATTAAAAGGCATAAAAGATTAAAGCCCTACCATATCACAAACAAACCTATACAGGTATTAAGATCTTAAATTGAATAAAGCTTCTCAAATTCCCAAGGCAGTCACATCTATTAGCCAACAGAAATAGTAACTCTAGAAAGAGTTTCACAATTAAATTCCTGGAATGAGGAATATTTTAGTATCTTAAGTTGCATTCACAAACCAAAAGTGTGTGTGTAATAATGGCTATGAAAAGAGAAATAATGTGCAAACATAATATGAGAAAGTTTGATTTTCAGGAGTAAGGAGACGGGCATATGTCAAAGTGCAAATTCCAGTTTCATTGCTCGTCATTTTAGTGCTTTTCCAAAATAGCTAAAAAACCAAGAATTTATCTGGTTCCCAGATCTATTTATAAATGGAAGATCCACCACAATGAGCTGCAAATGAAAATAACTATTGAAATTGTCATTGGTTTTTAAAAAGAAAAAACCCAGAGTACACCATATAGGTACAAATAAATAAATGGAGTCAGAAGAGAGGAGTGCAGGAGAGAACACTGCAGTTAAAATTATTTTCATACTCCACAAATTCGAAGGCATTTGTGGCAAACTGGGAAAATAATTGAGTCTGTTTTTAGTCCAGTTTTTCCTCAGAAAAAAAAACCCAAACATATTAAGCAGAGTTGCATATGCATAAGTAATCACAGTATATGTTTTACGATGCCTCAGTAGAAAATAACATGAAGTAATATTTTTTTTGTGCGGAGAGGTAAAAGTCCCACACAATACAAATTCAGATCTCTTGCTCTTTCCATAATTGGTTGTCTAGTGCACAGATCAAGTATTGACATAAAATCAGATATACACACATCAAGTAAAAGCCTTTTATACACTAAATTTCTAATATATTATTTATATATATTTTCTTAAACATGTACACACCCTTCTTTCTGTTTTTCTCTGTTGTACACACTTTTATCCTTTTCAACTATTTCCTTTCAGCCTTTCTCACCTACATATTATAATGTGTTTTCCATATAATCTCAGCATCTAGGTAGTTTAGATCACAGGAGACATGAAAAGCTGAAACTATATTCCAACACCCACAAGAGTAATGCCATTGTTCTGCATTTTCCACAGAAAGTCCTGTGACCATTCATCTTTTCTCTGATTCAAAGCACATCTACTTCTATTTCATTAAATTACTGGTGAGATGAACAAAGACACATTTAGGTATAATCCATTGATATATACACACAGAGGTTCCAGCACAACAAAGAAAAATTAAGATATTGCGCAAGGAGTGTTCAATAACTTCAGAGAGAGCATGGTGGATTTTTAAAAGCCCTACAGATATGACTTCAGATCTAAACATACATAAATGCATACACAGATATAAACTGCAACAGAAATACATGTACACTTTCTGCAGGAGGCGTTTACGTGTCATTCCAAATTCTTGCAATATGTTGTTTAGACAAATGCACAGCACAATTTCAAACTGAACTTGTCTACGTGCCCATTTTTGTCTTGCTCCAGACTGTTTCATTGACAATTTTCTTACTGCCATGTAATTATATCTAGCTAATAAATGAGATTCCCCTCAAGTTCAAATTGACTGAAGGAACCCTGCCTAACAAGAACAGTAAGTTCAGCTTCAGACTGACCAATGCATGAGGCACAGCTATTACTCTGACCAAATAATTTTCTTAGAGAAATTTCTGCTGCTTTCATTAATCCACACTTTTGGGTACACTCTCTGCTTTTCAGCAGTCATCTTACAAAAGGTGGGTTACTTAAGAAACAATTAGGTGCGTACACAAAACAATTTGCAGGCAGTCTTACTCTTTCAGCTTCCTAAGTGAAGTGCCTTTCAAGGCTGATTTATAACACTGTCGTCTTCAGAAGGCAAAATAATTAATAGGAGCATGGACTTCTAATTTCAGTGACTTCCAGAGAAAGTGGATTTCATTTGATTTATGATGGCCGGTGACTTTGCATTTTATCAGTTCATTCACTCATTATTTATGCTGATGACCAATTTCAATGGGTCGCTATCATCTAACTCGCTACTAATCAAAGAGAATTAGGGTTCACTGCATTATTTAGAAGCCACTAATTTATCTTCAGAACAAGTATCAAGAATAGTTTGGGGCCTTCTCCACTAAGAAGAGGCACAGCTGGCAAAGTCACAGCATTTGCATGGTATTACAAATGAATGTCATAGAGGCTACTTGCAAGAACTACTACTTTTTACACAAGTTTTAAAACAGGCAGACTGTATAGACAGAAGACAAATATGAAACATTTAAACAATAAAATGAAACACTTCCCTTCTGACCTCCTGCGTCAAAATATTTAAAATATGTGTTTTCTCTTCCCTTTGCAAG
Organism: Irena cyanogastra; assembly: GCA_013397155.1. Classification (NCBI taxonomy): domain Eukaryota; kingdom Metazoa; phylum Chordata; class Aves; order Passeriformes; family Irenidae; genus Irena; species Irena cyanogastra. Next base: position 14,619 of record VWZV01010978.1, read on the forward strand.
CAATTCAAAGATGCTTTATTTAAAAAATTCTCTCTCTTTCTCTCTGTTAACTAAATGGAAATCTTTGCACCAAAACAATCCTAGCTGGTATATTTCTCATTTTAAAACCATGAGAATGTATTTCTAGACACAAGGAAATAGATCAAACTGAAACTTAAACATACAAAAATTGAGTTTTATCAGCAAGCAATAATACCAAATCATAATCAATCATTTGAGGAAAAAATTACCCCATAAGAGAGGGGGAAATAAAAAATAGTTGCCTGTTTTGCCCTTGGTGAGAAGAGCACAAAAACTTCATTCCACTATTTGCACTTTGCCACAAATTTATCCTCTGTTTTCTGCAGGGTTTCTGTATAGCCCACCTCATGCAATCCACTCAGAAGGCAGTTCCATCTTTGAGAGGAGGTGCACGACCTTTCTAAAACTCAGGGGAAGTACATGGCCAGCAGGTTCACAGAAAGGCAGCACCGTGTGCCAGGTAACAGTTTTGGACCTTCTCCTAACAGAGCAACAGCCTTTACTTCATATAATGCAGGTTTCAAATGCTAAGGAGGGGGAAATAGATGGGGAAAATAAAATGTTGAGTCTAGAGAGGTACAAAAAACCAATGATTTATTGGAGCCTCCACTCACACTTGCAGTAGTCTTCCTGAAAATATCATCCCCTCCTCCTTAAGCAAATCAGACATTTAAATAAGGAAAATTAAAGGCTTCCAAAGCTTCTCCATAATCCCAACACCCCTAGGGCAAGAAGAAAAACTGTTACTTTTCAAGCCAGAGGAGGAGTGGAACAGCATCAGTGTTTTGCACTTCTCTTACTCTCTCCCTGCAAGCAGGTAGGGTGTCAAAAGATGGGAAGTGATGAGACTCCAGGAGAAATTCTATTTATTCCCCTCTGTTTATCAAGGGATGCGAAACAGCCCTGAGCAGCTGCCATCCCCACGTGCTCACTGGCACTGAGAACCAGACCCCTGGCCTTGGCTGGCCGCTTCTCAGCTGCCCCAAGAGAAAAAATGCAGCAGAAATGAACCTTCCACCCAAGTGCCCCCGTGCAGGCACAGCCCCCCATGCTGCTGGTGTCCAAAGGGAGCTTAACTGGGGCTGTGGAGGGGTCTGCCACACCTTCCAAATGAAAGAAGGCATTTAGGGTGAAAAATAAAACACTGCCATGCTCCCATGGGAAAAAACAAAAAAACCCACAAACAAAGCAAAACAAAAAATCCACACACACACAAAAAAACCACGCCAAAACACAAACATGTTAACAATATGATATTTCAGAATATGTATTTTTCACACACATCATAGAAGAATAAAATATCCTAAGTTGGAAGGGACCTACCAGAATCATCAATGTCTAAAGATTCCCCCCTCCTTACAGAAGAAAGATGTTTAGCAGTGATTTCTCTAAATTCTTTAATTAACTTTTTAAATTTTTATTTTTTTTAAACAAATCCTTCATTCTATGCTGTCAGAAGTGGGGCTTTTACCTCAAGCATGCACATATGGCCCACTGCCTGCAAAGGGTGATTGCCATATACCTTTGCTCACAGTCTGAGGCCAAGCCACTGGCACACAGAAATCACAAACTAAAAGCTGAATAACCACACTAACACATGACACTGAGACGAGACTCTAGAAGGAAAGAATTAAGGAATAATTATATAAGGGCAGCAGCTTTATTGGACAAAACTGGTATTTTTGTTGCCAAAGCATAATTACTAACTGATTGAAATGACTAAGTAGCCATTCAGATTAGTGTTCATCAGAGTTTTGTTCACATAAACACAACATGCTCATCATACTAATGATCTGAAATAAAACCCATGACTTGGCATAGTTTTCTGCACCATAACACAATTTATATTTCATTGCTAGAAAAATCAAGCTACAACATTGCAAGCCAGTTTGTCTTTACGCTGGTTTACATTTTCTTTGCTGTCAATGAGCATTTAAAGGATTTTTCTCAAACAAGCATTTACACCTAACTTACCACATCAAGTCGTCTCTGTTAGTAAAAATTGACTGTCTATTAAAACCTTCTATTTAAATTTCCTCAATATATCAGTAAGGCTAAAATCTCTTTTTTCTACTAACAAATGCATTTTTACAAAAAAAGGAAGTATAGCAATGAAATCTGAAAATTGGTTTGGTTTTTTTTTTTAATTTAATGGAAATTAAAAAATAAATGTCTTTGGTCTAACCACAGCACGCAAAGTCATTAAACATAATACTATGAAAAACATTCTTATATATACAGCTCTTCTTGCAGGAGTCAAAGTTAATTGTTTATTCTTTCTTTTGTGATCAACTGTTTTAAACTTTTCAACTTGCAGCCAAAATTCATAAATGGCCTATGACATATAAAACTGCTTATACACTTCGGAAATCCATTTCTACAGCCAGCATCCATTTCTAGGCCAACATTCAGACTGCATGAAATAAACCCTTGATCTACAGAAGCTAAGAGGATACCAGTACAAATGTGAAAATGGAGGGATGGTAAAAGATCAGGATCTTTGTAGCATTTGCATCACATGCTTATTAATTACAACAAAAAGAAGTTTAATTCACCTGCTCCAAGTATTGAGAAAAGTGAAGTCTCCTGAATCTCTCATTCATACAGACAATATAATAAGGTAATCTATAATTCATGAAAATCCTGAGGGAAACCTCAGGAAAGAACACCTATATGCCTATAATATGCCACATGAACCTAGAAAAACCAACCCCACACTAGCCTTCCAAGGACCAAATTCCTTAATGAACAGAGAATAACAACACAATACAAAGGTGTAAGAAACAGCTTAGGTAGTGAGTAAAATAAAGGAACTATTTTTTCTGCGCTGAAAAAATCATGAGACCTACATGAATATGCCCACTAGGGCCAAGAACCGAACTAGAGATCATTAAAAACAGATATATAGGAGAAGTGCTCCAAAGATTAGTTTACATCAACTGGGGCAGCAAAATCCATGAACATTTGTAAAGCCCTTCGCCAAGTGCAAAAGATCTTTATTGCTCTGGAATTTCCAAACATACTTTCTGTGTGTCTCCAAGATGATTTGATTATGACTCACAAGATGCACCACAAACCATAACTGGATTAATCTCATCAAAATAAACAAGGTTCACACTAGCTAAAAAATCCTAGATCTTTTAGAAAGGGATATGCTTCAAAACTGAAATTCATGTCTTAGCTTTGCACATCAGTACAGCCTCCAGACTTTGAAGAGGTCTCTCTTACACGTATATATCTCAAGTCATTGTTTGTGATAAATCCTAAATCTCCCAGATAGAAAACAGAAGCAAATGAACAGCCCCCAAAAATATCCCAACAAAACAACAAAACTCCAACCCAAAATCTTAAACACAAAAAACCTAGAAAAACAAACAAAAAAAATGTAAAAACAAACAAACAAAACCACCAAAAAAAATCCCCAACATTTTTAAAGAAATGGGTTTGATGGGGAAGAATGTGTCCTTAAAAGAAATTTAAATGGTGATTCTCAAAAGATCTTGCCAATTTTCACCTGATTTGGAACATTCATAGAATAAATTTTTAAGTGGCTGCCTGATTCAGATATTTTTTAGAAACAAATTTAGTAATTATACACTTAACAATGCTATGAATTAGCACGAAAACCTCACTTTCTATATTTTTCCCTGTAAATAGAGATACTTTGCATTCCCAAAAACTGAACAAATCATTTTTAGACTCTGATATGGCCCCTTCAAGCAAGCAGCTGTACAACTTCCATTGTTCATGAAACCCTGCATATGCACATCCCCAAGTCCCCCTCTTCCATTCAATATATATGAAAATGCAATTTACTGTATGTCAAATGAAAAATGCAGTTTTCAAATGCATGACAACAGGTGCTAGTTAAATGATCAGACACTATTTGTTACCTAGTCTCTTACTCTCATTTGCAGCATGATAAATTGCATTTTAGCAGAGCACTGCGATCTAAGGGGTCTTGACATGCTTTTATTGATTTGCATAGGTTATATGCATGTATTCCTGTTTGTAGGCAAATAGTGCCACGAGTAAATTCAAGTCACCATGCCTCTGTTTCAAGAAAATTGCAGTCATCACAGGGGAGCCAAGATGGAGTGAGGTTGGGTAAAAGAGACACATGCAGCCCATTGGAATCTCAGAACCTCTATTAAGATTTATAGGCTGCAGGATTCTTTTGGGCTTCAACATTATTCTTAGTAAACCCTTTCTGTCTTCAGCTGTTTATAAAAACTGGCAGCTTTAGCAAAGACAGAAGCTTATGTTGTAGGTAGCACAATTTAACATAATAGTGATAGCCTGTCCTCTAAATATCCTGATGCTGATTTTGAAAGAGAAATAGTGCATACCTCGGTTCCCTTTACTGTTTTCTTATTACCAGGCCGTAATCTTCCCACCTGCATTTCCATAACACTTTGTGGTCCCCATTAGTTGAGACTAGTTAATGTATCTGTCCTGTTTTACCTCTTCTCAAGCCAGGCAGTATCATTATTTCCCTCTTAACAAGAAGAAAAGCATCCTGCACAGAAAGTTCAAATACCTTCCCTATGGGGTAAAAATAACAGCTGTAGAATTTGGAATTGCAACTTCCATGCTGGTGCTTTCTTCAGAGCGGGAGCGATGCGATGAGTTTGGTATCAGCACATGCACACAGGCCAGCACTCAGCCCATCAGCTGAAAGCAGAGCTGCTGCAACCTGCACAACAGCCCCACCCAGGATGATTATCTGCACCCATGCACACACACCGTTCTGTATCACCAATGCTGGAGCAGGCATGACACGCTCAGACTGGTGTCAAGCTATACAGGCTGCTGATCCAATCATTTCCTTGTAAATTTGCACATCACTGATAAAGGTTCAGGTTACTGGGCCAACTGTTAATCTATCAGGAAAAGGATTTAGACTTGACAGGCATACTTACACCTCAGAGTATTCAAGGAGCTCTTATTTATATGTTATTTCAGTACTTAAAATTTATTGAAGAACTGTTTCAGTGTGGTACTCTAGCCTTAATTTTGATGGAATTCAAGAATTCTATTCTTCTCTCTGTAGCACAAAATCTAAAGCCAAACAAAATTAAATCTAATTGTAAATTTAAGCTCTGAAAGGACCACACAACAAATATTAGGAAAAACATGGTATAAAATTAAGGCAATAAAGAATGTAGCATCTCAGAAAACATCCTAATTTGACTTGGACACTTCCATTCTTGAATTACTAATAAATTTTAACTAAAACTACTGCATGTGGGCCCCAAATAAAACCTAAACTAATTTCCCATATTATTAATTTTATTTGCAAACAAGTTCCTTGGTTTATGTAGATTCTATTGTATTTTTCTCGACAAAGAATGGACTACAGGCTGTGTTTACAGGGACTATAAAATTTAATGCATAAGCACATCAAGATGAATTCCAAAAACATTTTTGCTTACTGTCCACCCAGCATATGTTTCCATACAGTTTAGCAGATGAAAATGACATACTGACTGAGGAGAGGCACAGTGGGGTAAGAACTACATCTAATTTACACTTAAACTGAGAACTCATTATTGAACATTATATTTTTTAAGATTAAATCTTCTTGGAAAAGCCATAATGAATAAAGGAACACTGCTAAATACTCTTTTAAATTGACACAGAAAGCTGTCCCCTTTGGAATATCTGTAATGAACAAATGACTATCCCATAAATTTAAAACTTCCATGCTGTATGCCTTTGCTGAAGTAGTATTTATATAGTTCTGTCTAGGAGATTCACAGGCAAACTACCTTCAGCTGCTCATTTGTGCTTCCACACTAAGCCTTCAATTGGAATAACTGTTTGTGGAGTTGCATGACAAGCAGCAACACAGAAATGAGATTACTAGGAATTCTTTTTTTCTTAAATCATTTTTGACATAGATCAGTTTCTGATCTGGTCCACCATTCAGCCCCTACTATTATAAGAATGAAACAACTGAAGGACAATGAAAGTAAAGGAGAAAATGTTAAGGAGCCCTGTAAGGTGGCACTGCTCATCAGATTACTGCTTCCTAACTTAAATTTTCAGTAAAAAAAACACACAGAGAAATATTTAATGTGGACTAAAAAGATTACAACTGAATCTGTAGAACAGGAGAAAAACAATGACCAAAGGAAGATGGGAGAATTAAAGTCAATAATGCAACACCATAAGGAAAGGCCCCTGTCAAATCTTGTATGCATTATGTATCAGAAGAATTTCCAAAGGAAATTTGAAGAGGTAAAAGGAGGTGGCTTGTTAAAAGCTTTTAGGAAAGTAAGAGGCAGCACAGTGGAAAGAATACACTCAACTTTAAAACAGTTTGTATAAAACATGTTTATATGCTTACTACTGAATTTGTTAGGACACATGTTCATGTGTAAAGACAAGGGAATCTCTAAGCAGAGCTGGCCCTGACAACTGGACATGCCTATCAATGACAACATAAATTCTGTTTACATAGGTTTTGAGTATTATTGAGCAAATTAACAGAATTTTTGTTTTGTATCAGAATATTTTCTGATATTTTTCAAATCATTTATGCACCCAAGCCACTGCCAAGCAGTCCCTTCAAGTCATTGCAACAATATCTACAGTGACCTGAATGAACTCTCGCCTCCTGGCTTTCATCCTCAACACCTCTCTTTACCTAAATATCCAGAAATGCTACCTGGAATTTAAAAAAAAAAAAAATCTTGCGTATTACCACTCTCCCGATGAAAAATTCTGATTTGAGAATATCAGTACTGCCTCTACCTACCCTGCTGGGCTCAATATCTAGCCCCATGTTCACATTCATGGGCAGCCTACAAGAGCAGGCCTGTGTTCTTGCCAAAGGTTTTGCCTATTAAAGCAAACTTTTAGAAAAAAGCCATCGAAGTTCAAACCCCATGATTTTTACTCAGGTCACTAACACAGGCTGGTACTCAAAAAGAACACCCACCAGTCACCAAGCCTACAAGCATTCCTTGTCCCAAATATAAAAGACCAGTTTGTATGTCCTTTCCATCCAGGAGACTAAAAATAGCTACCAGAAGTGACCACAAGCACAGTGCTTTACCACAGGAAAAGTTTCCTTTTAGGCAAGTAATTAAGCACATCTAGAATAGCCCAGCAATTTGGCTAGGCAATAACAGTTACAGGAAATCAAAGCACAAGTATGAAATTAGCAAGTATACCATTTCTCCTTAATTACAATAATCCTCATGTTAAAAAGAAACTATGATAGTTTTTTCCATAACTAAGCAATGAAGATAAAAATCAAAATCTGTGTACATTGTCAAGACAAAATTTGAAGGAAAAAAAATATGGGAGGGGCGGGGAAGAGAGTTGGTTTAGAAGTTTTATACTGCAAAATTCAAAAGCCTGCAGAACATAGAAGGGCTATTGGGATTTCTTGCTCAAGACCTTGCCTCTGGTACAAATCACCTATTTGTATGAACCTCAGAAAATATATGAAAGTTTATTGAGCTCTCCCTAATGAGAGGAATTTAACATTTTTGGCATAATATTGCATAATGTTTCTACACAAAATCTTCACTAACACTTCAAAAGCCATCAAAAATCTAACAATAAAATGATAATTAATATTACAAAACATAGAGATGAAAAAATTAGAAGAAGTGGCAATATGAAGTTATTAGTTTTCTCCTCCTCTTCTGCTTTGCAGAGAAAAAATAGGATTGCTTGACAAACTATTAATTTGCTGGTGCAAAATACATGAAAGAGGATCATTTCCCTTCTGGGATGTGTGTGTACAGGGGATGCAGGCCTTTATACAGAGAAATACATTGGTGACCCGAAATATATTAGTGAACTGTATTCCCTTGCACATTTATGGTACTTCAAAATCACATTTCCCCCATTTTTCTGCTTTCTCCTCCCCTTGTTTCAAGGTCACCTTCCTGCAATTTAACTGAAGCTGCAGTGCTGTAAAAACTTTTTCGTACTTAAAAAAATTCCTGTATATGAATATTTGGAACATACTTGTTGTGCAAGGCAAAGGATACACAGGAAAATTCCCAGAAACCTGACAAAAACTTCGAGAGCAGAGTGCCTCATTCATGAAAATATGTGGGAAAACCTTTAAGCACCATTTTGTTTTCAAAAGCATGCCTTGCTGTAAAAGACTGTACTGATTTCTATGAAAATTACTAACAATTAACATGAACTAGCACATAAAAAAAACTCTTTGATAAACTAAAGAGTAAGCATTTTATAGTTGTAGATGACCACCACAAAAGCAGCTCTCCATCATGAAAAGAGGATTGTTAGGTAAAAGTAAACTTGAAATTCTATACAAAATCATCACAGAAGAAAGTATAAAAAAAGAGATCAAAAGTAGTATAAACTTGTGGCAAAGATAAAATGCACTCCTCCAAACCTTTTGGACATCAGGAATTAAAAACTTATGCAGGGATAAACATTCAAATTAACACTCAAGGCTGAAAATTTAAGGAATTCCTGGAAAGGTGACAATTTAAAAAGGAATTTGCTCACACAAACAGAAAAGTAAAAAATCAGCATTACGTTAAATCTTCAAAAAGCTAATTCCACAGATCAAATGGGTTTTCAGGACATTCTTTGCACATTGAGACCTGTATATCTAAAAGCTTGTCAAATAAAGGCACACTGAGCGGAAAGAAAGTAGCTGTGTCAAATCATACGTGCAAGCTCACAAAGCTGACATGCCATCACCATGTGCAAATGGGAAATCTATCTGCATTTTAGTAGTCCTCTAGCTAAACCCCATTCCCTCTGGAAAAAGTGTGTTCAGCAGTATTAGAGCACACACACTTTGTTTGTGCTTATTAAATAAAAAGAAAGGATCACCTTCAACCATATTAATGATGGACTGGTGGATGAAGGATGTCTGCGAAAATTCACAACATCTGTTTGCTCCACTCTCTTCTCAGTGTGCTGCACCTATTCCTCATGCTTAATGATGCTCATCCACTCTGCAAGTTTTACGAACAAATGTGTGTTTAGCCACATTCATCATTCTGAATGAGCGTTCTTGATGAAGCATCCACTGGCCTGTTTCGCTCTTTCTGCTACACTGTAACAAATGACAACTGCTCTACGTATTTTTCATTTGTTAAAAATAAAAAGCTAAGTGAAGAATAGGCCTGGAAAATTTTTCTTTTACTCCTCTGTTAACTTTACTGGAAAATGGAATACAACGTGCATCTAAACTGCATGCAAGTTCACATGCACAGATCTAAATGGTGCATACAGACGGATGGTATTTTAAAGGTACCACATAGCAGAATACAGTGTAGCATAACAGACCAACCCTCTGTCCCACACCAACAGGAGCAGTTCCATCTTCCTGTGAAGGTGATGTATTTCTCACTCTGATCAGCTTGGGGACTGATTCTGTGATGTTCACAATGCCTTAGCACAAGACACTTGGCATCTTTTGGTACCAGGCCAGCAATACATCACAGTGGACATCTGCCTTCCATTTACCAGCTTTCCTCCTTTAAAGAACACCAATATTTAAAGACACGCTTCCCAGAAAATGTGTTTGCTGTAAATTTCACCCTAGAACTCAATTGTGAAGAGCAATGCATGTCAAAGCTATGATTTTTTTTTCCAATTAGAAAAAAAAACCTCTAAAGAATACTAGTGTGTAATCAGAACAAAAGAATCAAATCTAATACAAAAAAAGTCCTCAGAAAATCGTAAATGTGGAACACCCTTGGAAATCATCTTCCAGAATTTAGAGCAACTCACAATTCTTATTTCCATTAGTACACAGAAACATTAAAATATGCATCCCAATACCCATTTCCTTAAGCATGTCTTTAGGAGATCACTGATGTACAATGCAGTGGAAGCTTCTCAGGCTAATCTTCTGGCAGCATTTTCTATGTTTGCAGAAACCATATAGATTAAATGAGGGGTTGTTCTCTGCAGCTTAATGCTGCTCCTTGGCTTTACAGACTGAGCCTTTGAGAGCCCCTGTGGGTCTGTACTGGTTGTCTGCGCTCATCTGTATTACTAACATCCAGGAGGCCAGTGGGTGCACTGGATGAAACAGGTTACATTCTAAAACATCACTGACCTTTGCTACCAACAATGTTTATTGCAAGACAAGCATCTAAGACACAGGCAAGTATTGTAGTTCTGGTTTTCATGTTACCTTTTTAATAACTAGGTTGGGGGAAAAAGTGGATCTTGCAATATGATCCTAAAAAAACTGCGAAAGGGTGCTTTATGAGAAGTTCTACAACAATTTGTGTTGAATAATAAACTTTGTGATTGTTCTCAATGATATAATTATAGACCAAAAGAAAACAAGGAGAATGTTTTGAATCTATACCATAAGAAAAAACCTTCTATTTATGAAAAAAAACAAAAAAAAACCAAAAAAAACCCAAAAAAAACAAAAAAAAAAAAAAAAACCAACTCACCCTAATCCAAAAATCCTAATGTCCAAGGCAAAAAGGCATGACAATTCAGTGAGTTATAACTCAGGGATCAAACAAGCAAAACTTCTGAGATTGAAGTTACTTAAAAATTACGTAGTACCTATGAATTTTTTGAAGACAAACAACAGACAGAATTACTCAAACCATTTCTTACTAAAGCAGACAGAAATCCTCCATTAAAACCTCTCTCTTAAATATACTATGTTGGCATATACTAATAAGGTCACTGAAATCAGCATTTCTTCTAAAAAATAGAGTCTTAAACTTATATGCCAAATTATATCAATTCCTTAAACTTAGAGAATGGCTAACACTCAACTAGGCAATCAGTGGAGAGGAACGAATAATCAGAATTCAGATTTCCACTCCAACTTGGCAATGGCAGCACTTTGGTGATGTGCAAATTCAGTAAAAGTAAATACTACACAAAGAGCGTGGTTGGGAATACTACTTTACCCTGTTCATGAGACTTCACATAACTTAGAAGGCATCAAAAATTATTAAAATAAAAACTAACTGAAATCTCTAAGAATTATATTCTGGTTTACTAATATTTTAAAGTAAAAACTAGTATCAGCTCACTTCCACTTTATCTGAAGTCATTAAGTCAGAGATAATAACCAGTAAACTTGCCCCACAAAGCATAATTCGTAGCAAGTTATGTTCCATAACAAAAATGCATGATATTATGGAATACGCATAAAGATGTACTCAAATTCAATAGAAGTTGTTAAAAAACAGCATGTAATGTTGTGCCCTTCACAAATTAGTACAATGTGAAAAGATCATCATGAAGTTCAAAAAGCAATTTCTTTGGCAAAATGTAGCAAGAACTTCCTGAGATCTCTCAACACAGATTGAAAAACACGGGCATAGGAAAACTATAAAGCAAGTTAAATGAAATACATAAAAACAGAATCACTAAAATTTATAAGAAATTGCAACCAAGTCTATTCAGGTTCCTCTGAGGTTCAAGTATTCAAGGAATCCATTACTAGGCTTAACAGGAAATTGTCCATGACAAATTTATAAAATATATAGAAAATATTCCTTTTCCAAATAAGTACAATGAACACTGCAACAGAACTGATAACAGTGGCGTATTTTTGTTATAAAAAGGAATTTGTAATTATTAAAAAACACACAAATTATAGCTCCTTATAAAGAGTGCCTCTGATCATCATGTTTCGGAAATTAGGGCCCACAGAAGATTTTTTTTAATATAAAAAATTAATTCAAATTTTTTGCTAAAAATGCTTTTTGTCAACTATAAAACAGATCTGTATCTGAAAACAGAAAAAAGGATTTATGCAAAAATATCCTCAAGGGGATCATTACAGAAATACAAAATGTAATTTTCTACTAGAATTGCAAAGTACATTTGCAATAGATGTTTAAAAACAGGGCTACAAAATACATAAAACATACAAATGAATGGGATTTAATACAACTGCAATAATTTAAATGGTATCTTTATTTAAGTGACAAACAAAGTTCCTGGGAGAAGGGGGAACACATCTTTAGGTTATTTTAAATTAAAGCAACATTAAAATGGATAAATGTCTTTTGTACTATGTAGCCATCATTTATTCTCATGAGTTATACATGCAGAGAGTATTGACAGTTTATTAGACTTCCTGAAATAAATCCATAGACAGAATGACTCACTTGACAGAAAAACGAACAGGGCTGAAAGCAACAAGTGCAATTGCACAGCCCCAGGAACAAGGGGCCCAGCGGCGCGGCAGCGCTGAGAGCGGGGAGCGCTCATCCCCGCAGCGGAGCCGGGACCCGCGCCTGAGGGACACCCACCCCTGCCTGCAGGACACCCACCTCTGCCTGAGGGACAGCCCTGCCTGCAGGACACCCACTCCTGCCTGAGGGACACCCACCCCNAGGACAGTCACCCCTGCCTGCAGGTCAGCCACCCTCCCCGCAGGACACCCCTGCCTGCAGGACACCCCCGCCTGAAGGTCACCCACCCCCGCCTGCAGGACACCCACCCCCGCTCGCAGGTGTCACCGCGCCCTGCCCGAGCGACAAGGGATCCTCCCAACCTGCGGGGCAGGTGCAAGGCTCAGACAAACCTTAACTCAAACCGCACATCAGGTCTCGAGAAACATCACAGCACTTTTGAGAAAATGAGAGCACAAATAACCCATAGATTACTGCAAATTACTCTGACAAAAATAAGTCCAAGCATATCTGACAGTAAAATTACACTCTCCTCAACAACAGTATCCCTTAGGTAATCCCCCTTCTCTCCCCATCCCGAATGTTAAATTGTCTCTTAGCTTTACAACAAATCAAGGCTAAAAGCTGCATACTGGCAGCACTTCTTTTCATCTTACATAAATCTTATTTCTTCTCAATAGCATCAAGTGTGGTATACGTTACGAAAATTATGAAAAGCATCACAAAGAAACAAAATGTAAATGATACACAATTCAAAGCATATGAAGGACACTGCTTCTGCTATCTACAAGAACATCAAATCATTTCTTCCTCTACTGCAGCTTGAGTTCATGCTTTTCCACGGAACAACAATGATAAAACAGGTATGGGATTTTTCCATTTTTCTCCTCATGGAAGTAAAAGGGTTAGTATATTTTACACCCCTATTAATACAACAATTATCAGCTAAAGATAATGCTAAGTCACTCATAAAACATTAAAGACAGCACCTAGGACAAGACTTAAATTCTTTAAAACAGGTCTTATCCTAAGTCTTACCTTAACTTTCCTATAGATTGAATGAGATGTTCTATACAAGTATTGTCTCTTTTTACCTGTTTTTCCAGCTTATAGATGATCTTATCCAGCAAGAAAAGCAGTCCGTTGTTTTAATTTGTCTGCATAATCAAGCTGACATATAGTCATCTTACACAGAAAAAACACAGAAATATGAATGGGGACAGGAGGCTGTAAGGCAGGAGGTGAAGAGCTGCTGATAGAGAATATCTGTGACTTCTTTAACATACACTTCAAAAAGCAGTTTATATATCCATAAAACTTATTGCTGTTGTTTTCCACCAGGAACAATTTCATATCTTAAAACAGATCCTTTAAGCCTTTCTTCTCCTTATAGTCAAATATCATTTCAATCCAAAAGTTGCTTTTCGTATTTTTAGGTTATCCTTTAAAAAAGTTCCTCCCTTGTGTTCACAACTGTGCCTTCCTCATTTCCTCCATGGACCCTCAAATACTCTTAAACTCTCTTTTCAGAAGTGTCATGAACAAAGCAATACTGGATATGTGTGGCAACAGAGGAAAAAAATATCAAGTACAATTTGCCTCTGCAAGGTTCCCAAAATTTCCCTGTACACTACAGAATCCATCCAAATGTATGTCTCTGACCAACCACTTCCCCCCACAGCTCCTTCCTAAGCTTTTTACCCCTTTCTAGAGACTGACTGTACTAGGGAGAGAGTTTAGAAACCCTCTGTCTGATAACTGAACAGTGATAACTGAACTTTAACCCATCTTCTTGGTCTTTTCCCAGGTTCATTTTAGCCTCTACCAACCTCTTTGTGTCACCTCCCTACCTCCACAAGTGACCAAGATTCCTCTAGTTTTGTATCATTTTAAACAGTGTGCTGCTTCCTTCCACACCAAGGCATACAGCTATCTTTGACAAAGGTCTTCACACTTATTGAAGAACCTGGACTAATTCAATTTATTTACAAGTATGAAAAAGCAATAAATAAAACAAATCTTTGGTATTGGGATTTCACAGTGGGATGGCAAAACACTCATAGCAGGAGGATATATAGCAAATCGTTTTGGCTGGTTCAGACAATACAGAAGTGAACCAATGAATGACTGCAGAAACTTTGAGATCAAGTCTTATGTCCTAGTGACAACAGACAAACCTGGCTTTTTGGAAGGTTTTTCCATCCAGTATAGAGCATTTCCCTCCTTAACCTGTTGAGTTCCCTGCTGACCCAAAGAAATGGTCAAACTACAAATTACTTCTGTTAAGAAATTTCGGGAGCGCCAAATCACGACTTTGCTGTGCAACTTTCATGTAGTCTCCTAGTATATATGCAAAATACTGCAATAACACAATCATGCTTGCTTCTGACATTCCCCAGTTCTCTAAATAATAATCTGCTAAATAAGAATATGGGATGAGAGGACACACATGTAGATGAAGGACCAGAATACTAGAGAAGAAGGGCAACCAGGTGAGTGATGAAGAAACAAGAAACAGCCAGGATGGGGTAAAGATCCTGGGTATGATTGACCCTAGGACCTGTCAGGCTCCAACACAAGTACAATGATAACTGGATATCAAAGTGGAACAGTAAAAGAGATCTCACAGCTGACAACCAAGATATCTGGGCAGTGATAAAAACCTGACCAGAAGACTAAGAATACTACAGAGAACACCTGGATACCAACTTTTCCCACAGGGTTTTATCCCAACTCCTCCATTAAAATTAGGACAAAAATGCAGGGAACGTGACCACATTTTTAAGATGGGCTGTCAGATTTCCTAACCAGAGCTGAAAAAAACCACAGAAGTCTGATTCCTGTGAATCGAAAAGCCTCATAACATATGGTCCAGGAAATAAAAATAAGAAAATGAAGGCCAAAACTGATGAGCCATAGGATGTTACCTGATCAGTACTGCTGCTCACGAAACACCTAATATCCAGAACCAAGTAAAAAGCCACATACCACGAGGGGTCAACCTGCTGCATTCAGTTTAATAACTAAATAAATGACAGACAACAGGAAGTTTCTAAGGGGAAGAGTACTCCCAAGAGTACTAGGCTTTACTTGGGCTAGTGCAGTTAATTCTCCCCATTTTCTTGCTGATATACAGCCATAGAACAATGTCCATCAAAATAATCCTACTATTGAACTATCAGATTAAGTGCTACTTTTCCATAACTCCAGGCTTGCCTTGCCCAGGCTCAACATTTGGCCGGATTGCCCTAGCAGCCTCCAGGACCTGACAAGAGAAGATGAAAAAAATATAGAATAATGTCATCTTGAATCACAATCTGTTGATACAAATATATTTCTAACAATATATGAGAAAATATTTTCATTGATTGCCGTGCCATATTCTTAGATGAGAAACGTAGTAACTTTTCATGTGTTCTATGGAAAGAAACCAACAATTTTTAACACAATCAACAAAATTTCCACTGTGATTAACTTAAAACATATTTAGATCCAAATAACATAATCTTAAAACATATTTAGATCCAAATTTCACAACATTTTCAAGTTATGGAACACTTTATAGATTATTTGAGAAGGTCCAGCAATACCCCCTTATAAAAATTATACTAGACATCCCCCCAGCAGAGACTCCAAAGACAATCCTCACAACACTGATGTCTTTAAAACATACTTCTGCAAAAACATTGTGTTTTATAGTAGCATTCAGAAAAACTTTGTTCTGATCCAGTTATATTGTACAACGCTATTTTAAAAAAATGAAACCACATGCATCTAGACTGACACACATAAATACTTTACACTGACTAATAAAAGGCTGCCATGAAAAGAATAAATATCATGTGTGCTAGAACCAGCCTACTTTAGACACAACTGAGTTTACATCTTTTAAATAGGACATGTCAGCACTGTGTAATCTTGATGAATTCAGACAGACCACACACCTGTAATTGACTTAACTGGGCAAGAAGCATAACTGGTGCTCAGAACTTCAGCCAGAAATGCTGTTATTTGGCAACAAGAAAATGACACTCAAAGAATCAAGTTTAGCAGAGGCATTTTGCCATTGTTGGTCCATCTCACCATTCATTTGAAGTGCTAAAGTATAAATATATTTGAGAAAACCACTTGAATACCTAAATTTAATTTCTTCTGCTATAATTTTATACTTTCAAATCCTTTTTTATTTTATTAGTCCAGGACAGAGAGCAAATGGTTTTCATTACTGCAATAAATGAATTGGCAAGAATTTACAGTTTTTAGTGCTACTGCTGCATTGTGTGAAAAGTTACATTGTGCAGCATTTCTCTAGGATCATTTCTAGGGTATGAAACTTAAACCTTGACAATGCTGCATCCATCTTTTGAGTATATATGGCACAAGTACAACACATTCTCAAGATGGATTTAGCACAAAAAGCTTTTCTCATAATAAAAATATCTCCAATTATCAATTTCTCATACGTTGCCTTCCAGGTAGACACACACTTTAGACACTGTGTTTACTTTTTTCCCCTTTCACAAATTGTAATTCATCCATTCCATACAGCAAGTAAACCATTACATGTCCAGCTGCCCTGCATGTCCTCCATTTCCATGGGGACATTTTGCTGAGAGAGAATTTGAGGACTCTCAGCTTTCAGTGAGCACCTGACCAGAACCACAGGTGGGTTTCAGTAAATCCATAAATCTCAGAGACATCTCCACAAAAGTGCAGAATCTGTCCTCTGCACACTCACTAAGTTAACTGATTTCCATAAGCATTAGTTCACTTCCTCAAGCACCACACAGAGCACATACACATTTATTTCTTTCTGAGAAATTTCAGACAAAAAGCAGAAACCCTTATTAAACATAAGGCTTGGTCTACTCCTGGCTGCTGAGATGTAACACAAGTCTAATCTGTAGCTGCAATTGTTCAAGAATGCTATCTTGTAATAACAAAACTGCTTCCTGGCCAATGTAAGTCAATACACTTCGAAAAAAATAGATTCAACTAAACTGGAAAAGACATTCACTATGGACTAAGAACATCCACAGCAAAACTAATCAAGAATACAATAATATAAATACAACCATTTAAGAAATGCATTTTACTATTTTCTAAATAAATTTTGTGCAGCAGAGCACTAAACAAGTAAGCGTGAAGGTGTTGTCATCTCAGTTCGTAACAGACTCAAAATCTGTTTATATCTTAGTAATTTATATCAAATGAACCCAACTATTTATTCAGTCAAACTTCTCAGACAAGAAAAATTGACTCATCTCATTTGCTCACAGCATCACATGCAGCCTTCAATCTTATATGCCATAACGAGTTTAGAAAATGAAATTACAAAACCAAGAAGTAAGGAGGACACACAGCTATCACCCACTCCCAAGTGCTGTTACATGGCTGTATTAATATTTGTGAAGTACTTTGGATTCACATACAAAAGCAGCCATACACACAAGGAATATTATCACTAGGGAATGTTAAAAACACAAGGTTCTTTCTTGAGGCCCAGCTCTGGCTTCAACACTTGCTCTTGGCTCTCATTCAGTCAGCCCCAACAACTGAGAAACTCTTTGGAGCTCCTTGAGCTAAAGACAGAGAAAAGGACATAGAAACAGAACAGAACATGAGGCCACCATTGAAAACAGAAAAGACTGGGGAAGGGTGAGATAGCTCTTGGAACCTCTGGCAAGAGACTGAAAAAGGAAGAGTACCAGCATGAGCAGAGCATGAGGCACACAAACAACTCAACTCTCCGTATGAGGTGCAAAAAGGGTCCAGAGGAAACACAGAGTGCTAGGAAAGGGGAATAAAGTCAAAAAGATCTCCTGGCACAGAGCAAGATGGTTCAACAGGTTTAAAAAAATGAACAAACTGTCAGGTGTGGAAAGGAACATGCATGGAGCTGCCTGTATAATAGGCTTGGCCCACTGTGAAACCACCACAGCTCTAAGCATATAGACACACAACAGACAACTCATCCCTAGAGTAACAGCACAGTGCTTTGGGGTTTTTTAAACCTGTCAAAAATTACATTACATATCCTTTTGCAGTATTTTCTTTTACAGTATAAACACACGAACATGTGTTAGCAAAAACCCTAGTTAGCAACCTGTTCAGTAGTGAGACAGAGCATGAGACACTAGCAACAACGTTCTTTTTGAGCTCCAACTTAAAAATTACCACTGTTATAGCAGTGAAAATCTTCCCAGACTCTCATAGCTTCTTCCTGTAGGAGAAAAACCAGCAATGGCTGGATAGATGACAGGCTTCTGAAGATTCCAAGTCATCTTTCTTTAATTCTGCAAGAGTCCATTAGTATTTATTTTTTACTTGCTTTTAAACTTCTGAGTATGATTTGTGAAGTATCAGAAAGAACATCAAGCCCTCAGAACCAACATTAGGATCTCAAAGTCCTAAGAGCAAAGCACACAAACAGTGGGAGCAAAAGGGAGCAAATTTCTAATGCAAATCTGAATTTGAAATTATAGCCCTCATTCTGTAAGGACACCCATGGGTTCAGACTTTTTCCTTCTTTCACAAGGAAAAAACAACAGGATCAAAGTCAAAGACTACTAAAGACAGAAGCTCTTTCTTTGTATTCAGATTCAAAACAAAACAGACATCTGAGAAGATAAAAGGAAAACATCCCAAATAAACAAGGCAGGGCTGGGTTACTCTTTCAAACTCCGTTGGCTGCAACATGTAACCTGCAAAAGAACAGTTTTGCAACACAAACAGATGTGTTTCTCTTAATTCCTAAATAGTGACCAAGCAATCCAAGCCCTGTGAGCACAACTATCCACAACATCAGTAAAGACTAGGATGGCATCTCCTCAACCTAAACCTGCTAAAATACATAGATGAGGGAGAATATCCCTGCCACACAAATAGCCAACTAACTTGTTTTGCATGACTAAACCACAATTTTTCAAACAATTCCACTCTGCTCTAACTTTACATCATATTCTTCACCTTGGGAGTCTGTGTCGTATTTGTATTACAAACGCTTAGCAAGCCACTGTGGCTCAGAAAGGATCTTGCCACTACAGGCATCCAGCAGTCTGTGCTCACACACTGCTAAGCTGCCTTTTCTGGGGCAAAGATTACAGGAAACAGCTGCTCCTCCCTGAACTCTGTCAGCTGCAGCTGGACATCCCAACAGAACATGCAGGAGAGCCTCCCCCATGCTCCAACACAAACCAGGCAGCCTAAGTCACCCTGGTACAAACAGGACACACTGAATTCACAGGGTAGACAGCCCCAGCTTTCCCCAGGCCAGCCAAAACCAGCTCTGACAAACACATGAAAAGGATAGTATGAAGCCAATGATCTTTTAAGAAAGACTGCTTCATTCATTTCATTTTCTGCTACTAAAGACACCAAACAGAAAATCAAGGCACCATTAAGAAAAAAGTATTTTTTAACTTGACAGTGGCATATAGTTTCACGACAGTCTTGCAGATCAAGCTGTGTTGATACTACTCATTTGTTTTTGTTAAATATCATATATTGAAAAAGTAAGTTAAAGATGAAGAGATATTCCTTACTTCTCTCATTGTAGAATGTAATTTGTAAGTTGCATTCATAAACTTAGAAACCTTTTTTAAATATCTAATCTGGAAGCAAAAGCTAGCTTTGAGTACATCAACCATCTAATATTCTCTGCTCAAAGGTGACTTGCCAGAGACCAGCCAACAAAGCTAAAGGTAAAAAACTGCTAAAGGTAAAAAACTGCTCCCTTCAGAATGCATCCTGTTGTTAAAATGTCATTGTTTGTATAATAAAGTACTCCATGTCTTTAACCTTTGGTGTAAATATTGTAAATTGTATTTCTTTTTCTGATAATTAAACTTAGCATGCAAAAGAGTGACAACTAGTTATAAAATCTCATTTGCACTTACCATCCATACTGCTTTTAGAATGAATGATAAGGCTTTTAACTATCTTCAGCTGAGAAATACTGTTTATAATAGAAAACAGGTTTATACCTGGACACTTTAATGAATCATTGAAATCACTGTTTGTTAGACTACTCACAGAAATAATCCCACTGAAGTCCAGGAGATCTGCCCTAAGAATTATACAGCAATATCAGTATGGGCTGCATAATTAGAGCATCCATGATCCTTCCTAATTACCTAGAGACTAAAAGCGTAGCATTTTCCCTTCAAGATGTGCACAGTTACTTCTTCAATCATTAAACAAATTAGGTCCAGGCTTGTTTGCAGGCATTGCCTGTGCTACATTTGCTTATCATCTGTAGTCAATCAACTACAGATTTGTCATTATGTAACTATAATTTAATCCTCTGTCACTTCCTTAACTTTTTGCCTTTGTGCAGGCACCACCACTTCGGGAGGACAGTGACTCTTTACCCTCAGACACATGCCTAGCTGGTACAATTGCCATTTAAAAAATCAATCACCCAATATTTATTTTCAGGCTATCTTCATAATGTTTGTATTTCAAACAAGGTTCGCCTCATGCATGTAAATCCAGCATGTAATATACCTGTTATATGGTCTGCAGTACTCTTTACATGCAGCTTTTAGATAATTATGAAAGGTTTCCTGTAATAGAAAGGGGAAAACAAGACTCACTGACTTCAGACAAGCACATGAAATACACTGCCATACATTGACTTTTCTTAGAACTCTATTAGAAAGTGCCATGACATAATTTCATTTTGTAATGTCCCATTTTTAAGCACCATCTCATACAAGTCTTTAAATGTGCTAATTGGAAATCCCCACTATGTACAGAGAATTGCTTTCAAAATGCCAACAGTTTCTCTTTCATCAGAGTACTCAATAGCAGGAGAAAAATACTTTCCAAAATTCAAAGCATTTTGATCTGGTTCTGTCAAAACGCTATGTGTTCTCAGTTGGTAATCTCTCTTTAGTCAAAATGTGACTAATTTTGTTTAGGATGGTTTTCTAAATATCATCTTCAAAAGTCAGGAATAGAGATATAGTGAAAAAAAATTACTATTGCTACTTTACCCTACTACCTACCAGGAACCTTACTGTGCACCTGTAAATACATTTCTATCCGAATTTAGAACATTTTAAAAACATCTAGTGACAAACAGACAGCATATGGCTTCGTTTCATTAAATACATATCCACTGAACACTAGGATTTTTTAGGCAGCAGGAAGGAGTATCAGCAATTAGCAATTATCTATTAATTAGTGGGTAATAAAGAGCTGCTGCTTACCAGCTTTTCTTTTTAAGAAAATATTAGTGTTTCCCAGACTTTTTCTACAATAGATAGCTATGTCATACAACAAATATTTCGGACTCAATTCCCTATCACCCGTCACAGAATGATATTGTAAGGGATTTATGGATCTCATATGAAGTGGGGCCAAACCAATTTTAAATAAGGTTTCTGACACCCTCCACCAGTGCCTACAGTATTACTTCAAAAGATGAGTTAATTTGTAGAATTGTTCAGCCATTAGGTGTTCTGTTGGTGGCTTCTATTCCCATTTCAGCTTGGTACAATATCAGAGCCTAACAGCAAAAGCAAGCAGCCTGGCAGCTCCTCTTTTCCAACTGCTATTACAGACACCAAGACTCATTTCTGCAGTGAAAGCACCAGACATCTGCAGAAGCAGTAGGCAGCAAAGCGATAGAGCCAGGAGTGTGCAAGTTGCCAGAGGCATATGGACAACAAGTTGCCTGCAGCCTGAAGTGTGAGAATCAGCAGTATTTAATCAAGGAAATATTAGAAGAAAGACTTAAAGCTGAAGTAGCTAACAGTTTTGCTCAGAACAAAACAGCAGATTGCTGACACGACAGGGTCTCTCTCGAGCATGCCGAATTGCGGCAAATGGAGCAGAAGACTGGCTAGTGGGTTGTTATATTCCAGAATCCATGTAAAAGGTGGTACACTGCACACCTAAATATGCCGGGATGCTTGCCCTGATGGCAAGCCAAACCCACCACTGAGTTACTGCTGCCAGGCTAGGTCAGACATTACACAAAGAAAGTTTATAAAACCCTGGCCAACCCACTGGTCTTGCCCAGTCTCAGTGGCACCCAGGCCTTAACAGAGTTGTAGTGAAATCATATGTGGCAGTAGATATCCCAGCTGAAACCATAACAATTATGAATCCATACAACATGAAAGCTGTGACTCTGACTTTACTGACCTTAGATAATGCTGAGGAGATGAAACATTTACAGTCATTTCTGGGCACTGCCAACATCAAATTTATTTCTCTCATTTCTGCCAAAGCAGTAACTCCCGGCAATACAAAGATTGGGTTTGTGAGCGCACTCAAATCCTTCATTTCCTACCTATTCCCCTGCATCTCAAAGCGGGTGCCAAATGGGGCAAGAATCACTCTTTCTTTCCACAGATGCACAAATAGGATCTACCATCCCAAATTTACTTAAATATATGTATTTTCACTACTGGAAATAATACAAGGTTCCCAGATGGACCAAGTAAATTCAGTAAGAAAATTATTCAGTCTTAAATACAAACTTCTGTAACACAACGTGGTTCCAGAGGTTTTTCACACGGCTACCTTAAACATCACAGGTCACAAGAGTCCCCAGTATCTGTAGGACAAGCAGTCCCTTGTTATTATGCAAGTCATGGTGAAACTGAATGACCAACATGCTGTTAGACAACTTAAATGGCATGGAGAAACCATGAAAGGATGGACTCAGGATTAGATTTTATGACATAATTTCTCACTTTCCCACTCCCCAGTTGTTCAGTTTCTCGCCACAGGTCAGTCTTCTCCCTGTTGCTGCAACTGATGATCTTTTCTTGTTTTTTTGGAAAATCATGATCTAAAACTGCATCAAAAGCCCAAAACAAACTGGGTTAAAAAATATGTAAATATTGAGAGAGGATAAACTACAAATCAAAACAAAATAACTAGAACAAGGACTGGAGATGAGATTGGACACCTGAATCCAGCTTCATCACTGGTAAATGATGACTTTGGTATGCAAGTATTAAGTTGACCATGAAGTGAATAACTGAAACCACTACTCCTTAGTTCTAAAGAGTTCAACTGGACCAATCTTCATCACCAAAACTACAAAAGGTCCTCACAAGCAGACATTACCAGTGCAAAGTTGGCTCTGTATGCTCAAGAGCAGACTGCTGGAAAGCAGCTCTGCAGAGAAGGACCTGGGCACCCTGGTGGGCCCCAAGCTGAACAGGAGCCAGCAGCATGCCCTTGCAGCACAGGCTTCCAGACTTCTGGGATGCATTAGGAAGGTGACAGCAGCTAGAGCTAGAGTGAAGTGAGCCTTTCCCTGTGCTTAGCAGAGGAGAGGCCACAGCCGGAATGCTGAGAGACATGGACAGGCTGGAGCACAGCCAGGGAAGGCCACAACGACCATTAAGGACCTGAAGTGTCTTTCATGTGACAAGAGACACAGCTGGGACTGTTCAGCTTGGAGAATGCAAGGCTCAGGGGCATCTTATCAATGTGTGTAAATACATTTACACAGGGAGGAAGAAAAGCCCAACAAAACCTGACAAAAACCTCCACACAAACAAACTTGGTCTGGAAATCTAAGTAGTTTTTGTGTTTGAAAGCTAGTTGGAAATGCACAACTCTCTTGATTTCTCTGCTGGCTACTTTCTCACATGGACAGTGAGAGGTACCTCACAGACATAAGGAAAACACAAGGCATGCCTGTGTAGTTACAGTTGCTCTGATAGATTAAATTTCCATATTAGGATTTACCATCTCCCTCAAGAGTGGAAAAACTGGTGATTTCACAAGCAATATTTGTATCACTGACAGGATACACTTGATTGTTTATACCACATGATCAAGGCAAAACTAATTAAGATAATTATTAATTCATTTGCTTCATTCATTCCTTCCATCACTTTCAGAGTTCATTTACTCCACAGGTCATCAAATGACCCCAAACTGTCACTACTGCTCTACTCAGATGGACTTTTAAAGGTGGCAAAAAGGCTAGTAAAAGTGGCTATAAGTTTCAAGTATGGAGGTCACAGTTTGTCTGCTGTGCAAAAGAGAACACAGTAAGATTTCGCTTGAGATAACTCCTGACATTTATCTCCCTTACTGTTTCTTATTTTAATGGTGAACTTCAAATATTATCATAAAACTTGTTGAAATGAATACATTTACTAACTCTGAAGTAAAAAAACACATTTCCTATTCATTCATAGTCTTCCTTTAACTTCAGAGCAAATTAAAAGTGATGTTCTACACTACATTTATCTTATCAATTTAGGTGCCAACAATATTAACAGGGTCTGATACTATTTATGAGCTCTTTTTTAAACACTTTATGAAAAGACCAGTAGCAGGTCTAATTAGAGACTACAACAGTCCTGAAAAAATAAAGGGGAAAAAAAGGGCAGGGAGGGTCAGGGTCTTAAAGCCATGACTAACTTTATGGGCTGCATTGTGACTTTAATATGAGCAACCTCAAGCAGGAATATCTTACTCTCCATTTAGGATCTGCTGATTTCAAGTGAAACCACTTGTGAAATTAGGTATTAGCAAATATTGAAGTACTACAATTCAATCCTAATAATAATGCATTTTGGAATATTTCAAGAGGGAAAGACTACTCCAAAAACTGCAGATTAACTGACTCTGAAAAAGAATTAGCAAAATCTCATTAATTTATCAGCACACTTAGACAACTAAGTCCCTATATTTAATACATTGTAGAATTTTATCTTTATATTTTTAGTTTCCAATATGATTCCCTTGTGCCAAAAACACAACCTTGAAATTCCTACAGTTTTAAAAATCTGAATGCTTTTTAAATATAGAAAAATTAGGCTTTTCCTCTTTATAAAAGAACATGCCTTGATCAAATGAATAATTTAAAACCCTCAAGTAATCATATATTCCATTAATCTTTCTGTTCAATACACATATTAGCAATGAGACATTGTTGTGAAATCTTCAGTAGAGATTTAATTCAAACAAACAAACATGTTTTTATGCTTATTTTTATGAAATGTTGCCTAGATGAAATAGATCAATCTTTAAAATTAAACAGCAGGTTGTAAAAACTGCATTTACCATATTGTGAGCCTGTTTGGAATCATCACAAATACAGGTATATCAGATTTTTCAAGTATAGCAGATCAAAGTGCATTACATTAGTTCAAAGACACTGCTTTATTCCTCTTCCCATCTACAGTATACTATATGAATTCTTGTCATTATATCAATTTAATCCACTGCCATTTTTTAGGCTACTGTTTGTCTAACTGAATGAAGAACAGAGTAGTTGGCATTTAATGTGACTGCATCACTTTTTCCAACCCGCCTACTTTAAAGAAGAAGTTTGTTGAGTGCACACAATTCACTTTACAGATCATTTGAAATGCATAAACAATTCCAAATGCAGAAATAACAAAAACAATAATTTGTCATTTTGAAATGCTGAAACGCTTGGAGGAAGATTTGAATATAGTACACTCTTTTGTTTGTAAGCATGGTGATTTGCCAAGCTACACCTCACACTGCACTAACCCCAGGGCATTCCAGTCACAAACACACTTTGATCTGCTGTGCTTTTGGATTCTCTCTCAGAGGGTTCTACCTTTCTTGACAATCCCAGAGGGAAAACGCAGCCTTGCATTCTTTCCCTTCTACCACTCCAAAACGAACACTCCATATGCTTGCTGCTAGTTCAGCCTCGCACTGTTTTTCCACAAGCTTGTTTGTATAACAACGACAGCTGCAGGATTCTTCAGCTTTAAGTTGTGAACTGGATATATTAAAAAAATAAAATAAAATAAAAAGCCCACAGATAACATGAGAAATGAGAACTACAGAAACAGTATTACTTCTGCATGCTATTAATACATACAGTGAAAACTAGAATGCAGCCACAATTTTGTATTGGTCTGTCTGGGCATCCTATTATAAAGGGGACAAAATATAGTTAATATTTACTTTCTAATACAAACACCCAAGAGACAAACATCAATAGGTAAGAAAGAAGGCAAAAGTCAGTGGATAGTAACTGTCAATCAGATCTGTGTTTCAACTCATCTGTACCCAGATCTGCTGAGAAACAATAGATACTGCAAAGGTTCCAAAGCTATAAGAATCCATTCTAGAATATACCTGTATGCATTAATAAAAATGACAGTTGTAGCAGTGTAAGGTGGTTTTAGTGCAAATACCTACTTTAATCCTGTAAAAAATACACTGAAAACATCAGGAATCAAGCAGCAGCTTGATCTGGCACTGTGTAGTTTAGTATGAGTTCACATGTTTGAGAGAACAACAAAAGACCCCTTAGGTCTTTTGTCCATACTTCTCTTCAGAGTTGGCAATTAAATGTGTTTATCTTTCTGTTTTTAATAACTTCAGACATTTCCAGACACTCTGTTGACATATTTCATTCAAGTCTATTACCATGATAAAAGTAATGAAAGTAAAAATTGACGGGACATAAAAGCATACATTGAACCAACACTATTTCAACTTCCTCACCCCTACACCACTCCCCCTTACTCATTCACCTCTTCCTTGGCAATGGGGAGTAACTGTACTACTGGGAAGGAGGACAAAACCAGCCCTGGAACTCATATCTAGATGGTTCCAGAGATGTCTTGTGATTGATTTCTTGCTGCAGTCACATACCAGCCTTCAGTCTCCTTCTTCCACAATGAATACTAGTGGAGAGTTCAACAGCGATGAGAGAAGAAACACCAAGTATTGTTTTTCATATTCACTGGAAAAACCCTGAATAAGATGGTTCAGAGTTTCAAAAGTATCACAAGAAATTGGTTAGCAATGACTAAAAAAGTACTAACAACTCTCTTCTGGAGAGATAGTTTGGCTATCGATATATAAAGTCTCTTCCTGCTTCCACTAACCAATAAAAAATAAAATAGCACACTCAAAGCTCTGCTATAGGTGCTTCGCAAAATTCCTACATCTGCCAAAACACCCTAAAAAACCTCCAACAAACCAAAACAAAAAACCACAACTAGATATACCCAAATTCTAAGGCAGCTCATAATGTTAAGCCATATTATTTGATACCATTTCTGAAAAAAAAACTCTAATCTTAAGATTGTAATCTACTGATACACTGAACACATATTTGAATACACAAGTCTAGATTTTAGGCAAACATGTGCAAAGGGTGCACCACTCCATAGATGGCTGTTTCACATTCTCTCTCTAAAGATCTAACACTTAAGAGCAAACCAAAATATTAAATCACATTAAATAAAAACAGCATTTATGAACATTCAAGACCAACAACTTGATGCACATAAAATGGTAATTTCACTTTGCAAAAAGCAAGAACAGTCACTTTGCTTCCTGACTCAGTGTGCAAATCACATCATGAGATTCTTTATTTAAAAGTAGTCATTTAAAATGTACCAGTACTCCCATTTATACCAGCATACCTTTAGTAACAGACATGAATTAATATGCTTAGTTTTTAATACTATCTAATGGAAGATATGGAAAGCAGGAAAAAAAAAAAAACCTCTCCAACAAAAATCGAACGCTTGAAAATTGAAAAACACAAGATGCCAAAAGAGATTCTTCAATGTCTCAGCCATTTACTGAAGAGATCTTTTCTCATTTGCTGATGACTTTGGCAGAGCTGGTTTTGTCACCAGTCACTCTGTACTTTGTTTAATTATGCAGTACACCAACAGAAATTTTCTTTCTGATTGCATAAATCACAGTGCTTTGACACCAACCTCAATAGGGGCTGCTAGAACAATACAGTGAGCGCTATTGACTCCATCTCTCAAGTCCACAAGGTGTATCATTTAGCCAAGAGTGATAATTAGACACAGAATATACTGAAAACTGTCAATAGGCATGTCAATAGGAGGACTCTTAGCGTCTAGCATCCAGTGAATCAATGGTGTTTTTTCAGCTATAAAATCAAGAAAATGATAGCTTTCAAATGAATGGTGGAAAGGAAACACGAGGCTCCTCAGGGAGGCATAAAACAGCTCAATTTTCCTTCACTGAGTGGCTCTCCAACTGCCTCACTCAATGGAAAAGGTCACAGAACATTACAGCAAAATATCTCTGAAACAAGATGTACAACAATGCTGGGACATGACATGAAGTACAAGCACACTACAAAGGCCCGTATATCTCTGACCTGACAGAATTAAAGCATGGGTCAGCAGAGCCAGACAAGACAGGAATTGAAAGACAATGATTGATCTGTGTAGAAGAAAATATGACTGCCTGTCCATATCAAATATGTATGTATGCATGAACAGGATTATATGTACAGTATGCCCCCTCCCCTCACAACAGTTTTTAAAGCCATAGTCTCGCTTTCTTTTTTCAAATTATTTTATGCATTTAATTTTCAGCCAAAGTCCAAGGAAGATATAAAGATGAACCTTTTAATACATAACTTTTTCTTGACATATTCCTGCCAAAAAATGTACCAAACTTAAACTGATCCTGGAATACCACTTGCATATGTCTTTTTAAGATATATATACACTTCTGAATACTGGAAGAGTAGTGACAGGTAACCATTTTCATTCACTCTGAACCCTTTCAACTAAACATTTTAGTTGGCGTGGAGAGACAAAGGATTCCCAGGCAAAGCCTGCTCTGAGAACCAGCATGTTTTACAAAGCCTGGTTTATAGCTGCAGCTGTGAAGTAAACATAGCCTCTGCACCATGGTTAATTGAAATGGTTAGAAATGAAACCAGAAACAAGAACTACAGTGCTGACGGGACAGAAGGGGGGAATTGGAACAAAACCAAGCCAATGAAGAATTTCAAAATGGCCAAAAGGTTTTTTTCTCTTCCTTTGTACCCTAAAGAAAACTGTCTTTTAAAAGGTGGCTGCTTAGTAGTTGTGAAGACTTTATATGATACCTATCTTTGGACATTCAATGCATTTTTTACCCCAGGGAATGTTTCTATGAAAGTATAAATGTCCCCTGAAAAGCAACTGCTAAGTGATCCTGTAGCATTCCACACTTCTCATTGCTTCACTAATTGCCAGATCGGTTTCTTCAGTAATTGACAGCTATACAAAGTTATCCCAGGATGTGCAAGGCAAGCTCAATTCTGTTCTCAGATCAGCTGAAGTACAAAACCACTCATAATTTAGGTTAGAATCCAGTCTATGCTTTTCTGTGTTTCTGAGCTCCACATAACTTAATGGGAGCAATCACATTATCTCCCCCCTAAAGCCAGAGGAGGTCATGTTCATGACTCATAGAGGGAACAGATCTGCTGAATAAGAAGCTGCCATTTTTACACCCACCCTTCCCTAAGTGCTTTTTGTTATCAGTGTGTTTCCTTCAGTATCTGAACCAGAAATACACAAAATAAGAAGCCACAATATCAATCTTAAGTCTTGCTGACAGAACCAACATTAAGTAGGTTTTCTTCTGCCTTTCTTGAGTTGGAAGTTCTTGCATTGAATAAAAGATAAACTCCCCCTACACCTCCCCTCTGCCCCAACAAATTGCTATGTGAGAAACTGGAGTTTCGGAGTGAAATGAAGTGTCTCATCATGGAAGTGCTAGTAGGGAAGAGAATGCCACCAACAGTACCAACAACACTTCACTGTCAGGAAAAAAATAGCTAGAATTGGTCTTTTACATGATCAGTATTTGAGAAATCCTGTCATAGACAAAATGTGACCACCTGTCATCTGTTGAAAACACAACTTCAAGCATAAACCCTTTGAATGTCTTATATTACTTCATTCTAGCAAGCTTACAAGCCTTCCTTATAACATTAGACTAGCCATACAACCACCCTAGGATTGAGGAAGGGGCCCTTATGCTTCAAATTGAATGTAATCTCAGGGAAATATCTGTTATGAAGTATAAAAATATAAGATTTCTCCTTAATGCGGATGATTTATAAACTCTTCCCTCATACACTTTTATAAACCTTGACCAAGGTATAACAGTAATTGCTGCAACACATAGCTACACACTTTACAGAAATGCAGCTAAGGAATCCCCTGGTTTTTCAGGTATTTTCATGGTGCCTTCTAAAACCACTTACAGACTAGAAGGACAAAATAGTGGGCAATTCCAGATATTATAACAATATGAGTAATCTTGTTCAAGTCTTTGTTCAAGCGGTCCAAGACAGGAGAGAAAATTCAAACCCAAACCAAGTAAATTAAAAAAAAAACCACAACTGCATCACTTAGGAAGAATGATTTACGCTTTTTTAAATACTCTCCCAGAACAGTCCCAGAACATGTCATGTAATCCATTTTCACAGATTTTGAAACCACTGATAATTTTTTTCCTCTCTAAATGGTTACGTCTACAAGTCTTCAAGCAGTACTTTTATAATTATGAACACAGATGTGTTTTTAACAAAACACATTCAACTGCCAAGGGTGTGGAAAAGCAGTAACCAATGCTTAATACACTAGACAATGAAAAAGGGTGTAGATCAAAGAATTTCAAAGAGCACCTGCTGCAGAAGCTAGACTGTCAGGAAGGCACTAAAAGCTATGAGAATTTAGGGAATAGTTACAGGGGTACAATATTTCTGTTAGGAAATCTGCTTATGAATTTCCTCCACTTTACCCCCAACCTTTTATTTCCAGTCTAACACTTGAGTTCACCTTCTTTGTAATTTTTTGCACAACTTTAATTGGACAAAATTCAGCATTTTGCAATGGTAGGCTCACAACTCAGAAAATAATATAACCTCTTCCTCCCTGCCCTCCAAAAATAAAACTGAATCAAATAAAGTCAACTTTGTAACTTGGAATCTATTAGCTAGAGGTAGCATTTTTTTTTCTCCAAATAACCTTCAGATAGAAATTTCTCCCATTGCTAAGATTAACTAGAGTCCAGTGCCAAGTCTTGGTACAAGCCAGTGAATCCCAGTGTTCTTGATTACTGCTCCTGTTACTTTCTGTTTCTCATTCTTTTTTATGTCAGTAGAAATCAAAATTAAAAACATAGTATAAACAAGCAGATAACTCACTATTTTAACCATTGAAATCAAATAAAAGAAATGTTCCCTAACTTTATTTCTCAGGTGTTCATAATTTTGTCTAAAATGTAAAGTCATGTCTAGACAAAACAGAAACCTGCCTGTTCCTACAGTCTCCTCTGCTTCTCTGTGAGAGATCTGCTGAAAGACACTTTAACAATGCAAAGGCATGTTTCATGACAGCAACCAAGAAAAGCAACAGCAGTTTCAAAAATCAAAGAATGTTCCTTTGGGAAAGCATTATTTGCATGTTCATAATGAATACTTAACTACACATCTGTGCAACCCTTTAGGTTTTTGTGGTAGGAAATGATCTTTTAAGAGGACTTTGCCAACTTGCAGCAAATACTTACTCAACCTTCGCTAGGCTGAACAATAGCAAGCTTACCAGTTAGTTTTCAACATGATTTCAAAATAGTTTATAAGAAGCCACGTGATGAATTACTGACTGAACTGATCAGAGTGTTAGGCCAAAACTCCCTTAAAAACACGGTGTCATTGCTGAACAGAAATTTAATGAGGTGTTTATTGCTTATTATTGCTTATCTGTTAAAAAAATAAGCAACCAAACTCAGCATTGAATGCACTACAATACTTAAATAACAAACAGGTTGGCTTAAAAAAAATCCAATAATTATATGCTGTTCAACTTATAAAGGAAAAACTGGTTTGAGACCACGACAAACACACACAGAAAGATGTCCCAACAGAGTATCTATGGTTACTATCTTAAAAAAGATCCAGAGAGGCTATGGTATAAGCAAATTCCCACTACTTAATCTGTCCCAACTCAGGGATCAATTAATTGAATATTGCTTCAAAATATTAAAATATTGCTTGAACATGAACCATCCTATACAATATATATCATACCCCATATTTTGCCTTATGGTACAGATGCCTACACTGGTGTGCAGTCATGGTCTAAACCAGCAAGAAACAGGAATGTAAAGATTTTAAGAAAGAATTGCACCGTGCTACACAAAGTTATCAGTATTTAAAGTTAGCAGCTGTTTTTCTTGCTAAATGCATACAACATGATGCTACGAAGACATAGATAAATTTCTTTTTTAAAAATCAAGCTATAGTAATGCAAACATTTATATGAAGACAGTATCAAAGATACTAATAATGAAACTGAAAACCTTTATGAGACACTGCTATGTGTCACATCCACCAAAAGCAGACTATGCATTTACATCAGATATGAAATATCTCTTAGGCAGTATGGTAACTTTACAGACTCTACTACAGACCCAGATTTCACCAGAGGAGCAGCTCAACGAGCATTTTTATATTAAGGAAACTTCCCTGTCTGACCATTGGGGAGGCAGGAATGGCTCCAGTGAGCTGGCAGGTCCTTGCTTCACTCCCTACACATCCCACACACAACCAGACCAGGTTTCCTCACCAGTTCAACCCCAGGTTCCCCTGTGCAGAACCTCAGAACTCTCACTCTACAAAATAATTTATTCAGGGTGCAATAACACAGAAATAGCATCAACTGGTGCCTCTGATTCCCTCACAGCCCAGGAGAGGCAAAGTCTCGCTCTTCCTGCCGTGTCCCCGAGTGACCGCTCCCCTGGCTCGGACACGGCTCCCTGAGCCCTTCACTGTGCAAAGCGCTGGCAGCTCACGAGCCCTTGACTGGGCTTCCACCCAGAGCTCATCCTGCAGCTCCCACTGCAGCTGCACCCCGAGCTAGCACTGGATGTGTTTCTCAAAACCCACATCTCCATTCCCCCTGACTGCTTGCCTTATGCCTGCATCCCGGCCCAGGTGCTGTGCCATGCTCTCCTCCCAAACACCATCTCTGCTTATTTTCCATTTTTTTTCCTTAAAGTTCTTTGGTTCTAAGGGAGAGGTTATTCAGGAATTTCACCGCTTTAAGGGTTAATGAAATCTAATAGCTAAGGGCAATATACTCACAAAGAATAACAGTAAACTTGTTATAGAGGTAGGGAATACTGAATAACTTCCACAGCAACACTGAACAAAAAGGTTGAAGAGAGTAACAGAATCAAGAAATTATATTTACCACTGCCTTTCTTTCTCAAATAAGTCAGAGAAAGACTTGCAGGAGCAAGAGTGGAAAATAGAAGCAGTGGAAAAATGGGATTAATAACAAGAAGCCCTAAATTTTACCTTTTGTCATGAAGCTCATTGATTTTAGATAAAGGCATACAATCAAACGTTCAACAAATAGCTGATAAGAGAGAGGTGACAGGATTAAAAGCTTGAGCAAAACTTAGCAGGATATTGCCAAGCTATTAGTTAAAGGGACAAACAACTGATAGGGTATAAACAAAGGCTATGGAATTTAGGACTTAGGCAATCTAGTAAATAGCAAACTATTGCATTGTTTGCCGGAGATGAAAGAGAAAACTCAGATAAAGTTTGATGTATCACGAGTCTGTCCATTGTGGGCTTGCAAACAAAGCTAAACCACAGAACAAGAAGATTGTTGCTGTCATCCGGGCCAGCAGTTTACTCAACAGCAAGTACCAAAGTGGGTACTTCTGACTTGTAACACCACACACAGTAAGAGAAGAGAAAACTTATGGATATGATCAACAAGATCAAGCTTTTGTCACACGTGCTAAGAGACCCCAAAAATTAAAATTTAGAACAACATGAAAAAAATAAGTTTAAGCAGTCATTTTGCAAGTACTTATTCAGTACTCTCCAGTGACAATCACTCTGAACTGTATCTTAAACACATCAGTTCTGGCAGGAAAACAAAATAAAACCACGCACCAACAGATCTATAAATGAAGCAGCATCACAGAACCGATTCTCTTCAGCCAAGTTCACGCTGGGAAATCCTGTATTTGTGCACTCCTATCCACTCCAACACATCAAAACTCCATTCCCACCTAGAGAGATGTATATTTAGTTATCCAAGAATGCTAGCTGGGAATTACCGCCAAAAAATACAAACATTGCAATATAAGTACTGCATGAAGACATATAATGTATATTTTCTAACACTTTGATTCCTAATCAATAAAATTATGTTTTCAAATGGGTAGGGGAAGGAAGGAGGGGAAAGAGAGAAACTTCTTTTGTATTTATTGTGTTTCCAAGTCCTGCTGGCTCAGGTCCTGTATAATGGTGTTGGATGGTGGCAGCAGCAACTCTCACAATATAAATAAATCTTTTTACAAGGTTAAAAAGCTGAAAAATCATCCACGAGCCCATGAATGCAGATTTCTCTGAAACAGGTCTTTTGCAGAGTGTCTGTGTATGTGTTGAATAAGTCTTCACACACAGGGAATGTCATCCCACTGATCATTCTGGGCCTTTGGGGACGGGGTAGAGGTGGGGAGGTGTGCATGTGAGTGTTACTTCACAGGTTTTTGAACATACACTCCAAAACCAAAAACTAATCAGAAGACAGGGGAAAAAGAGCAACTATGTGATGGTTTGAACTGTGTCTAGAGTAACCAGTATTTCCTAGCCTCAAAAGCAACAATTTCTTACTAACTCAACCTGGTATCTAGGAAGAGATTTCTAAAGCACACAAACCAGTTAAGTATGATTTGCATCTTTTCAAGTCCCTCTTACTCCACAGCTTTAGTTCAAATGAGAGGGAGCTACAGGCACTGAACTTCTACTACTATTAATAGGAGCAGCACATGCTGGGCAACAGCACAATAGTCAGTCATGTATGCCCCAGGCACTCCTTAAAACAAAAGGAAACCCAAAAAAATTGCTACATCAAAAAGCAGAGAATTTAAGGCAGAGAAGCTGACAGAGAATGCACTTTATTGTAACAGTAAAGCCCTCAATAGATGATTTTCCAAAATTTGGGAAATTGCATCTATTGTTATTTTTGAAGCAGATAAGATAATTAAGATCTCAAGCTTGTACTTCTAAACTACACCGCTGATTTCTGCCTTTCAAATCAAAAGCTTCTGCAAATTTAACCAAATGGTACAGCTTCCTCCTAATTCCTTTACTAACAGTATTTCTCTTGCAGCTCATAAAATCTGCTACATGTTCAACTTTTGAATTTAATTTGCATGGTAATTGCAATAACAATAATACTTCATCATTAGAATAATATAGGCCAAGATCCTATGTAATTTTCACTTTTAAATGGAAACTCTGAGACTAAGAACGCAGCTAAAATATTATATATTAATGTCAATATAGCTAATACCCCCCAAAATCCCACCAATTTACTTTTCACTGACAACGTTAAAGGAAAATGATTTATGCAGATCAATCACCTAGCTCATCAAGTCATTCACTGACAGCCAGCCTTCATCATTGCTATTTAAAAGGCACTGCTGACAGAAAAGACCGACTCTTTGATTAAGGGCTCTGTCTGGCTAACCTTTTATTTGAAGAATGATTGCTGCTGAGTGACAAATACTTTCCCATTCATTTCAAGGAAAAGATATTGACATTCAAATTCTTGATGTCTACACTGAACAGATGCCACTGTTGGCAAGTGGCTTGATAGCAACAGCAGGTACACTACTACTCTGGGGGGTGAAAAACAGCACCACTGGCTCAAGTTAAAGGCTCTCAACAACTGAAAGCTACAGATCTCCCAGCCAAATCCTCTCTCTTCAACAGTTATCATCAAAGAACATCTGTTTGTTGTTTCTCCCTAGTCCTCTTCTTGAAAGTGTCCTAGCCTCACCTTGACCCCACTTTCAATTGTATTGGATGTTATTACTAAAAATAAAGAGAACTCAGCAGCAAAGTGACCCTTTGGTTGGGAAGGGCATCCTCCCTTACACAACATCCCCAAACGCCAGTCAGGGAAATCCCAAAGCAAGGGCTGCTGCTTCCGCAATAATGTGATTTCTGTTGACAGTAATGTGAAATGGAAGTTGCATTTGCAGTATCACACACAAAATCAAAGCCAATATGTTTGTTACTTTAAGCTGATCCCTCTGTCACTTTCTACTTTATTACTTTATAAAAAATAAAAAAGGAGTGAGAGAGGGAAAGAGGAGATGAAAGCTGGCCAAAAGCAGCTGCATGATAATGGACAGTAAGTAGTGAATGCTCAGATCCTGTTTTGGACAGAATTTGAAATCACAAGTATCAAGTCATTAATTTATTTTTCCAAACAAAAACTAGAAATCAAGATAAGATACGTACACTAGGTTACAGCTTTCAATGCTAAATGTTTTCAAAAACAAACCTATCACATGATGAAACATTTATTTCTTTACTTGCATGTTTCACAGATCTTAATCAGATTCAGCATAGAGATGCATATCATTTAAAAAAAAATTTCTTTTTGATGCTACTTGATGAAAGTTCCCCAACTTCTCTACTACAAGCAGTAATGCATACAGGGGTGTTAAAATTAAACTCAACTAATAAATAATATGAACAATTCTCCCTGCCAGAGTAGCATTCCTGCTCAATTTCTTTTTGCCTAGGGTGTGGCATTGGGAATTAATATTCTGCTGCATAATATAACTTAATATTTTCCTGATAATAAAACTCAATTTATTCTTCTGGAATATCACAGAAGTTCTGTTTATCATTGTATTAGGCAGTCATATTCAGCCACCCAAAAAAAAAAAAACATTCTCCACAGCAATAAACTCTCCTTGGAGTTTTCTAACAAGGTAGGTCTGCCACATAACTTCACAGAAACACACCATGCAGTTATCAAGGCTGGAGAGGGATACAGAGCCAACATTACTCCTGAAGAAAAAAACATGGCTTGGATAGGAACCTTTGCTTTTCCTATTGTCCAAATAATTTGCTTCCCAGCTTCTTTCTATTTCTGAAAGCCATAGCACAAGTTCAGTGGCACAGAAACAGAAGCTATCACTAGCAGAAGAAAAACTAGGAAGCTTTGCAAATATAGAGTGCCAACAGCATTACAGGGGTAAAAAGACAAACTCATTTGACTCTCCATGCAAAGCAAAGAAACAACAGGAGGAAGGACAGAAGTGCACCCTCTCCTGATGTCTGTCAAAGGTGGAGGTGGGTATATATTCACAGCATATCTATAATACCATCAAGACTATAATTGTCATCTAATATTTCATTTTTAGTTGTTTATTAAGTCAGCAAATTTCATGGTTGTGGAAAAGATTCTGTGGTTGTGGAAAATAACAAAACCAGCAGACTTATTAATTTCTAAATGGACTGCTAGCTGTTTTGTGATTTTTAAATAGCTTGTTCTAACTATTAGGAACAACCTAACATCAAAAACAAAAAACCATTTCAGGAAAAAATCTAGCATTAACAACTTGCAAGGGTTTGGTTAAAGATCTGATTCACTCTGCCTTCCTATCCCATACAAGAAAAAACTGTGGTGCAAGAATAGCTTTACTGGGTCAGAGCAAAAGTCCCTGTAGTCCAACACCTTTCATCCAAAAGCAGACAAAAGGGTATGTCCTTTAATGAATAAAGAAAGAAGCTAAATCAGTTTGGAGCTAATTGACCACAACAAAAAAAAAAACAAAAAACAAACAAACAAACAAACAAGACAGAAATCAAGCCTTGTACTGTAGTTTCTTCAATTCCATGTGCACTTACTCATAAAAAAATTACAGTTTTGTTCATGTATCTAATAATGGTAAATAAACACAGACTTACAGGCTTGAACTTTATTTAATGAACTACTTGATCTTATGCTTTCTCTGGCATTCTTCCATTTTAAATAAAGATTAATCTGCGATAGAACTCTCAGGTTGCCACTGTAATCAGAAGAAAAAATGCTTTCAGGTTTTCATAGGATTCTTCACATGCTCTAGTAGTATCTTTTTTTTTTCCTTAAGCATATTTGAATGAACTGTTTGAATATGTTTACTCTTTCATCTCTACAGCTTTGAAAACTTCATACTTTGTACCTGATCTACAACAAAGCAATAAAGACTGCAAAGGTTGACAGCATGGACATAATTAAATACTACCATCAATGAACTGCCATGTTGAACAATACTGACTTATAATGCACTTCAAGATCAACCATTTACATTTAAAACTATTTCCCTGAGCGGTCTAAAAAAGGAGCAGCTTAGATTTTTTTTTTTTAATAAGAGATCCACAGAGAAAGAAATCAATTTCTATATAACTCAGTAATGAGTCCTGCTCTTTACTCTTCATAAATCTTTTTTAAAAGATTTGGTTTAGATACTGAATATACATGGAAAAATGTAAGCAATACTTTGTAGATGTCACCTCTAAAAAAAGATCAAGAGAAGAAAATCAAATCTACAGTCATGGCATTTACATAATCAGTGAAGTGTCATCATACTTACCCTTTCCAAGATGCACCATACCAAGCAACATAGTAAGTGATTGAAAGAAAGAAAATTAACATGGAAATGAACTAGCAACAAACAGCAATTCATAAAGGAATTCTCAGTATCATAAAAATATACTAATTATCCAAAACTTTGGAGGAAATATTTTGACACAAAAAGCTTGCAAAAGGTATCAAAAATAGCATTAACCTCTTTCACATTTGTAAGAATGTTAGGCCAAAATAGAAATACATATAACATATCTACATATAGAGAAGAGAGATTTTTAACAAAACAGAATTACAGCTATCACAGCAGTTTGTGGATAAATTATTAGGGTTATTACTCCTAAAGTACTTTGAATAGAAGTGTTCCAGCTGTTACATCTGATCACCAGCACACTGCCAATTTTCTCTGCCAGATAGTCCTTTATGCATTGGGGAACTTGTTGCAATTAAGGGATTTTCTCATTTCTTTATAATTCTGTGACTTACAAGGGTGTCTTAACTCAATTGCATCAACCATATTCAGTTTCCTTTTTTTCAAATCTGCTGCCTATGAAATGGAATGAGACTACCAAATGTATTTCCAGTGAGAAACCCAGGTTAACACTCTTCTAGTGATGCTTGCTGCATTAGTATGTTGCTGCTGGTACATCTGACAGCCAATAGCAACAGCAACCCTTAGAGCATATTTGTGGAAAATCTTTTTAATGAGACGCTTTATGCTACAGTAATCCCTCACTACCTTCGGAAACATACTTAAAATTGCAGGCTATTTTACCAAAAGTAATATGTTATGGGTTTTTTCCTCAAAACTGTTCAATTTCTAAGAAAAAAAAATATCTAAGGCCAGAAAACAGTACATCTTCACTAGTGAAGAAGCACTCATCTGGCAGTATTCTGAAAGTTCTCATCAGTAAGACAAACCTACCCAATTGCAAAACTGGGTCTTCATTGCATTTACTACTTCTACTCTACAGTATCTCAAAATATATTACTTATTCCAAAAGGAATGGGAAAATTTCATCTACTACTAGAAGATGCAACAACACTACAGCTAGCAGAGTGCATGCAATAGTAGAGTAGGACACATGGGGGATGAAATGGGAGACTCAGGAAACTAAAACTGATTGTATGGAAAGTGCTTAAGTAGGTATGATTTAGGTATTTGCTCAGGGTATTTAATCAAAACACCCATCGATTTTTGAAAGTTTTTTTTGAAGAGTGACATATTCTAAAAGTGCTTACTTAGAATATGGCTTAAAAGACAGAACATGAGAAAAAAGCTGTCCTCCAATGCCCACCGAAGGACTTCCAAGAGAAGAGCTCACCCATCTAATTACTAGGGCAACTTCCTTCAGAGAACACGGGCTTTTCCCTAAGGGTTTCCCTTCCCAGAGCTAATCAAGCCCAATCTTGTTTAGTTTGTGCTATCTGACAAGATACTGCTATACCACACAAGGTGGTCTAGCAGGTAAACTTAGAGCCCAGCCTAGACCAACTCCGAGCTCCATTCCCACGTAGAAAATCAGAGAACATTCACCAACAGCAAGTGATTTGGCATGCAGACACAAAAGCCATTTCACAGACCTCTCCTACTGATTAAATATGCAACCTTCACAAGAGGAGTGTGCATGTTCCTCAGTTTTATAGCTGTGGACAATTTGGAAAATACCTCATACATGGACCCACAAAAGGACTTGAGCACCCAATCAATTCAGGACCAGAACTGCTTCTCTTCTCCACATTCACCCATCCCCCTAATTATCTGACATAAAAATGGCATCTACACTGCAGCCCTTCTGCACCTCTTCAACATCACAAGAGGGATCATCTGACCATCATCCAGCTGCCCCAGTCTGCACACAACCACTGCTATGCTACACTGCACATACGTAAACCCACAAATAAGGTGAGCCCAGTCAAAGAAAAATCTTTCTCCTTAGGTTTATCAAGCTAAAAAGGATTCCTTAGTTTTAGCCACTAGTGAGTTATTATGAGTAATCAAAAATCACTGCATTGCAACACATTCTTTCATCACCTTTCATTTGCTAAACAAAACTCAACCTAAACTGATTAAATAATTCTTTTCTCATTTCTTTCATTGCACCTTTAAGGAAAAAAAAACATACACCTGGTCTGGGTTTCCAGGAAATCAGCTATTCCACATACAAAAATTGTGCTGAGATCTACATGCTCTGTTCAGAAGCCTCAGCTTTAAAAAAAAAAAAAAAAAAAAAACCTGAATTTGAGATATTATTGAACTTTGATCCAGAAGTGAGGAATTAAAGCAGGTAATATTTCAAATACATCCACACCCTCAAATGGCCATAAAACAGGAAAGAAGGTAAGACATCTAACTAGGGAGTAAGACCACAAACTGAGTGGAACTCTTCCTAGCATTTAGTTTCTCTCCAGCAACAAGGCCTCAGAAAATCTAGAATGAGACTGTTTTTAAAACAGCTTTGCCACTATGATAAACAAGACTGCCAGTAACTCAAAACAGTGAGCTAAAATAATAGGTACATCATGGAGGGTCAGCAAATTCCTATAGCTTTGGTCTCAGAAGAGACTTCCTGTAACTGAAGCAAAAAAGATTAACTGTAAGTGGTAGTGGTAGGGAACTCAGAGTCTGTAGAAAGAAGCCAATGCTGAATAACCTGATGAAGTTTTTAACATAGTTTGATGAGGCATTTTTCAAAGACCGTAAGGAGTCTCTTAACTGGTAATAAATATCACTGACCAATTCAGAACCTGAAGCTGGCGAATTATTTATGCTTGAGACTCTGGAGATATTATTGACTATTAAGAATCAAAGCTCCCCATTCCATAGATTTTAGGGCACACATAGCTGAAGTGCTTTGGAGAAGGGTCATGGCAATATTAGTCAATTGGAGAGCAAGAAGGAGAACCTCAAGTACGTGACTGTCAGTCAAGTACTCTCTTTATTTCTGTACTGTAAGTTTGTTCACATGCAGCTCTTGCTCAGAGATGTTCAGAAACTGCTGCTCTAAATTATTTTCCCTTGCTTTACACATACACATACATTCTTATACAGAATCCCCAACACGTAAAGCTGCAATAGACATTCAGTTTTTTGCTTCTGGCACAACAACGAGAGAGGAAAGATGAAAAAAAAGCATTAAAGTGTTTCCTTTAAACGAAGCTGGAAATACATGTGTTTACTTATTCTCAAGTTGTAAAACAAAGTTGACAAAACAAAAGGGATAACAAGAGAGATGGATGAAGCTGGTTAGAGACTAGACCTACCTCCTTTCCCACAACGCCATAAAGAGGAAACAGTCCCTGACTTCATCACCCAAATGAAGTGACATGATTTGAGACAGGACAGACTTAAAGGGTTTTTCTTCATTTTGAAAAAGAGGGAAAGAAACCCCAAAATAAAGAAGATCTTTTTGTCAGAACTAACTACCGTATCTGTCATGACAGTGGGACCAGACCTGGACAAAAAATTGACTCAAGAAGTTGAAGGGAAACAGTTAATAGGATCCCAGTCTTCCAGAAGTCACTGTTCTAAGTCTAAATTACCACTTATGAGATTGGAGCACACAAAGGTGTGTTGACTATATAATTTTCTCTAGAAAACACACCTCCAACATCACTAATTAGGGAGCAATCATGTTTTACAGTACTGTGCAAAGTTTTTCTGCTTGTTTCTATTAACATCTCCCTCTGAGGAGTTAACTATTGACCCAGAGCATCAAGAACAGCTGCAGTTCTGGGAAGGCTGTGTTCAAACTGCAGGAGAGCAGAAAGGGTTGGCAGTGGTCCCAGAGGTCAGTTGCTAGACCAGGGAAAGCGCTGCAAAAGGCTCAACATTGTAAGGCTTCACACTCAGCTCAGCTCAGCTCCCACCCACCGGGTGCAGGGCAGGCAGGCAAAGCTACAGGCACCCCAAGGAGCACCCAGGGCAGGGGGAAAGGTAGGGGGGGGAGCTCCACCAGAGCAAACAGCTTCTGCAGGGGCCCACAGCACCCACCAAACCGTGGGAAGTGGATAAATAGCTGAAACTATGCAATTGACTTCAAATTGAAATGTGAGCTACGTGAATAACAGCAAGAACACTAATAGTTACTCAGAAATGACAAATTCATCAGAAATGGGAAAAAAAACCAAAACACAACACAGGAGCATAAAAAAGTCATTAGGAAAAAGTGAAATATTCCAAAAATACTGCTTAATTGGAAGCTGAATGCAAACGAATATCTGCATTGTAAAATCTGCATATGCCAAGTGTTGGCTTGTCAGTTCAATCCCACTCTTTTGCTCCTCTGCAAAAACAGTCCAGCTGCTTGACTCAGACCTGTGTGATGTACAGGATCAGTACTCAGGAAGGAGTTTGCAATCAGTTTTAACAAGATTATATTTTTAGCTATCAAGTCCTGATAACAAATTGTTCTGATGGCCAAGTATTAAATATCACATTGGCACCCTTTATTGTGAAATAAAAAAAATAAAAGTTTCCCATCCATGCTCATTTTCTTTTTTAGAATATATTAATTACTAACAAAACACCTCACATCAATATTCAGCCTTACGTGAAAGCATTAGATGACCTTCCTATTTTCTCAGTATAAAAAAGTTTTCCTCCTATTAGCTGTAACTGGTTTTGGATATATTTTTGTACCCTGGGAAATCCCCATAATGAATGGTTCTGTGAAATAGGTTACCTCAAAGTCTGAAGCTGAAGCAAAGCATCAGCCCATAGCAGATCGTTGGCTATTTGGTTGACATTAGTAATGCTAACAACTAAAAATGTTTAAACACACAGGTAGCATTCTTTTACTTAAAAATTACTTGTCTCAGAAAAAGAAAAAAATCCAACTACTACAGCATAAAGAAAAAGCTGACTATGCAATCAAAAGCCCAAAGGATCCAATTTCTTCTTAAAGTACCTGATGGACATTGTGACAGTCTGATTACCTTCCACCACCAATTTTTGGAACATGTGAAAAATACTGTATGCTTCTGGCTGGTATGTGGTCCAAGATGACTCATAAATCTTCCTTTATCTCCTTCGTGGTGTTAGCAGAAAAGGATGAGTTGCTTTTTTCCATCTCATTCACATGTCTTTCTGTCTGTTACCCGTGCCCTTGAGCAAAGATTACTGATGCCCTGCCTTTGATATATGACACATCACATACAGCAGCTTTTCATCAAGTGAATTAACCTGAAAAAATGCAAACCTACCTGCCAGTTGCTTCCCAACTTTCCACTATTCCTTTGTGTACCTTCTCCCTAACATGCCACACAAGGCATGAAAGAACAAGGTTACCAGTCAGAGCAAATTAAATTGTCATTCAGTGGACACTGACGTAATTTATCGAAATATACTAACTTAATATTTACCTTCATAACTGATTGAAATTGTAAAATATACTTTTCATCATATTGTAGCCTGAAAAATGTACCTATTGAAAAACCAGAGGATGAACTATCTGCTCAGATCACCCTAAATTATTGCTCTGAGTCATATGTAATAACTGCAATTCCTGTAGTGCATTACTGATACAACTCCACAAACAATCCTGCCATGCTAAGCCATACAGTAGGATTAGTCAGTAGGTTGCATATGCTGTTTTGTTTTTACAAATTAAAAAATACTTTTTACATAGAGAAATCATTGATATCTTAAAATATTAATTCTTTTCAATGGTTGAGCTGTTCACAACAAGTATTTTTATTACGTGAAATAAAAAAAATACGCTGCACTTTTTCCTTAGGAAGGTTCTTTTAAGAAATGCATCTGTGGGGTGCTCTCCTTCCTGAGTATGCCTTCAATCTTACATTTTGAATATGTCATTAAGATAAATACCATACTGCTTATTAGCAAGAATCACACACTAACATCTCTGAAACTTCATGCTTGGGAATTTTTTCCTACTGTAGATTACATTGTAACTGTAAATTTGTAAGTGGTTACTGACAGGATCTCAAAGAAATTTAATTACAAGAACTCCTAAATATTCCAGTGTTTTTAAAGACGGGATAGTAACCTCCCAATATAACAATGCACTTTAAAAGATACATGCTGCATTTCTACAAAAGTCTTTTATCAAAATTGTATTATATCTTCTAATGAAGGCAGTGAGTGAAAAATATAAACATTGATATATATCTTCCAATGAACTG
This sequence comes from Irena cyanogastra, assembly GCA_013397155.1. Lineage (NCBI taxonomy): Eukaryota > Metazoa > Chordata > Aves > Passeriformes > Irenidae > Irena > Irena cyanogastra. The sequence goes on from VWZV01010978.1 coordinate 59,128, forward strand.
GCTTAAGAGTAACATGTTAAAATAGGATTAATGGCACAAAGCATGTACTATATAAAAATAGCCTGTAGAAAAAAGCATTAAGCAATTACAACTCTAGCACTGAAGGCTCCAATATTATAGGGTAATATTTCCTTAATGTTAGACTTCATTAACCCTAAGATAATCTCTCATAAATTTTGCTGATTTTTAAGGAGAAAAAATAAATTATGTTTATTAAACTACTGAATATGTTTATGAAAACAAGACATAATCTAGTGCTATAAACTTCTTGTCTTTATCTGAATAATCAGGAAGCTCATAAATAAAATATCATATAACAAAGTGAGTGTTAAAATTCATTACCGTAATAGCTATGCTCATGATCTATTTCATTAACACTCCTCCTTGCTTTGAATAAATGGGTTCTTGGGTCTACCAGAGCAAGGCCATTTACAAGACAAAATACTAAGCTGCTTTTTCTCATTTTCCCTTATCTGTTCTATTCTCAACTTCCTAAATTAATTCTTCCTTTAAATCTTATTGTTCCTTCCAGTGTAACTCTCAGCACATTAGAGAAACTTGAAAGAAATATAAGCAAAGAAATGGTTCTGTGGAGTATAAGTTAATTAGGAATCTAAGTGACTGGTGATGAGACTTGATAGCATTTGGCTTTGGAATTAATTTAAGAAGCTTAAGTTCATTTAAAAATAAAATATAAATATATCGGAAGTTCCAAAGAAGCCATACTCAAAAATGCCATACTAACATTCCAGCCCCAACACCAGCTAAAGTTAACAATACATGATGGCACACCAATTTTATCTCAAATATTTCTTCAAATCAGCATGAATTAAAAAAGCCAGCAGCTGTTAGAGAGGCAGCAATACAGAGGCATAAAACTAAACATTAGCATCTGCAGAAGTCACCATCTCCAATCCAGTATGTAACTATGGGATCCAACTTAACATCCTACCCCTTAAAAAGTCAGTGCAGAACCTACTTCTCAGTCCTCACAGCAACAGACATCTTTGTATCCATCAACCCCAACGTCGTTACTTTAATCCATTTCTGCTCATTTCCTATATAATATGTAGGACACAATCTGGATAAATCCTCTACCACGACTCTGGGGTTGCAAGAACAGGTCTGTGGGAAAGATGCAAGTGAGCAGCTATGAACCATGGTGCTGGGAGAGTTCCAGATGCTGTAGATGCATGATCACAAGGGGGCTGGAGTGGACACAGGCAGACAGTAGGACTGATGGCTCTAGATTGCCAGATGTATCCCCCTCTGTAAGAATGGGCCAGCAGTCTTAAAATTTCATCCTCATAGGAATGTGCCATTTCACAGAAAGATAAAATTCCAAGGCTTTAAAGAGATGCAAAATCTGTACCTCTACTGATTCTAGAGTCACTGCCTAAGGCACAAAAATGCAAGAAAAGAAGATCAGACTCCAGGAGAAGAAAAACTAAAAAAATATCTTGTTACACTAAGCAGCTACCAAAGATGGAAGGCAGACACCTAAGGAGGATATTGCTTTAAATGGATTTCTTACCAAATAGTTTTGTTTTCCTCTCACAGGAAAGGCACTGAGACCCCTCTTGATGCAACCACAACAAATTACAAAGGGATAGAGTCTCACATCTTACAAAGGAACACAAGTATTGGTAATCAGAGCACTGCAATCCACAGAGAAAAGCAGCATCACCTATGAGGAAAAGCTAAAAAGTGCCATCCACCCAGTGAGTACTTAAGTTGCATTGCTCACTTCCTTCCCAGAGCTTTGAAGAGAGGGTACAGTAACTTAGACATGTATTCTAGGCCTGTATATTAATTCATACACCTTTCCCCTCCACTTTCAATAGGTACATTTGCCACCAGAGGACACTGGTTTATCAAAGGAAATTACATACAAATAAATGCAAACTGTATTTTATACCTTTTATCAGGCCAGCTGATAACTAACTTATTGTTTTTCGACTTCATCAACTAGATAAACAATATATTGCAAATTTTAATAGTTTGCATGCTAATATTTAACCTCAACAATCTAAAATTGATTATCATTATAAAAATCTTAATGCAGAGCAGCAGGTTGCCATAGCAGGCCATAACACACAACACAAGAGCCTGTCTGGAGAATTCTTTGATCATATTGTTTTCCCTATCACCTTCATCAGTCCTGTCTGAGCAGTCTTGTAAAGCACATGCTTTCCCCTGAATCCCATATCAGATCTACCTGCATTCAAAACCAACGTGCATGGCAGGGGGTTGCATTCTTTTGTGAGGGAGAACACAAGTGCTAGGGCACAGACTAGAAATACACAAACACAGTTTAAATATCAACAATGGTTTAGATGATTAGCCAGAGACATATTTTGATAACATCCATTTCACAAAGAGACAAAAACCAAAATCCCCCCAAAAAGCTTCAAGAGTCATGCTTCAATTAGTGTAAAGCAACACTTCCAATTATGGGAACTCCAGAAACCCAGGACTACAAGGCAAGATGCAAAATCATCAGTATCATTAGTTTTATTAGCGTAAAAAGATAAAATACTGGACAAATTGGATAAAGCATTAATAAATTATTAGAGGCTGTTAAAAGATATTATAGATAAGCAGTATGTGCATTATTGATCAGGTAATTTACTGGACTGTACAACCAGTTGGTATAGTGGATCGTTATCCATTCAATTTCTAATGCTCTGAAATAGGGATGTAGCCTAACATAGATGGTAACACATTTTCTTTGTTTTTAATATTGACATTAAAGAGCTGAAAAGCAGCAACAACGTTTTCAGGAAATGCCAGTGTTTCTCTTATTGCTGTACATGGTGGTTTTTCATGCTGGTTTGGTTTGTTCTTTTGCAAGCATTTTTTGCCAATCCCATCTCCAGGAACAACCTTCTGCCTGCGGAACAGTCCAGAGCTAAGCACCAGAGTCTCCACCTGAATGCAAACCCAGTACGGACAGTGCTGGTCTGCAGGCTTTGAAATAGGAGGAAGCTAACCACTGTGCTGAGATCTCACCAAGGACCATGATATTCAATTGTTTCTTTATTCAGAACCATTCAAGAACAGCCAGCACCACTCACAACACAAGGAGCAATGATTTAAATGATGCATCTTTGCATGTAACTACTATTCATCACAGGTGTAAGTGGGCTTGCATTTAAGTTGGTCAAGAGTTCTACAGGGAAAGGAACAAAGAGAACTGAGCTGTCAGTGTCAAATCACAACTGATGAATGAGTTAACCTATAAGATTTGGCTGTATATCTCATTGGACACACAAAGCAAACAGAAAAAACATCAAAAGGAATGCTTGCATTAAAAATATGGCTCTAAAAAGATTTCTGATTGTTCATGATGTGTAGTAAGCCATCTGTCTATCTTAATAAAGAGAAGCCATTATTTACTACTGAACTAATACCGGTACCTGTGACAAACAAAACCAAAAAAGCCCATAAAAATATAAAATAGCTCTTCTATGTGGTTAGTCTAAAAGAACACATTCAATGTTTTAGATGAGAAAGCATTTAGGCTTGCTATCTGTTCAAAGACAAGCTCCATTACATGTTTGGAGCGGAAACAAATAGCAAGAACTTTTCTTCATACCCAACTTTTACAGGAAAAATAGAAAGCATGTCCTTTTTAAAGCATGAAGTGATATGAACTTGTTTAATGCTTTGGATTAATACCTGTGGTTATTATAAAAAATGTGGCCTTTCAGATAAACGTACTCATGTTCCAATACTACATCATCCTTGGATACTGTAACTTAAAGTCTCATCTCCTAAATATATAAAGGACCCTAATTCAGGCTTCCTGTATCCATTACCCATGTTTCCTGTGATGGAGGATACCACTGAACTGCTCTGCTGCACAGTTTTTCCATGTCAATCACACACAGGTTTTATCACTATTAGAACAATCCTTACAAAAATAAAGCACTGAACAAACACCATATCTGTAGGCAATGCTACTAAAACTACACTCCCAATGTCTTAAACAACACAGATTTATTAATATTTTTAGAGTATTAGTCTCAGTCAGACCCAAAAAATAATAAAAAAAAAATCTTCATTTAATTAAGGTATTTAAAACCTTATTTGTGTTTTAACTTTCATGAAATAAACTTAGATACTAGTCATTATCATGTCTAATAACTCCTCAAACCTAGAAGGATATAGAGTGTTTTTCAAATTATGAAATGTATCTAACATAAATAAACACTGAAATTAGAGGGTTTTTTCCTTGAAAAACAAGGTATGACAAAATGCGAAATAGTTTTATAAAAATGTTGTTTCAACTTTCAATCAGTGACTAATAAGAGAATCTTCAACTGCCTCTATTAACTTATAGTTAAAGTAAGAAAAATAATCACAAATCAACTGAGATTTATTTTTAGTTAATTTTACTTGACATGAGTTTGAGCCTACTCCTGTTATTTATTTTCCATACAAGGTTATCAAATTTTAATATACTTTTTCTGATAGAATTCATACTTCATAGGTTTAGGAATATTGCAATACTCTAATTTTCAGAATAAGCAAGGTCAGATTCCTCCTAGTCACAAAGCTAAGCTTAAAAGAAGCCTATGAGAGTGAAGCTGGTCTGATAAAAGTATAAAATACCATCCAAAGCAGGTATTTTATCAAGCCACTGAACCATTGCTCTAAATTTATGTATTAAATCTTAAAAATTAATAACTAGGAAAGAATAAGCAAATGGGTGTATTATCTGGTGAAAAACTATACTAAACAGTTACAGAATGTACTGGTTGATCCCTTACATGAAAAATTTTTCTCAGGTGATAGCAAAAATTGTTATCAAACAAGAAACATATATTTTCTAGGAATTCTGTAGGTTGTTCAGCTTTGGGAAAAACAGAGGAGCTTCCTTTAAGTACTCAAAATTGAACCAATACCACAACTAAATCCATCTCACAAAAAGAGAAAACTTACTTTAATTAACTAAAATTTTCATCTTAATAGTGATTTTAGCCTCTTAATTGAATTCTTTTTTTCTGAAGTCATTTTATTGCTAATAAACAAAAACCATGAAAAACTAAATTGCATAATAAAGCATGAAGGGCATACAGTTATGAGCTACTGTGCCCCTGAGAGAGGCACACAGTATTTTATGTTGAGTGAAAAAATTAAGAGCAACAGGAAAAAAAAAGATAATATTCTTCAAACAATTAATAAGGTGCAGTTTAAAAATACTACTATTTCTCAAGAAACAAGAAAAGCTGTAAATTAGTAGCACTAGCAAACACAACTATCTTTTCCTTAGTGATTTATAAAATAATTACTGGAAGTATCTCTTACATCATTTAGGCCCTTCAAGATTTGACAATTACAAACCAAAAGAACCAGTTCAGTCTGGCAGCTACGTATGCTCCAAATTATTTTACTGTCAACATTGTTTAACAACTCACTAAAAGCTAACAAAACTAACTTTTAACTAAGGAAAAAAAAAAGCACTTTAGAAATTTCATGGAAAATACATAAACCAACCATTTTTCACTTGTGTTGAAGTGCAAAAGAAACTATTTCCTTATAAGCCTAACTTCCATCTCATTTCATGAACATGTACTTATGTTAGACGTGTTCAGTGCTCTCAGGGACAGGGTGATTCTTGGGGTGTCCTGTGCAGGGCCAGGAGCTGGATTCCCTGATCCTCGTGTGTCCCCCGGCCCAGCACATTCTGTCATTCTAGGAGACAAGTGCAGCAAGCCTGAGCTGAGAACACAAACTTGTCTGTCACCTGCATTACATCTGCGTTGAGCTCCCAAGCTGAAAGGAGCAGCCATCCAGGGAGGAGATTTTCCCTTCACAAACGTGAGGCATGCCTGCAGTTCCCTCTCAAGCAACATTTAGGGCACACTCAATGGGACAAGCAAGGCAGGGATCAGGCAGCACAAGGTTCACAGCACTAACACAGAACACTGATTCATCTCATTTCAAAATGCCAGCAAAAACAAAATTAAGAAAAAACCCAAACACATTTAGAAGCAGCTGAAGAAACATCATTATTCTCTACAGCCCAGACACCTAGATAAACTCAGTCTGACATTATGAAACAACTCTGTTTTGTCAAGGGGTTCTCTAGGTTCCTTATCATGGGCCAGGTCTCTTTTGACTGTCCTCTCCCATGTGTCTTTTAAAATGGCTTCTAAAGATGAATGCCTTTAAGAGCAGCATTACTTCTGTACAGCCGGAGTTCATCAGCAAAATGGGAAACAGGGCACAGGAGCAAGTGTGTAAGGGAGCAAACACAGAGGAGAGAAAAGAAAATTTGTGCTGTGGTTTAACCCCAGGCAGCAGCCAAGCCTCACACAGCCGCTCACTCACTTCCCCACCAGCGGAGCTGGGGAGAGAACTGGAAGGGGAAAAGCCAGAAGACTCGTGGGCTGAGATAAAGACAGGTGAGTAGGGAAAGCAGAAGTCATGCATGTAATTTGCCTTGAGGTTAAAGCAGGCATAGGAATTCCCAGTTTTCAGCCTAAACACTACTCCAGGACTCACATATGCTCTTCAACAGTCCCCACGTTTTACACCAAGACTGTTGGTGTTTCTGTGATCTTGGGTTTTGTTCCTAACTCTTTCTCTACACAGATGCCCCCACAATAAGTGCATCTGCAGACGACAGTTTAAGGAATGTAGGAACCTTTCCTGATGAGACTAATAGATTTAACAGCAGCAAAAACATTACTGCAAGTAAGATTCTTCATTTTTACACACTACTGTGTATTTTTTATGGTTCGTGTCTAAGATCCTGTTAAATATTTAAACAACAATACAATATCAGTAAGTAAACTCTTTAAATCAGGCATCCACTATACTGTATAGTGGGAACAGATGTGCTCTTATTAAGGCTATATTGTACCTCAACAATAATTTGTCATATTTGACATATTGTTAGATTATGTGCACCTGCCAGAACTGTAGTAGCAATTACAAATGATATATATACCACTTTTATTTTAAATACCTAAACAACTTATGTAGACGTGAATACGATGTATGGAAAAATTGCAATTTCCTAAATGTCATCACCAAACAACACCTAATGTCTCACAATTTCTTTTTATGTATATTTTATTATAGCGCCCAACTGTTTCAACACTCTAGTGGCTGGACTTTAATGTGGCTCAAGCAGCCCCAAGTAACATCACCAAATGTTTAACATCTGTGAAAATTGGACCAACAAATGCTCATATTTTCAGGAGGTCATGCTGGCCAGCTTTCATTAACAATTACTTTAAACTTCAGTTTTCTTTATAGCTTTTTAATTCAGGAAGGACATTGAAAGTTCACCTCAGTTAAACTGTTAAGTTTATTCCAAACTCATATAATATTAATCTTTAGAATATATAGAAACTTTTGAAAGTTTCTTCTCCTTCCCCCAAAATTTGCATCTCATTTAGTTCACCCATTACTTTAACACAGGGAAATAAAACTTCTGATTAGATCTTCAAAGTTCAACACATTTTCAGAACAGGGTCAGAATCTCCCAAATTTTACTTTCTTTTACTTTGCTTTCCTTCTTCCCCCCAGGCCATCTACAATTTTCACACTATACTTATAATTTACCTGCAAAATTCCTTATTGCCATGGATATATGGTAATTCTATAATCATGAACTATTGTATCTTGAAAAACTATATTCAGAGTTTTGAATTTTTCTACCACCTTCATACCTTTAGCATATGGCAAAGCTTTAAATTTGCCAGAGGGTTCTAAACCAAAGATTGGCATTGGACACCTCAGTGGGAACCTGGACAGCAGAAACCCATGGGACCCCAGGATGCAGGAATTCTAAGGATTGAATTTTGGTGCAGGATCAGCACTGTAAGGTGTACAATTACCTAATCCTTACATGAGCATAATAAATTCTTAAATGTGCATAGTAGTAGGAAAAAGGAAAGAAAGGATCTTTGAGTAATAGTATAAATATAGAAGAGTGTAGTTAAAAGGCAAAGATACAGAATCTCTTTGATGAGAGGAGACATCACTGATAATCTCAGCATTGCTCACATTATCCCTAAAAAATTAATTAATTTATTATCAATTAACCCTACAAAAATCAAAATTTTTTTCCCTCATCACATAAACTCCACATTTCTTTATGCAGCCTTTTTGAAGGAAATACAGAAAATAACCTGCAGGAGACCTGCTCTTAATGATTTTTTACAGGTTTTAGTAATATTGTCATCTCTTATTCCTTTCTCCAGCAGGAATCCTTGGTTTTCACAGTATTAGAAATCTCCACATTCCACTAAGTGCCATTTTAATAGCATGTTGCTATACACTTCTATTTCAGAGAACCAGAGAGGAAGCTTTGATAAGGATAGGTGAGAACTAATCTCTCTTTCCCACGCCTACAAGTTGCACAGAGATGCCACTCTATAGATTCTGCAGTGCTACAGCCACACTCCCTGACCCAGTAATAGCTTTGATCTTTAAGGGGAATTCAGAGCATACTGCTCCCAACCCATCAAGAGATGCCAGGGAGCCTCAGCCTCTTTTTCTAACAGTTAATTACAATAACAGGCCATTGTGAGACTTAGCTTGGCTTTAGGACCTCGGAGCCCCACATCCAAACTGAGATCAACATTTAACACACAGTTTGTTATAGTGACTTCTTTAGTGTCTCTCCCTTCTATTATTTATAAAGAGTCCTAGTGCACAATCATTGGAAAGGAAGGTAAATACAAAACTCATTCTAAAGAGGATGAAGGTACTTCATTTTATTTTGGAAATGTTTGCATTATGTACAAGTTTACATGGAGAGCTTTATAGACTGAAATGATTTACCATTAAGGTGCATATTGATTATAATCTCCAGTTATTTAAAAGGAGACCTGTTTACCCCACAGCACTTAATAAACTGTGACATGTTTCAGCTTAACAGTGACACAGGTAAACAAAAGTTACTGATCTACCCAGCGAGTTATAAAACTTGTAACACGCTGTAAACAGCTCTGTCATTTTATTTAGCATATTGCATTGCATGAGCTGCTTTATTTACCTAGTGGTAAATCTTTATGTATCAAAAATGCTACAGAAGGCACAACAAATAAATTACAAACAGACACTAACATCTGACTAGTTAATCAAACAAATAGGACATATAACAAAGAAAAAAGCTATAAATATTGACAACAAGCTGCTTCAGTCACAAAAACATTCAATACTTCAGTTCTCAAGTGTGAGTTTTATATCAGTCCCCTGGAAACAGTTTGTATCCTCCAATAAATTTTTACAGTTGATTCACCTGCCTGATACCCTTCAGCCATTTCCTTCAGAAGCTGTCAAACCCGCCAACAATAATATATGGCCCGACCAACAAGAACAGCTGTAGCCATTCTCTCTGCTGGTTCCTGCACCCTGTTCTGCATAAAATAATACATCAAGATTAATTGATTTCCCATCAGTCTCACAGAACAGAAAATTAATTTTCATGTAGCTATTTTCCCCAGCATATGAATTTTGAACATGGCAAGTAATTTAAGTTTTTAATTATTCATAAGTAGTAGAAAAAGAAAAAAGGAAAAAAAAAAATCACAACACAAGATAAAGTGAGCCCCTGAAAGCCCCAAGGCCATGGCCTGGACCTTGATTTGTGCTGAGACAACAATAGCATTCACTAATGCCTATATAAATAATATATGTATTAACATACATCTTTGTACAACACCAATTTCTCTCAGTCTGACCCAAGACTACCAGGTCATGCAGCAGCAGTTTGTCACAGACTGTACATGTGACATGCTACAAGGCAAACATGTAACGCGCCAGCCACGCCGCATTGACCCCGATTGCCTCCAGAGCATGAGCACAGCTCTAACATCATGGGAAGGCAACGGTCAGCGTCTGAGGGGAGCAAAACCTGCTCATCAGCAGGGTGCCACATCTCAGCAAACCTCCTCTTTGCAGGTGACACTGACTTGTGCAAGGAAAAATGCTAATGGAAAATTAAACAGAATAATCTGTCTTGCTCGAGTTAAATCTTTTCCAGATGACTGCTAAAGCCTTAAAGAAAAACACAGGTCACTCCAAAGATAGTCAGATGTCATAAAGAAGGCACATTTAAGAACATCTCATTAGTTAAGGTTCAAATTTCTATAAACAGACATTGTCACAAGTTGAAGACGAGAATTTGTAGCTGTGAACAGAGGCCAGAACTGTACAAGTAAATACGCATAACTCAAAGCATAAATTATAATAATTTGTGATGAACGACAAACCACTCATTAATTATTTAATGCAATGAATGATCAATAAGTCCCAGATTGGATTTTTTATTTTAAGGGGAAAAAAAGCACACAACGCTACTTCTACTGTGCAATGCTCACACACGGCTTGGGGTCAAGGGAAAATTGCAGTGTGCAAATGTACCCATAAATTCAAAAGGGGCGTGCAAATGCCAAAGGCCAGTCACTGAAAACACTAAACCACAGGTTTGCCTTTGAGTATTCTTTTTTCCTTGAAAAGTTCTGGGAAGCTTCACTTCATTCATTAAACCTTGTTAAAAAACCCCAAACTTCGACAAGGTGTGCCACAAAGATGTTTGCCATTATCAGTGGCACTAGATAACTTCACAAGGGTGAAAGTCTCAGAAAAATCAGTAAAACGACGAGAGCAGGCTGTGACTATTTTGGGGTACATATTTTGATGAAATGATAAACAATGAACACAAGGAAGCATCATAACTGCCACAAGTGTGGCAAAAATGCTCAATCCAACTAGAGCCCCTGTACTGGATAACAACCTGCTTATGGTATGGCTGAGCACTGGGTCACACCAGCAGCTCTGTATTTAAGATGCTTCCAGTATTTCGATGCTGAAAACCATTGCCAGTGTTTTTCCAAAGGCTGCTTATTTTGCTATTCAGGAAAGGCTGAAAAACTACTAAAACTCAACATATCTACGTTAGTCTTTTAAAAGCAAATTTTGAACACGGATCTTAAGTTCTGTACTCATTACTACAAAAGAGGTTTCCAAAACAGGAACCAGAGCTCAGTATCTTCTCAACATATCCACAATAAACCTGTAGTTTAGATGGAAAGTAGACTTTTGTCTTTAAACAGTGATACAGGTTAAAGACCTTTATCTTCTATACATTTACCCTTGCAAATATATGGGTATCTAGCAACAACAAAATTATCAGCAAACAGGATCAAAATGTGTATGCCATGCATTTTCCCTGGCAATTGAATTCGTTAGTGTCCCGACACATGACTGCTTCCAACAAAATACCCGCTGAAAATAAAATAAAAATTACATTTACCTCCAAAATGTAGAGAAAGTTTACATTGCAAAGAACTGAATTATTCAGAACTATAGCTCATCTTTATTGTCACATTCGACAATAGCCGCATACAGCTTTCAAGTTCCACTGAGGAAAAAAAAAGTATCGGCCTTTAAGGGGGGAGGCTTAAAAGAGTAACTTTTGATGGATTTGGGTTTTGTTATTCCCTTTTCAAATTGCAAAATGATTAAAAGAAATAGTACATTATACTTGGCAATACCAACCATTCTACAACTCTGTCTTCACACTTTTTGTGTGAAATTTATCTGCAGTTCTCCTTCTAATATTTACTTTTTATTCTCTACCCTTTCATGATGAAAATAACCTTATTGAGAACATGAGATCATAACATTCACCGTTAAAATACGTTTACAATCCTGTAAATGAAATATATAAAGCAGGCGAAGGAAAAAAAAATCCAACTAAAAACTCACACGCAAACAAAAACCCCCACCACAACTTTACAAAGTGGGTACTGCTGCTACAGATACTGTTCCTGGCACAGCTTAAAGGTCTTTGTTTCTGTAAATTCAATCGAGTGTTCCTATTTCTAAGTCTAGCAAGAGGTTCTAATTATTGTTAGAAGCCTAATTAGCATTTAGTATTACATTACAACAACTGCAGCAAAATTGTACCCGTTCTCCAATAAACAGTATTCACAGTGTGCAATCAAGCTGCTGTACAATGCAATGAGAATTAATAGCACTGCACGACAATGGTAAATCCTACAACTCCCGCTGTGTGTGTTTAATAATTTTTCACTCCTTCCAGATTGTTCCCATCAAGTGCAATTCCCAAGATCCTAATCAGCTTTCCTCCCCATCAATACTACATAGAGATCTGAGCACTGAAAATTATCTGCAATTTCAAAAAGTGCTTTGTTGCATTATTAGGCCACTGACCTAAGAGGTAATGGGTAAATAGTTTCTGAAAAATGTCCAAAGCACAACATAAATTAAAGATTATAGTCTTGCCTGCTGTTCTTACCAGAGCTATAACTGCAAACTCTAACAGTTTTTACATAAAATCCTTAACTACAGTGTTACTTTTTACACAAAAATTAGTACAAAGATGACAAGGTTTATATTTAAATAAGTCCCTTTGCCGTATTTTACACACATAATACAAAGCTGGAGAGCCATGAGCACCTTGTAAATGTACTGCACATGTATCTGCACACAGAGCAATCAGAGAACAGCTACCATAGTTTTGTCTGCATTCACATGTGCAGAGTATGTGAGTCACTTCTGGAAAGAGGTGCACACACAAAGCAGGACATCTAAAAATTGAATTAGTCTTCTTTTTTAGCCAAAACAAGGAATATAAATCCTTGTCAGAATACTACATTGTGATGGCCAGATAAACTCAAAGTTCACCACATTTCCTTAGAGCAAATCCATCTCATACGTTTCTCTGACAATTAAGATTAACTTAATAGAAGAACATTAGAGGGGCAACTTACTTCTACAGGGAAAACACAAAATGCCCCACTGACACAGCAGCAAAGTCCATCCTCCAAACACCCAGAAAAAGGGACTCCCTCCCTGTGTAGAACTGCAGCTGTGTCAGTGGTGGGGCACTGAGGGAGCCAGACACCTCACTCGCAGGTCCAGATGCCGGTAACTGCACACCAACAGACATTTGAATATTATGAAAGGAGTTGTAAGTTTGGCAAAGCGCTCCCTCTGGCTTTGTCACAGTAATTTGTTTCAGTTAATGGAGTTTCAGCCTTTCCCCATAATCACTATCCCTTATTATGGAAATCTTATCTGTATAATAAACTCATCTTCTCACAAGGGAGTTCTCTCTTCCTTTCACAGTTTGTCAGTGCCAGTACCATTTAAGTTTTACCTTGCAGTCAGAAAGTAATTTTATTTTATCTAGTTATCATGAGATATAAAATGCTGTGGTATTAATTACCAATTATCACTACCTCTGACAAAACATGGCATTATTAATTTTATTTAAACAAAAAGAGGATTTGTTCATTATTTTACCCACCCCTCCAAAAAAAAAAATTGCAAAATTTTTCTGCAGTAATTTGCATCTGTTTCTGATGAGCTGATTTCAAGGATCACACTTGAAAAAAACACCGTGCCATGACATATCTGGACACAGGTGCAAGCATGTGGCAGAAAAGGAGCAGAAGAGCTTGAAGAAAAGACAGAAATAGGGCATGAGGGAAAAGGTAAGAACAAGCTCAACTCTGGTCTGAAATGTTGATAGTTTTTAAAGAAAAAAGCACACAAAGTCCAATTTATGCCAGTTGAATGGGAGATACACAAAGTACAACAGGGAATTCCATACTTTTTGGTTAGGCAGAGCTAACTATGAACTGCAACAAAGGGCTAGCACCACAGCCTTTTTCCCAGTCAGCAGTGTTAATAAACACATAATCTGTGATGTATGAAGGCAGCTTCTCCTTCTCAATGGACTCACTTAAAAAATGTAGACTTTTCAGTCCAGCCAGTAAAGTGCAGTTTTCTTGAGTATTTCTGAAACAGCCTACTGTGCTAAAATTAATTACATGTATCTGCAGAATAGAACATCTTGTTTCTATACTGTAAGCTGAAGGCACAAGAACAGCTCGATCTCAAAGGAGGAGGGGGAATAGGAGGTTCCAAATATGAATTCCTCATGAGGCACATGACACTTGGTGGCCTTCACTCTGGTTGTCACTGAAGATGTCACACTGTGAAGTGCAACTACTGCAAATAAAATGCTGAAATGGGTTTATCTAATGTAACACAACTGTTGTCTTTGCTACACAGCCAAGGATTATTTGCTCTTCAACTCTCCCTCTTTGGTTTTCCCTCTTCAGGAAGCCCATAAATCAAATTTACACCTCACAAAACCAAAAACGACATAACTAATTTTAGTATTAGCTGTGGATACAAAAGCTGTGACTGCCAGATGAGAGCACACGCACAATTTTTATTCAACACTGACACTTTTCTCCATGGCAGCCATAACCCACAGTTGTGTTGGTGACTTTGAACTCACTTTTTGGCCATCAATTTGTGTGACTGTCAATGTGCTCTTAAAGCAGCTTTGTCCATTACATTGGAGTTTCTTTTCACTGCATGTTCAAAATTTGCCTGTCATTCAGTAGTAACTCTTTTCTGCATATTCTCTTCCTCCTTTTTGGCCTCTAAGTTGGCATATCATCCCCAAGTTTAAAGCTTTGATATAAAAGCAGGGGTGCCTGATTCATTTCATTTAAAAATATGAACCCAATAGACATAATCCAGAATCTCTGGCTCTGAACTGGGTTAGCATATGTTATATTTGATTTGTATTTCTATCAGTATCAACCCAAGCATCCTTATACACACCAGCTATGAACATGATTTATAGCAAGTCATTCAAGGAAAAGCATATAGCTTCCCTTCACAATTTGACGTTATCAAGATTACTTCAGAGGCTGGCAGCAGCTACCACAAGCAACAAGCTGTCACTGTAAATAAATCACTCCCTCAGAAATAAAAGTTAAAAATATAGATTAACGTGAACAGAGGTCAGTATTTTAGGTTTAGCTTTTGTTTCACCTCTCAGCCAAGCCACAAATCAACCCTGTATCTGACCAAAAAAGAAAGCCAAAAATTAGCACAACATTTTCATTCATATTTAAGACAGAAATCAAAATCAGAAATTAAAAACAAAACAAACAAAAGAAGGTTGACACCACGCCCTTGGGTAGCCCAGTTTATCAGATTAATCACATGGATTTAGTCTTGGCAGAAAAGCGCTAGCCAAGAACTTGAACAAGTGTGGTCTTTAGGGCTTACCCTACCAGTTTTCAAATATTCTAAATAAAATTGCTAAAAACACTTAATATGCATTTTGGAAATGACTGGCCTCATACTTCCGATTTCTATACAGAGATCCCTGCTCAAATATCATTCTTATTCCCAAGGATCCTGCAACCTGCTCCTGTAAATCTACACAGAGGTACTTGGAAAGGCCATCCAATGGCCTTGGAAGCACCAATGTACTCTGTGGTAAGAATGTTAGCTTCTAATGTGCAAATCCCATCAGAGCAGATCGAAAATGAGTACAGAAACACAACTTGGCATACCCACCCTCCCTAAAACCAAAACATAGCAAGAGTTCTTAATTAATCTGATTTACTTTTCTTTCTTAATGAACAATGTTTAAAATACTAAAAAAACTCAAATTACCTCTTCAATAATCTAAGATCTTGATTATTTAAGTCCAAAATTTAAACAACTCCTTTGTTACTCAATCCTTTAAATAAAACAAGTCAAGTAGAGGAAGCCACCTACAAGTAACACTTGCTAGGAAGTCAAAACAGCTTTCAATAAGAATTACACGATGACAAAAACATTTTCTTGGGACTTGGCTCCCAATTGGAATGCTTTTATCAGTGCTTAAGATATCCTAGTTTCTTTTTGGCAAAAAAGCACCTAAAAAATTCTACTGGAGGATATAATTATTTTCAGAACTGCAACTCAGAGCACTTGCTGATTAAATTATCCCAAAACATTGGAATCTTAACAGGATTGGTGGTCCTCAGTGGTCTTTCCACAACTTTATCCATCAAGGTACTGTTCAGTAACCATATAGATGTCATCTTCCACTATCAGCAATCTTACAGCTGTCCCCTCTCTTGCTTGTCAGTCATTTTTATGTCTGACCAATCCAGTTATTTTGCTTTTTACATTTTGACACAGCAAAAGTCATACATTTACACTTCATGAGGACTAGTTAGAGGACTCTAAGCATAGAGTATGCCAAGCATTAGGACTCTAAGCATATTTTCTCTCCACAAGAAAAATAAGAGTCTCAAATTCCAGAAAGTAAATTTGTTCATTAAAATATTCACAATGGTTTTGATAATGTGACACCATCAGCTAGAAAATGTGAGAGTTTTGAAAAAAATCTCATTAAATTATACTGCTTTACACTACTCATCCAAGTATCTTTTTCAAAGCCAATACAGTATAAACATGAAAGAAACTAACTGTGAAAAGTATATCTCCCACAGTTTACCATTCTTTGATATGTAAATAATTCACTGCAATCCTTTTTAATATTTTCCCTCTACTCTTATGCTGATAAAGCATTTTTTTGCTATAAAAGAATATACTACATTTATTAGCACACATATGTACAGCTGTATGCAAAAAATACTGCGTGTGAACAAAGCTGAAGAAAAGGAAAGATGAATTTTTCATGCTTTGAAATGTAATAAACACAAAAGCTTTAAGTTCAAGTTTACTCTGTGCGTGTGCTGTGTTTATTTATAGGTAACACATGAGCAAACACGTAGATCTGAAAAGGAGAAAACAATCAAGGTGAAAAAAGCTACAAGTAATGATCAACAGTAACTGAAGGCTTCTAGATATTTGCATCTATGAGAGATGAATCCCCAGGCCCAACACACAGGACTAAAGGTGGACAGAGGTGTTTGGATGCTCTAGACTTCAACTGGGAGCTCTGTTCTTAAGTAAGCAAAGCATCTCAATTCTCTCCAACTCTGATACCAGGAACATGAGAATCAAGATAGCTACATGAATACTAGCAGTGATGTCTGCACAACAACCCAAGGGCCCAAACCAAATTAAGGAAATCAATTCATTATGCATTCTAGTCTATGACTCTTACTGTGAACTTTAAAAGGTAAAAGTTGTCAATTGGCACACAGGGGAGTACACATACCTGCACAGAGACAAGTAACAGGGAAGAAAAGGAGGTGCTAAGCAGAAAACAATTAGTCTTCAAATACTTTTGCTACAAAATTTTTTAAAGCCAGAGTGATTCTGTGTTTCATGATCAAGGAAAAAGAATATTTGTGGCAGTACAGGCAAGAACAGATATCTCATAAGGCTCTAGTGAATAGCTGCAAAGCCTGCAGCAGCCAGAAGGTGAATGCTCTGTTCTCCCAATACACAATCAGTACATTTGCTTTTTGAGTCAACAACTTTACTGCAAACGCTATGGTATGCTTGGCAAAGAAAGATTAAGTTATTTGGTTTCTGCACTTGTACTCTACTTCTGAAATCTTGCAGCTACCCCTCCTCCCTCTTTTTAAACCTGTTATCCCCACCACATGCCACCTCCCCTCTCAGCAGGGGCCTTGGTCATGAGAAATTACTGTGCTTCCTCATGCCCATAAAAAATTGTAGGGCCTGGTGTTCGAGTTATCCAGGCATAACAAGTTATTTCCCAGCATGCTCACTGATTAGGTACCTTCCATAACCATAAAGTCAACAATAATCTACCTACATGCCCTTTCTGCAGGTGGCTGACCTATAAATGTTAAGTAAGTCAGTGGCAGTTCAGTCTAAATTACTTGCAAAGCATTATGCGTAAACATTAATGCTGCAGCATGTCCTTAACTATACAACTGGGACTCTACAGTCCGCAAAATAATGTGACGTGTTATTTTTTCCTATGTAAAAGCCTTTTCCCATTATAAAATTATGCGATGCCCCTCTTACCTGATGTTCCATTATTTCCTTCAAGTCTAGCCCATAAAAATTAAAAGCAACTTCCTTTAGTTCAGTGCCAATTCCTCCTCTTTTAACAGAGTGTCTTTTCTAAACATCTAAGGACCCAACATAGTGACACGTATTTCTATCAAGCCCCACTTTTCTGTGAAAAACTTTCTAATGCAACAGATTTTTTAAATTCACCTGACTTCTTCCACTGCCTGAACAAAAGATTCAGAGCTTAGTCCTTAAAAAAATCCAAAACCTCACATACCATGGGAACCACGACTATCAAATAAAATGTTATACCATGTACCATAAAAGCAGTGTAGGAGGAACAGTGGCTGCTACATTCGAGTGGCAGTACTGAAGAGCACAGAGCCTGTGATTTCATGCAGTGCCCTGTGACTGGAATGATAACAATCCACATTCCCTGTGCAGTCACTCAAACACTTCCCTTTGGGTATCGTGGCACTGAATGCTCTTTGCTATTAACTACAAGAAGAGGAAAAGAGTATGTCACCTTCTTGGAAACTCCGAAACGCACAATTGTCTGACACTGTTTCAAAATCGCAATCAAAGACTTGTCAATTTTTTCAGTTGCCTTCCTGGATTAATTCCTTCACAGAAAATGCTAAGGAGAACAGCATCCAGCAGATTTAGTAAGCAATATGAGACACATGATTTTGTCAGCATTGAGTTCAATAGCTAAACTCATCTGGTAGCTTAAAAATGAGCAGTCCCAAAACTCAGTCTGCAATTAGAAATGCTGTCGAATTATTTCCCAGAATCATCTCCAGGTGGTGGAGGCAGACATATGGGTGTATTTTACTGTGAGGATGACAAAGGGCAAAAATCAGTTTTTAGACTTGAGTAAATATTTCTCCAGGAAAACTTGTGCCAACGGTATTTTACAATAAAGTTAACTTCAGTGGTATGAAATACCAACACAACTCTTCTATCTCCCCTCAGTTTCAACATCGGTTAGATACTCTTCTCCAGGAACAGGTTTTGTTTTTTCATCCTCATTTTGCCACCAAAATAAAAAGGCCAGCAAACAAACAATGAGAACAAACCAGCTCCTTTCACCTATGAAATGATTAAAATACTTGGAACACCTCAAGGACATTGCAATAACTTCTCTTAAGAGGGCAAATAGGAGATACCAAGCAAGTGACACCAGAGTTTAACCAAAAGCAGATTCATATCAGCTTCTTCACGCAGTTTTTAAGATAGCTGTGCTGAGGCAACTCCTTAAATTATATCTGAGGGAAATGGACAAAAATTACTCCATTGTATTCATATTGGTCTTTGAGTTACAGAGCAACTGGTGACCATTTTGCTTACCAGTAAAGCAGCCAAACAGGTCAGTGTTCCACCACATCACACTGCAGACTCACCAATACACCTGCACAGCTCATGTTTGGGAATCCTTCCTACTGCAAGACATGGATGACAAACTCTAAGCAACTAAAATACTACCCAGTATAAACATTGAGGCATATACATTTTCCATCATTTCTACCTTGAAAGAGATAATCTGCTTTTGCAATGGTATAAAATCCTGATGAAGATCACAAAATTTGGAATTTTAAACTGCCACAGGAGCACTAAACTCCACTCTTGAGTAGTACAATAGCATTCAACCCAAAATCAGCTTCAATGAGAAGTTCGGAAATACAACGACTCGAAAGGAAGCAAAACTTCCAAACAAAAGACACCCTTCTACAGCTGCTCAGGATTCAGGATGGCAGAGATGGATGATGTGCACATAAGATAGTCAAGGCCATGCCATCTTCTCACAGCCACAGATCCCATTTGATCAAGAGAGAAAAATCACACACACGCTGCAAGTTTCTCTAAGCTACAACATGGCAGTATTTCCTAGTTGTTCACTACTGCCTACTGTTTATAGCAAAAACATGCCATGCTTTTTTACCTTCATTTGGATTCCATGTTATTCTTTCAAAAGAAGGTACGACACTGCTGTTCAAATATAAAAGAAATACAAATATTTCTGGAAAAGCACCCTTCAAAAAATTCATCTATACTGTAATGTCCCTTGTAAGTTTAAAAACCAGCACCAAATAGCAAAACATACACTATTTTTACCCAGTACACATTTATTGTATGCCAGAGTTCAAAAACAGTTAAGAAAATGGAAAAGTTGCTTTTTTCCCTCTACACAAATTTGTTAATGGGGAACATAATGGTAAGCCATGTTTGCTGGCATTCTGTGAAACATCTACAAATTGCCTCTGCAAAGCATTATAGGTTGTCAGACTAATGCAGTTGAAGATAATTTGGCCTTTCAGTGAATTGAACCTCACAGCACGATTATACTCCAGCACCAAGTAGAGTGTCACAATTATTCTTTCATGCTGAATTACCATATAATGTCATAAGCCTACCTGTCATAAGTCCTGCAGCCAAGCTTGAATTTTTCCTAAATCTATGGTTCATGGGGAAAAAAATGAATTTTTTGCTTCTAATGGAAATCTGATTGTTTTTATCAACAATAAATTTCATAGCAAATCAAAGGATATGCTTGGACAAACAATCTGATACTCAAGGTTAAAAAACACACAAATAATAAATTGCTGGTGTGTCATGTTCAATTTTTACTACTGCATTACACTGCAATAACCATAACAGGATCTAAATTGTTGTCAGAACATTAAACAAACCCCCTTACTTCACAAAGGCATCCTGCCTGAGTAATTCACACAACGGAAACAACTATCACATTTTCCACTGTCCCACCACCATAACATACATCAATGCAGTTTATGCATTTGGACAATTTTTTGAATAAATTACTTCCATCCTGGCTGATGTTGCCACTTCGGTAAGAGACAGATCAGTTTTAATTGTCTTTTTGTCTATACTGAGCCACTGTTTCTCTGGCTCCTTCCTGCCCTTACATCCTGAGCACCAAAATAAACTATGACCATATCAAATTGCTTAAATCTAGGCAAGTCAGAGTTCTTGAAAGAAAGAAACCCATGAGCTCACTTGTCATTTCCACTGTTATTTGTCTTGCATTCACCTAAACAAAGTTGGGGAAGCAGGGGTGGGGGGGATGTGTGTGCTTTTGAAGTAACAAACTAGCTCTGACCCAGACTGAACAAAACATTATGTAAATTCAACCCATTGCATTGTTTGGATCAGTATTACCATATAAAACACTAACTTCAAAACCTTTACTTCAGCCAAAATCTCATTCCTGGCAAATAAGCACCAAACTAAAGAACTACCAAAAAATGAGGTTGAAAAGGCTTCTCTCAATAATCAAAATAAATGCACCTTTCTTTAGTCCATCTTATCTCACATGAAGATACAGTGTTAAACTGTACACACACACCCAAGGAACTAACTCTGTATTGTGTGAAATGTGATGCTGGGATCTGAACAGATCAACACTGAAAAACTATATTCAGCTCATTAAGTGCTTATTTATAAATACTAGTTTTACCTGCAACTGAAAACAGCTCACCACCTGATGGGTAGTCGTTATGTTATACTACATAAACTCAGCATACTTACGATAATTAATACATTTGTAGTTAAACGACTGTACGTTGAGTTTTACTTTCATTACTTAAAAACAAGCACATAAACAGTATTAATGGTTGGAATAGAAAGGCCATAATTCCTTGTCTCAACACATAGCTAGAGCAGAAGCAGAGACAAGGGCAGCCTTCCTCCCTTGGCACAGGAATGCTCACAGTCACTGTTGTTTGTGGGTTACCCACCTGCCCAAGCTCAGCCCAGCGTACAACTGAAGGACAAGTGGCAGCAATCGGCAGCACCAAGCTGTGTCTGTAGGACACGGAGTTAATGACTTAACATCACATTTTAGGCTGCCTTTAACAGCAAACCAAACTGACATAAACTAACAAAAGTTGGATTAGTTAGATCCAACTCCATTTTCTAACTGAGACCCCCTTGTGATTGCCAGCAGTTCAGCACAGCCATTTGTACCAGTGACTGTGTGCTGGAGTCCTCCAGATGCAGAGCCAGAACACTAATGCATTACTGACCAGAGCAGAAAAAAAATCACCTTTCTATTCGATGACAATTCAAAGATACAAACATGTCTTAGCTCCTATTCTCACATTTTAAAAATGAAAATAATAAAGCTAACCCCCATCTCCCTCACCTTATGGAGTGAAAATGTAATGTATGCCCAAAATGTCAATACCAGACTTATTTTTCCTTGTTAACTAAACCTTTACCAGTTGGTACTATTTATTTATAACCTCTGAAGCAATAATAAACACAGAACTATGATTTACTTCAAGCCTTTCTATTATTAAAACACTTTGTCTTATTGTTTTATTGATTTACAATCTGTCCTACTTACATTTTTAGCATCTGAAAACAATCAAGGCACAAAGCTGCAAAATGTTTAGACATTAATTGTTAAGAGACAGCATTTTATTCCAGGCTAGGGGTTTGAGTCCTCGACTGCTAAGCATTCTGGTACGGAAATGATTTATGGCCTTGTAGCAATAACGATGCGGCAGAGCCATTAACATATTGGCAGACCCTAGGATGGATTATCGACATTGATTATTTCATGGACCACTGATATCCATTTGTTAAGAGAAGCTCGAAGATGGCCTCTCTCTGACTGAAATCTTTTACGAGCAGACAGCATTTTAAGTATTAGGAACCTGGGATTTGGGCAATTTTTTTCTTCCTATTCCCCCCTGCCCTCCCCCAATCTACCTCTGTCTCCTCTTAGACTCTAACAAAAAGTGTCAAAAATTAAAGTTCATTCTTCACTATGGTCTTAATCTCTCAACTCATCATAACCATGTCTTCTTTAAAAATTAATGATTGCCAGCATTTAGCCACTGGTTGTTGCTATGAAGATCTATGCAAAAAGCAAGGATCCCTATAGAGTGCATGATATATGGAATTCTCTTTATTACTACAATAAAACTTACTGACATTTCAATACTTCTGCAAATAGCATTATAGTATCAATCTTCTGAATTAGGTTGAAAATTAAGTTGTAAATTAAAAGAAAGTGTACTTTGGAATACAACATGATATGTCACCTAGAAAAAGACCTTTGTGCATAACAGAGCTGAGCAGAAAAACTGAAAGATAAGCCCAGGTGCCTCTAAAGTGCCTATTTCATCATAAAGGATCTAGGTTATATTTTACAAGAAGAATACAGTCTGAAAGCCCTTATATTTCACCTCAGGAAAACAGATTCTGAATCTCTTTTAAAAAAANAATTTGACCGCATCCACTCATTAGCAGAGATGCCAAAAAAGCCTTTGCAAGGGACGGGTGGGATTTTAGGTGGAAGAGGGCTGCGAGAGTGGAGAGAAAGATGCAAAGATGAGAAGGGAATGAAAAGGGCTTTATTTTTAGTATAGGACCTCAGTGAAAATACGCTGCTTTCTTCAAATATACTTCCATCTACTTGAGTTACCAGAAAATTACAAATTATATCCACTACTACACTTGAGTTGTGCCAAAAGAATGCAAAGTGTTATACTTCAATCAAAGTATAATTTATAAATAACTTCACTTATAGAGCTGTTTGAGACTGCTAATAATGCAGGTTAATGGCTGAAAAATGAATTTCTGTGCCCCCCAAGACAGGTCTTTCAATATTTTCTAAAACAAGAGCTGCTAATGAGGTGATACATCAGGCTGAAACTCAAGCTAATATAAAAAATGTATTTGCGTTCACTGTGCATAAACTCAAACTTTAAAAAGTTGTTTTGCAATAGGAAAAAGCACATACATTAATACTCAGACAAGGAAGATGTTATACAGAGGAACAGCTACCAGCACAAAAGAAACCTCAGCTCTTCAGATCATTCCTATGTATTCAGCAACATTGATGGGAAAGAGTTCCATTCCCAACTCCTCTGTTTTTAGGAAATTCAAAAGATACAGTGTTTCCTGGCTATAACCATATCTCTTTCAGAGTAATCAAGCTAACAGACTGCATTATTTCTTTCTTCAAGTGAGACAATTCTGGTATAAAGATATCAGGAAGCTAA
The DNA here is from genome assembly GCA_013397155.1 of Irena cyanogastra. Taxonomy (NCBI): domain Eukaryota; kingdom Metazoa; phylum Chordata; class Aves; order Passeriformes; family Irenidae; genus Irena; species Irena cyanogastra. The sequence continues at coordinate 82,917 of VWZV01010978.1, forward strand.
AATATTCCCATTCACTAAACAGATTCAACAGTCACTACATGTTATAAAATCATGCCAGTTATCATTTACAGCTTGTAATGCCCTTCATAAAACGGCCTTTATGGTTTGTCACAGTGCTTTTGTACAAAGTGCACTACACCTAAGAGTAAAACCAGATTTTGTTTGGGTATAGATCACCATCTTTAAAAACTACCCAAAATTCATGGAAAGAAAAGTGCTCTAAGCCTCCTCACACCTGAAAGTCCAAAACCCACCTTACATTGCCAGATGTGCTTTTGATGGTTTAATGTGTAACCAGCTCCTTCAAGGGGATAACACACGCCTGAGTGACACTGGCACCTTCCCCAGCACTATCACCAGGTAAGGAGGAGCACCCTCTTGCAGTCTGGTGAATGTGCCAGGGTTTGGAACTACACAGAACCCAGGAGAGAGATGGGTTCAGAGGATGCACTTGCTCTAAAATGGCATTAATTTTTAAATAGGAGAAAACTTCTAATTTTCAGTAATAAAATTCATGTAGACAGGGAAATGCCTGGAAAGAGAAATAATCCCTCACGCACACATACAACACTGGGAGAAACAGGCACATCTTGTTATCAAATGCTTGTGAATCAAAGCCCTACTACCACATCTCCAGAAGGAAGCAACTGAGACTCCTGAGATCCTTGAGGAATCTCAGCCCCAAGCTGGCAGAGTCGGGCAGAGGAAAGCACTTTTAAGCAAGAATTCACTCGGGGGTCTCCAATACCTGCTCCAGGGCTGTCAAAGACAAGCACAGTGGTCCCCTCACCTGGAGCAGCCACGAACTCTGCCCAAGAGAGAATCCTTAGGGCAGAGTTAGAGCAGACAGTCCTCACACAAAAAGGAACTGCTCCAGCACCAGCTAAGCAGTCAAAGTGACCTTGTCGTGTTAATACAAAAAGGTACAAAAGTGAACTAAGTCCAGCGGCAAACCGGATAAAAAAGCATTAATTTTTCAAATTTCTCAAGAAATCAGAATTTGATGAGAATTCATCTACGTATACAAAAACTTATCAGATGGCTTTATACATGGAAAAAATTCCTAAGTATCTCGCAACTACACAGTCATGGTATCAGTTTGAAACTGCTGCAATATTCAGTGCAATAACAGAGACTGTACAGTAGTCATCAACATAGACAACCTTTGTAAGCCCTCTTTGAAGGTTTACAATTTCTGCATGGACAAGATGACTCCTAAATTTAAATTCATCTTTGTTCTAGTGTAGAAAACTAATCATGAGCACTCACACAGCTGGATTTTAAACACACCACCCAGAAAAAACAACATGAAAAGAACAAAGTAAAAACGCATTCCAGCAAGTCAAAGACTTGCATAGCCTATATGCACACCTCAAATGAGATTTCTTTAATTGTAATGGACTTCTGTTTTTACAGTATTTGACATGGCCAAATAAGATCTCAATGATGAGTCACTGAAGCTACAGTTAGAACTGCAGATTTACAATGCCAGGTTGAAATCAAGTGCCACATTCACACCCCTAAATGAGATGCAATGACTACTACTACTGTTTAGCAACAGATCTATACAAATTTAAATGGACCGTGATTTTTCTATAGCCCATCCTCAGATATGCTGCACTTACTCTTCTCCTCATCACCTAAAACCACTAACCCACAACTAGTATTAAAACAGAGCCTCTGTTCTGTTAGTTAACTTGTAAATGACTAATACACACAGAAAAGAAACACCTTTGAGAGAAACAGGCGAGGAAGAAAGAAGAAAAGTGACTCAGAGTCATGTTTGTGAGATTTTCACAGCTAATCACACACAAGACTGATTCACTGCTCACCTCGCTCTGTTCACTCATTTTTCATATCATAGTTTTCACTGCCCCATCAGCCTGCTCCACCAAGGTCAAATGAAGGAAATGATAGCTACATACCACACTAAGATTTATTATAAACACTTCTGCTTTCTTCATACGTGGAGGAAATATGTTACTGCCATTACTGTTTATAAAAATTAAGGTAAGCAGTAGAGGCCATCAGACTGGATAAATAATACACGTAAAAATTTCATTAAAAAGGCAGTAATTTGTCTCTACTCATTTGCAGAGCCTGAAGATTTTTTTTTTCTAAATAAACAAGATGACAAAAATTTCCAACATAGAACATGAAAACTATCACTGCTACAAAAGTCAAGTACTAGCATGCCTCTTTTTCTTCTCTTTCCTTTTTTATACATTAATTGAAATTTCAAACCTGGGGCATAAATGCCACTTGCAGTAACAAAGCAAAGTCTCTGCAGATTCATATAGGTAACAATTATGAATAAGTGCACACCCAGAAACTCAGGCCTGTAAGTAACCCATTAACTACAAGGGATGATTTGCAGCATGTTAACAAAGCCAAGTGACTTGGCCATGTGTAAATTCCTCCTGAGAAAGAAGAGTGGTATTTCGTTACTGTAAATCAAGAACTAACAGGGTGAAGAATTAATGAGTTACCTCCAAAATAGCTACAGATTTGTCAAAAAGGCAGTCAAACACCAAGAATCTTTCATTTTCCATCCAAAAGCCTATTTTGAAGATGCTCAAATCACCTGTGTACTTTAGTGCTTGGCATGGAAATTCTGAGACAGTAGAGAAGACAAGAAATAAAGGTGTCTTTTCACATTTCCTATGAATGACCATAGCACACCACCACACCAATTTTCCAAGACTATAATGATTTTACTAAAGAAAAGCTTATTAAGATGTACTTAAGATCTTTCTATAATATGAACAAAGCATTTCAGTACTTATTCTCAAGCTGTCAAATTATCTATTTTTATAAAAGAAATGGACATTTTTCTTGGTATCACTTCAGTTAATTAGTTTAGCTTTAGCAGTTAATGCTAAATGACTACAAAAAAAAAAGGGTGACTGAAGATTTGAGTGAATGCAAGGCCAACAAAACTCTACGTAGTACTTCTCACCAGTAGCTCTGACAAAAAAACCTCAACATATCCCTGTATTTGCAGAAATACAGAGAAGTACAGAAAAATAACACAAAATGTGCAAGATGCCAAAAATTTTCTGCAAACATCAGATGTGGTCCACGTTCAACACAGAAATTACTGACTCTTCAACCTACATTAGAGAGCCATCACAAAAAAATTCATCTCAATGAAATAACTCAAGTAGACTCCCAAAAACAGTTACACTGAGAAGGACAGGTCTCTAATCATACCTACCTAAGTAAATGAATGACAGCACTTTTTATTTACACATTTATCAGAAATGTAAACTAGGAAATTAATTGCTGTTCTCATATATAGACCCCAGGGACTACTTCTGACAAGGCATAAGTGGCTTATATCAGAGCTGAATAGAGTTGTATGTACAGTAATATTTGACACAACACTCCCAAAAGAACTTACTCAGAGTAGCAAGGATTCTACTGTTCTAGTTTATAGCTAAAAATATCTCTATAAATAAATAAATCAATCACATATTTAAACAGAGAGGACATGTGACATGGGACTACATGATCTTCATTCTCACTTTTATTCTCAATTTTAAAAAATTAGGAAAACCAAAGATTAGAAGTGGAGAAATTACAGATAAGCAGTTTTGGTCTGTCTCCCATTGAATTCCAGTTCATGCCAAAACAAGATGAAATCTCTTTTCCTCAGGTAACTTTCCACAGCAAAAAGAGTTCTTGCCTCTTTACAAGAACAGAGGATGAAGCAAATCACCTCCTGATGTTAGCTAAATTACTTTTTTAAAAGCAAAGGAAATGCAAAATATGTAACCTAAATCTCTTATGCCCTAAGAAACCAGGTACTACTTACACTAAAACTAGCACACATATTTGTCACATTTCATAATCATACTGTTCCTAACCAAAAAGCTCTAAAAGACAAATTATTCCTTTCCTTCAAGATAGGAAGTCTCTTGTAACTATCAAGTAAGTATATACAGTGTAAGGGCTATATAGCATGATCTTCCATCAGAATGACCAGAATTATTCTACCTGACTGTCCCCAGTCCTCAAGGAGAGACCACAGAGCAGAGCAGTGGATGACAGAAACAGCTCAGACCAGCAATCCACACACCTTCCAAAGACACTCTGAATGCATTGTGTCCACATCCTGAAACTGATGTACACAGCCTTCAAAAACAGATTAGCAAATACATTATACAGTGCCAACAGCATCAGTTTTTCCCACATAATTTCTATGCATCTTTCCAAGCCCAAAATAATTCCCTGGAAATGTGCAGACACTATATTAATCAAGACACATTCTTCAGTTTAAAGAAGCCTCTGTGTTTCATGGACACTCTGGAAAGCTCATCAGTAAAAACACTACACTGTAATTATCTTCATAGCAATTTATTCATTGACATGCACAAGACTAAATCGCCTTTCTTAAAATTCAATTAAACACATTATATTACTATGTAAATAGCTGTGGGAACTGAAGCCAACTGAGGAACAGTTTCTCTTTACTCTGATGACTTGCATTTTTCTCCAGTCAAAAGCACATCAGGGCACTACATGGAAATGTTTTGTTAGCACTGTGCATTCTGGTTTTTCATAATCTGCTGAGTGGAAGGAGAAGTAACAGCTTGGGCCAACCCATGTTCTTCAAAGTGTCTGTGTGAATCCAAGGGATTCCAACACAACCACCCCACACTGACAGAAGATATTTTTCCCAGTATGCTGTAAATAAACCTTCATTTCTATTTGCATTCTGCACTGAAATGATATTTGATTTCTAAAACTAAAGCAGTGGATAAAATTAGGACCTACTGATTTGCTCCAGTAGGGTATTACTATTTTTCTGTTTCTATATAAGCAGATAAATAACAAAAAACATCCCGTGATCCTCTCATGTAAATAAAATCTTGTAGTAGTTGAAAGCTACAGGTCTGTTTCCCTTAAAAAATAATATTGTGGTACCAAGAAGCCACATCAGTGGGAAAACATCTGATTTTTCTTCAGTAAAATAAAATGCACATAATGGGCTTATTATTACCATGCATCTGAATGCGGTATCCAAATGCCCGCCTCTAACAGTTTGTAAGAGAAAAAAAATACTTATTCACGATAGCAAAAGCAACAGTAACCGATTAAAATAAATTTAGTGGACACATGAAAATAACAGCTGTGGAAAGAAAATTTATTTTTCTCTAGCATACTGTGTGAACTTATTGAAAATAATCAAGTACTCAGTTTGAATTAACTGAGTGTGAGTGAATCTTGAGAAAAGGAGAAAGAGATGGCAATAAAAGGCACTAAGAGCCTTGTTAGCTCCTTCTCTGCTTGGTTTCATCATATATTTTAAGAAAATCTGCAAAGATGCAAAGAATCCTCCTGTGTTCGGTTAGCAGTGAGTAAATTGCTGTGGGCTCTGAGTGCTGGAATACTTTAGCAGGCAATTCCTCTCTGTCTTTCATTCTGTTTGTCTGTGTTAAATTCCCCCTCTGCCCTCATCCATTCTCACATCCAGTTCCCAGCTTTGTCCATCCATCAATCCACACACTTTGTCAGTGCTGACTTCATCCTGGCTCTCACAATCACATCCAAGCAGGGCTGCTGCCACCAGGGAGCTTTTCGCCTCCCATCTGCGTCTCCCTGATCTGCTGACTGAGGCCCTGCCGCTTGTCGTTTCCTATTGCACAGGCAAGCAAAACCACTAATACTGAACCTGATTTCTATCGTGCAGCTTTTCACCTTTCCTATCGGGAGGAACAGAGAAAGAGACAGACAGACAGAGCAGGCGAGAGAGAGAGATGTTTGCTGAATTTTCTAAAACAATTCGTCCGCTAGTCAGGTTGAGGCTCAATTCATCTTCAGCTCTACAAAACATCAATAGAAATCACAAGGAGAAAATGTATCACTAATTAAGGGTTGATAAGCTCTACGTCAAGAGCAGTTTAGGAGAAAAAAAAAACACCTCACCAGCATATAGAGATTCTTTAACAGCTGAAATCCATGCAGCAGCTTCATGGCAACTTTAAGTTAAAATCTCACATAATTTTCTTGCATAAAATATGCTGTCTTAGAAGCAACATTCTGGGAAAATAACACACCAAAACCAGATGTGGCTTCATTCAAAAGGTAATTTACAAAGATTTAAATTTCAACTGGAAAAACATAAAAGATGACTAAAGAAACAAATTGTTACCTAGCAATGAAATTATATTAAATCACTGTGTTTTTCTTGTTCCTTTTCCTCAGTTCAGCAGTGCAATATTCTAAGTACAAAATAACTGCTATTAATATTTTTATTTTAATTAGAAGCTAGGTACTTGTAAAAACATGGTGCTGCTTCTTAAAAAAAAGTAATATAAACACCTCAACATTAGCTACAAATGACAAAAGTTCTTCAAATACTCCATTTGTGCACAGCAAAGTTGAAGCAGGGTGGAAGGGTCTATGGTATCACTAAATCAGCAGTAACACGAGAAAAAGCAGTTTCTGAAATGAAAATTAACACATTTTCATCATTATCATATACTCGACTCTACCTGTAAAAACAAAATGGAACAAGAATGTTTCTGACAGGTCATTTCAGGAACAGAAATCACTTGCATTAATTCACACACTAAGGAACTAAAACCTGCCCACAAACAACTTCTGTGTCCTGGTATAAATCTTTTTGCCTAATTATGCTTCAGTTTACAAACCGCTCACTCACAACTTTGTGAAAACACTATTTAGTTCACCAGTAAAAAATATATTTTGATACATTTGGATGAAATATCCCATCAGCAAAAACACAGGATTGTTCTATGAGCTGTACAAAGTACTTCAAATATTCTGGGACTTGCTGGGCAGCAAAAGGCTCTGATTTCAGTCCCGGTTATACTACTAACTATCCCCTTACTACTGAGTTCAGTAAATCCTGCTGATTCCTCACTCCTCAAAGACATAGAAGGAAGAAAAAAATAAATCTAACGATCAGGCCCAGGCTTTTTTCTCTCATCACACCCCTACCCTCAGGGATCAAACTGTTCTTTTCTCAAAGACATACTGACACACCCAAGAATCACATTCTGTCTACATGTAAACGTTCAATTACGATATCACTGATATGTTTTATGTTAAGTTTATTAGTTATTTTTTAGCTAAAACTTGCACATTAAGCCAATAAAAGAAAACACACATAAGAAGAAAAAAGAGAGACTTGAGGGTGATGTGAGCTAATGAAAATAAAGACCTTCCCTCAACATGCATGTATATGGGACCTGGCCCTTCCTGCCGTACAAGCTGTATTTCATTGCACTTAGAAGGGGAGCCAGAGCCCCAGAACACCCCAGTTTCATTCCCTGAACCACTGGGCTCACATAAGTATGATACAGTAGAACTGAAAAGCAGGAGAAGAAAGTCTTCTTTGCTGTGCTACCATACACATCAGACATCTCTAATTAGACAGCAACAAAATTTTATTAATAGGCTGGACATTATGGAATGAGCTTGTTATAAATGGGCCCTGTCAAAGCCTTATTCAGCTACCAAATGAGTATTCTCAGTTCACTGCTCGCATCTGAAGCATCACCGCTGGTGCCGGATAACAAATGATTGCTATTAACCGTATTGTTAGTAATGATGGCTGAAAACAAACAAAAACCCATAAATAACAGTCTACAGAAAAATTAACCCATAAACTTGATAGATATCCAGCTGAGAAATAATAAATGACACTTTGGATCCTGCTGGGAGAAGCTAGTGGTTTTTGTTTTCTTCTCTGTCATTAACACATTTTCTGTGCTAAAAATTAGATTCTGATATATAATTATCAACGCTTCCAGATATTAATTCTGCTATCGCTCCCTCTGCTTCTCTGCTGGTTGGCTGTAATGTTATTCACAGATTACTCTGAGAAAACACATCAAACACTTAACAGAGCAGGTCAAAGTGACAAGCAGCTTTTGCTGACAACACCAACCTGCACAGCCTTTTTTACCCCGGACACAAAACAAATTTCTCATATTAATTAACTCCAGTTTCTTTGTAGCTAGAACAAATCTTTGCTATGTAACATGAGCTATGTGTATTCCCAGCTGTCCTAATGTAGGCTGCACCGAGGAGGAAGAACTGACAATTATTATCTTGCTTTTATAGAGCGAAATCCACATTTGTTAACATCCTAGAGAAATATGCCTGTTTTCACAGCCAATTAAAACAAGCTTCTTTTTACCAGATATAGTTTCAGTGGCAAAGCTTTCTCTCTCCTTTTAGGGGGAAAAAAATGAAACTGACTATGAAAAACACTCAGATGTTTTTACTGAAGATGGAAAAGCAGCCCTACTTTATTCCATAGAAGAAAATTTAGGAGTGATTATTCACCTGCCTCTTGAGCACAAAAACTCTGCAACCTTTGCTCAGAAACACAGCAATGAACAAGTCTTTATCAGACCTTAATATGCCTTGATGAGAAAACACAGGGTAATATCACAAAACAATTATGCCCCACTACCTTGAAAACGTTTGCACACATGAGTAAGTTGAAGGAACGTTACTGATCACGGTCAGTCATTTGCAGCATCTGAAGCCCCAGCCAGCAGCAGACCCCTCCTCTGCTGCACTCTGTGCACAGAACAGGTGACATGGCCCCTTCCTCCTCCTCACGCCCTTCCTAAAGACTTTACTGTCCACTGCTGCACCCATGGAGCGAGAGCCTGCTCACACAAGCAAAGCTATACATGCATGTTACATTGGCAGGAACACTACATTTTCTGGTTCATGCTCTGCATAGTTTGCAATAATTTTTTAATACTATTCATAAGCCTTTTTTATAACACATTTTTAACTATTTTGACATATATTCGTATTTGACTTGCTGTATTTATAGTGACATTTAAGTTCACTCATTCGAGCAATGACTTTCAGTTCCTTAGAGTTCAATGAATAATATGCTTCAGAGTATTAAAGAAAGAAAAACCCTTAGGTAAACAAAATCAGAGGATATAAACAGATGTGGATCACTGCTAAGTATGAAGACTGCATAGTACAAATCACACAAATTTCTGGACATTATTTCCTTCCCTTTCCCCACCTACAAATAAAGTACAGAGAAAAAATCAGAGCCATGTTTCTGCCAACAAGTCAGAAATTCCCTTAATTGCAATTATTTAAGGGAAATGGCTTGCTCACTATTCACATGTTCTTTTCCAATTAAACAGCTTTCCATTACATTTGTAACAGCATCTAAGGAAAAATATTTTGGAAAAGCATTTAAATAAATTAAAAATGAAGGTTGGAGGGAGTATTTCCTGCTCTGCATGCCTAGTTTTTAATTTCCACATTGTGTCCCCATGGCCATGTTTTGCTGATGACAGAGTCTGGCTGCAAATCCCATACCTGCTATACACTACGTTTTCTCAGTATCTGGCACTGTGATATTAAATAACTATAAAACTAGAAAGCCAAAATAACTAAATCACCTGGCAGCCAATTTCTGAGAGTTAAACCACAAACCCGGAAAATGGTGGAGTGTGTTGAAATAATGTAAAGGAAACCCATAAATTCAAACTTTATGTTCTGTAAAGAACAAATATGAAAAAGGCATCAAAATAATGAAAGATTGTTTATGTATTCTGGCATGAAATGGGAATGTGTTATGAGAGAGAGCGCCATGGCAGAGACAGATCGACAGAGCTGACAGTGTGGTATTCATCCTGCATGGTACAGCAGACGTCCTGCTAGTGGCAGTCGACAGCGCAATAAATCAAGGGCTCTCGATGCTGTACCTACAGCTTATTACATCCAAGATGACAAATAAATAATAATCCCTGTCACAGCGGCCCTTTGCTCAAGGATTGAGCCTGAAACCTTTTGCTCATCACTCCTGGTCTTAAGTGAAAATACTAGAACAAGGGAATTGAAGGCCACGGTTTACTGAGCTCATGAAACACAAAGCAAGCTGGCCACAGGAACTAAAACCAAGCAGGAAAGGTCAAGTAGCAAGAAAGGATAAATATTTAAATAATCCCAGAAAAAGGATGGCAACATTTCACAGCTGTGAAACTGCATGAGATTTGTAAAAACCCCAAGCTTCTCAAGTGAAGGTCCCAAACAGTTGAGACTGGTAGCATTAAGTTCCAGAGTTTCTGTTTTTCAATTACACATCCCCACATATTTGTTTGCTCCCTCCATTATGCCCAAGTAGAGTAGTTGTACAACCAAGGTGGGTGTCAGGCAGCAAAACCACTTTCCCATCCCCTCCACACCATTCCCTAAAGGCAAACATCCAATCTTGAAAAAAGAATCCCTAGTTCTCCCTTTTTAATTTTTTGTTCCCAGTATTTAACTTAGAATGCTTTTAACACTTAGGATATCTTTGAGTCATCCATTCAAAAGAAAGTACCAAAAAAAAAAAGTCAGTATCAACTAATACTGCAGAGAGGTCTCATTTGCCTTGCTGGCCCACCAATTATAAACACAGATGCATACAAAGTGTCTTGAGTCCACCATCAAACGTGACACAGGTTTTCTTCCAAATTAATTTTAATCCAAATTAAACATGGATTTTCTGTAGAGCCTAGTAGAATATTGAAGTTAGGATAAACATATTTCTTTTTGAAATACTCATAACAACAGAGTGTATTTTGTCCGCTTCATGCCTCTTTATCATTTAAACTTGCAGTTGTATTTTCAAGCAATACAGACATCACTGAATTAATCCACTGCCAGTTCTCAGGCTCATTGTTGTCACCTGTAAACAGTTTTCTCCTAAGGTAAATCCTTTACTCACACTTTAGTCCATTTTTAAAGTAACAGCCCTCAACAAAATCTGGTCAATACAGCAAGTAGTACTCTATAAAATATATTAGAGCAGTACAACATCATCAAAAATCCATCAAAAAAAAATGTATTTACATTGACTGTCAGTGCTGAACGAGGAACCCTCCCTGATGACAATGACCAGGATCTACTTTCTACCTTTTCTCTGATCACTGTACTTTTTCAGATACATTCCTACTTAATAGGGTAGCCACGGACACTGAAGAGTAAATAGTTTGTCCATATCTTAGTTGTGCAGTGCTCATTCAATGGTTACTCTCTTCCTTGAAACAACAATTTTAGGCATTTTTTTCCCTTCCTTTCTAACTTTACCAATTATATTTGTTTACTAGCTCTTTCTTAGCTCTTTTTTAAACACGGCATATACAATATTAAGTCTTACACCTCCAAAATACATTTTTTAAAAAGCTATGCCTAAACAACCCTTGCTGTATCTATGTATCAGTACAAAAATGCCTCATAACATTCATACAAAATATCTGTTTGGCTTACTGTCCACATTCCCTAAGTATACTGAGGTTAAGAAAAAAATATCATTATTAAAATGGATAAACCAGGCCTGAACATCAGCATATTTCATAATGATATCTATAAGTTTATGCAACTTCAATACATTCTAAAGTAAAGAGACCAAACAAGAGGTTAACTGAGAAGCAGCTACACAGCTTCTAACTGCAAAGCACCTGAAATCCCAAACATTCATAGCTGGAATGCACACTTGAGAGATAAGGCCTCTTCTTAGAGATAATGTCTGTTCCTAGATCAATAGATTCCATGGAGAAGAAAGTTAAATTTTGGGGATACCAGGTCCTGCTATGATCAAATACTTTCTCCAAGTAATGTATTTCAGTGAGAAAAGGCATGCTTTCAAAATTGTGCTCATTATTGGCCTGCATAAGTTTTTAAGATCCTTGATATTTTTAATAAGGCCTTTCCTTCAATTTCTTAAAAAATAAACCATAACATACAAAAACACAACCAATGTAATAGGTAGCAGATAAAGCAGATTACCTCGGCCAGTACGTAACTCCTACACACAGAGCAGCAGAGGAAATCTTGATCTCCCAAATGCAAAAAACCTTATTAACACCTGTGAAACATGAAGTTACCTTCCTTGATACCAACCTGCAGCTGTGATACAAAATTACAAATAACCTCTTAAGCACAGCTCCAGCCACCTGGGTCAGTATTTTACAACATAGCAGCAGGCAGCTGAAGTAAAACTCTGCTGGGCTCAACACTGCAAACCCAAGCATCATTATTGCAATGGTTTAATTACGGTTTAAATACAGTTCAGGACTAGGTCAAAAGTTCCCAACATCCCAGGAGGACAAAGCACTGCCCTTGTGACAGAAGAAGCCCCATCCCGCTCAATGAGTCTAAAATTGTTGTGTTACCAATCGGAACATGTCTAATTCGTGCTTTAAATACTGTCAATATCAACAATTAAATATTATGTCATGATTTTGATAAATACTAATTTATAATCTATACATAAACTGCACGCACATGTATGAAGAAAAATACTTGGTTGGAAGGACTTGTATTTCCTCTGCAGTGCACTGAGGCAGGGACAATACTTCTTCCCAGTGATAGAAAGTGATGACTGCCATCAGACAAAGCATAAGACAAATGCTATGGAAGTTAGAGTGCTTCAGAAACATTTGACAAAAATAATAAAACACTTGGTATATTTCACAGACACAGGTACACATAAGTGACAACTTATTTTAGGATATACTTTATACTTAATTACTTCTATGAATACACAGGGATATTTTGTCATAAACTCACTGAGTCCACTGTATTTGTAAAGAAGCAGTATTCTGAAAAGTGAACCCCACTGCTAATGTTTTTATTTGAATAAATTAGTACCCAACACAGCAACCATCAACATTTTACAGAACAAGAACACAGATTTCTGTAATTTTTCTGGCCCTAATGCCAGTCACTATTGGGAGCATTTAGTTATAAATTGTCTTTCAATAAAAGTAAAAGCTCCCAAAACAACAAAATGAAAAGACACAGCAGCTTAAATCAAGGAAGTCAATTTCCACATGCCGATCCTAAATATTTCATAGCCCTATTTTATTCTGACATTTGTAGATGACTAAAGTGTTACAAAGGAAATAAAATGCTGATTAAAGAGTTCACTGTCATAAAGGTTACTGAATTGTAAATGGCCCTTTCCATCTTCCTGTTAATAGGTACCCAGCTGTAAACATCATGAAGGATGTGACGGGAGGCCTGTGCTGCTCCTTTAGGAGTCGTATATACATTAATCACTGAATCACCAAGCCATGCTTAATTGCAAGTTGTATATCACACAAATCCATGGTAAGTAGAAGGAAACTCATTATTGCTGCTTCATAACTACTGGGTACTTCTCATTTTAACCTTCTCACACCTGGGACACTGTTGTTTTACAATGTGAAGGCAGAAAAGGCATTAAGTCACTAATTATAGTAACACTGTATGTTGCCCTGCTGTTGGAACATTTTTCAAAATAAAACAAAGTACTATCAACAACAGAGAAAAAACCGACATTTTTTAACTAGTTAAGTGAATTCTACAGGTTTTTTTTTTCCATAGATTATAACACAAGGAAATCCATTATTCCTTGATAGTTTAAAGAACTGGTTAAATGACAAAGAAAAAAACCCAACACTGTATTTTGTTTTGACAAAATTATTGATTTAAATCCCATCCAATAGGACAATACTATTTAAAGGTCACCTAAAGAAAAATGAGTTTACACTCCAACAGAGCAAGCTTATCTGCTATGAAAGTGTAATGATGTGTTTATACTCTCACCAGTGTATATATATTTTTCAGAGAGATAAGAGATTTTGTGCAGGTGAAGTCTGACAAAAAAGAAAAGGGAAAAAATTTGAGACATTTGTGTAGTTGCTAAACCACCACTATTCATTTCAATAATCATTTCAATAGGTTCCCCCCTCCATGTTTACAAACCATGAAGCACCATAGCAGTGATAATTCTTTTATACCATTCATCAGATGTTTTATCAGACCTCTTCAAAGATTTGCAAAGTTTACTGCACAGCTTATGTATCTAGACACTAACAAGTGTCTTAATAGACATAAAACATGTTTCAGTTTGAACATCCCTGTGTTTTAATGCAAACTGGTTTGAAATTTTGTTTCACAGTGAACCACCACATGTCCTGGCACACTGCTCAGCTAAAAGTATGTTTACTAATGAAAATCATTCAAAATTACTCCATTGCAAAGAAACTCTATGCAACTGCTATCTGTTCCTAAAGTCATGCTACTTGCTTATGTTCCATTTTCAATGCCAAGAGTGAATGGAACTGGTGTTTTCTCCTGCCCAGGATGTGTCAACACACTCTTCAACCAGCTCTGCCCTCAGATATCCATTCCCCACTATCCCAGCCCTCCTGTCACTGCTCTCCACTCTGCCAGAGGCCTACACAGACCCTTCCAGTATATCCTCACTGTGCTCACATCACCTCTTTTCAAATTTAAGGACCTGCAAACTAACTAATTACACCTCTTCTCTCTTCTTAAAAAGAAATATGCACAAAGAACAGTAGTTATGGCTTTTGAACCTCTCTGCTCATCTACATCAGCTGGTGTTGATAGGCTTCATCCTCCTCATGGATTTAGTTGTCAAGATCACACTGCAGCCAACTCATGTGCACTTCACAAGAGCCACTCACTTTGAAAAATACCTGAGCATTTTGCTTCATCATCCCTCCCAAAAAAAAGCAACCTTCCAAAGTCAGTAATTTTCATCTTATTTAGCAATTCCACATTCACAGATTGAGTATCCTCAGCTTTCCTGTTGTCTTCGGTTGTTGACATGTGCAAAAAAAAAGGGAAATCACACCATAACATTGGAAAGAGGCTCAATATCTTTGATTAAAAATGCAAAACTAACATGTGCCAAAAGGAACCGTGTTTTGGGAAGTAATGTTTATTCTTAGATTATGGATGCCTATGTTAGGATGATTCTTTTTAAAAACTTAACTACAAGCATTCTGAAAAAGTAATCAAAATAAAAAATCTTTTCTACATTGTTTCAGAGTTTCAGATGGTAGAAATCCCAAGTGCCTTTAATTTTGGAAATTGTATACTCAACAATGCCCAGTCCCTGATCATGACAATCAGAGCCACACAGGTTTCTATGTCCAGTACATACATCCTTTAGCAAGAGGGAACATTTAATCTAATAAAAAGACAAAAGATGCTCTGGAGAAAGAAAAGGCTCAACACACAGACTGAGTTCTCAAAACACTCTCTCTGCAATGCTCAATACAGAGGACACAAGTAATCGTTAGAACAAAAATTCCTCCTACCCCTTAAATTCCCATTTTTAAAAACAAGGTTGTTTTCATCATTTCTCTTCACACAAAACATGTGCTTAACAAATAAGCAGGGACATACATGAAATAAAGAAGGTATTTATAAATTTAGATTTAGGTCTCCATACTTTGGAACTGTGCACAGAAGTTCAGCTATAAAACCAGACACCATGACACTAAGTGATACTCCAGTGACTTATACCTAACCCAAAGTCAGCACCTCTGAACTATATCCCTACTCTTTTATTTCAATACCTCAATTTTTTCAGTATACAGGGGGAGTGGAATAAAAAATGCAATAATAATTTCCACTAACTGGTAGGTTGTCTGAAAGCTTAATCCATCACTCACTTGAAAAATTTCAGATAAGAAGTGCTTCATTAAATCTGAAGAGCATTTCCTCCACGCATGTTTCTTGCATTTTGTCCTATCTTTATGCACTCCATAACCTTCATATAAAATTACATTAATTTTAGATATACAATACTTTCTGCTGAGAAAGTGACATGGAAAAATAATTTCAAAAGAGCTTTTGGACTAGTTTATTTTGTTTGATTAGTTTGTAGTTTTGGGGCAGGCTTGCATTGTTTGGGTTGGATTCCTGAGGGTTTCTTAAGGAATTTTTCAACAGGAAATTATTTTAATGAAAAATATTATGTTCTGCACACTATGTAGCTAAACACCTATGCACCAGATGTCATGCAAAGTACATCATGCTGACTTCCTCCCAGAGCACACAAGGATATTTTTTGCTGTATATCAAAGGCCAGTCTCCCTTGTTTAATTAGCTGTTCATGTGCAAAAAGACCAAGTACACAAAAAATCTGATTCTAATTGCTGTTATTCTCAGACATCTAAAAGTCTTCTCCTCCTGAATTTCTTGTCACATTATCTAGAAAACTGTAATAAGTGTTTTAATTAAAAACAAAAAAATTGAATGTGATACAATAGACAGAGCATCTGCTCACATTATAGAAATTATATATTTATAAAATGATTGTTTATACAGTAGTGCAATTGCATAGAAAGTTATTAAACTTTTACATTCATTGGTACATTTCATTTGCTATTTTATCCTGCAAGTGACTACAAACTTCATTAAAACATGATGGATATGTGAGTTTCATAACTCAGTAAAATTTCTTTAAGGCTCTAACATCTCTCAAAAAAAGAAAATAACTGCCAAACATCAGACATCAATCAACACTGACGAAATTAAAGCCTGTACCAAATCATATTTAAAGAATCCTGAAAATTTAGGTTGAGAGTTTTTGAAAGCACCATGTACAAAACATTAAATTTTCCCACTTTATTTTTTCAGGATTTTCCCCCTGTTACTCCAAGCCAAAGGGGATGGGAGTGGGACAGCAGAGAGACTGTGACCCCCCCAGATCACAGTCCAAAGCACACCTGCTGTTTCTTGGGGGTTGTCTTCTACAGGATATTGCAAATTTTCTTCCTGCATCTGTGCTAGCGTTTGCACTGTTTGTTCACAACAAGCCTGGGTATCCTGAGGGTTGCACAACTCTACACTTTTTTGTTATAAGGACATGCTATACTTTTACAAGAAAATACAATTGCTCAACATGTTCAGATAAACCACAGGACAGAGCCTGCTATTCTCAAGCACAATAGCTTGATGTAGATAAACCCCAAAACAGTCATTTGTTCGGGATAATAGATCAGAAAAAAAGATGACAGGAAAATACAGAAACCAAGAGTGAAGTACATTCTCCTATGAGTACTAATCAAGTAAAAGGCTTTGTTAAACTCAGTATTGAGTATCTCCTATTTAATGATCTCATGGTTCATTAGGGAAAGCATCAACAGGTAGGTAAGGCACAGGATCAGCATAAATTAGGCTGACCCTATGACTAAAGTAGGCAGTGTGCAGTAAAAGAGGTTTTAGCTATTTTAGTCAACATTTCTGAACACTGAATCGAGTCACAACTCCACTGAGCATTTGACCAAGTGGACACCGGACTAATTTCAATTTAGGTAAAAACCTCCTGGAAAGATAAAAGCACATTGCATAAAACTACTGCTGCTGTTAGACCACCTAATCAGAATGATTTAAAAAAAATTAACAGGAGTAAGAAGAGAAACATCTGTGTGGTACAAACCCTTTCCCACTAGAACACTAGTACTGCATTCTTGTAGATGCTTACCAGGTAACAAGCAACAGACAACTTAGATTTAATAGATTTTCTACCAAGTTGTGGAAAATATTGTGGACCCAACACTCATTGTGATTGTCATGGCAACACTGGGTGATACTGTCATCTCATAGCCAGCACAAGTTGCATCAATAAATAGTGGTTACTGTCAGACAACCTATACACTGACACTTGCTGTTCATCTTACTTTTATTTTTACATGCAAAGAGCAAAAAAGTTATGGTCTATATTTGGTGGTAGCTTGATAACAGTAAGGGAAAAAAAGTGCAATTCAATTAGCAGTTAGACAAGTATCTGTCATAGATAATAACTTCTTATGTCAAGGAATCTACATACTGATCAATGTGAAGCTATGTGCAATTGCTTATACCAATCATAAATCACTTTTTATTGATTGACATTCCAAATCCTTGACATAATTAGAAGCTATAGAATGGGTCACAAGATCATTACCTTGTGTATGTCCACAAGTCCTTTATTTTCAGGCTTTTCTGTAATCCATTGCACTGACATTTTGCTGGGAATGGAGGAACTTTTTTTTTTTCTTTCCTTTTTTATAATTACAAAATTAAGCATGAACTGCCACCTGATGAAGCCCTGATAAATGCCAGAAGTTAAAACGGGAATTTCCCATGTCTGGATTTGATTCCTGTGTGCAAATGGAGACTTGCCTACATCCTGCTCATAATCTGATTTATACACCAATTTACTTTATACATTAGGCACACTGTAAGCAGTCGGACTGATGCTTAATAAAAATTTCATGCAAAAAAAAAAAAAGACTTACTTGCACACAACTACTTTTCAGTTATTATTACCCCCCCTGGTTACCATCATAGCATAGGTAGGACAAATGACTTGATACAGTGCACACATTTTGCCCACTATACAAACATTTTGATTGGTACCTATTTCACTTCACTTTCAGCAGGCTCTTGAATAGCTTAACAGCTCCATCTTTAAAGAGATCAGATCTCACATTTTCTGTGATGTCCTCTATGGTGAGAGCCCCCTACCACACACCCACACAAATCTTCCTATGTACACATACAAGACATAGGGTTTATTCTGTGGTGTACCTCAAGTAAATGAGCCAGATGCAATAAGGGAGCACCATTTTGCTAATTTGTGGATTATCTCCATACATGTATGCTTCCTGTGCTATTATCAATCAAATTGAAGCTATGTTTTTGCACAGCTTTTACTTAGGAAAAATCAGCAAGAAATGCATCTTTCTATATTTTCCATTTATTAGAAGTCTCCTTTCATCCAAGAAATATGAGACCTGAAATAAATTGTACCATCCTGCTTTTTTTTTTATTCAAATCCTTGCCAGTGCTAGGCAGTATGCTAATGAAAACAGGTTGATAAATGACTCCCTGATATTTTCCAGACATTTTTCTCTCAGAAGTGCTCTAAACTGATGTAGCTCAAAGAGAATAAGGCGCATTAAGTCATTATATCAATTTTTGTTACCCAGATACTTCAGTCCCAGTTAAGAGCTGACAGCCAATATAAAACAAGGCAAGGGCATCATACGACTCCATCGATCAAACCTTGTCGTAGATAGATTGCCTATTACACAAATAGAACCAGCAGATTCAGTTTGTAGTTTTATGCTCTCCAATTAAAGGATAACAGGGTACTTTCCCATAAATCTGCTAATTGCAACTGAATTAATTTAACAAATTTTGCCAAGCACAGAAAAAAGTGATTGGTTAAGCTAATATAAACTAGCACAGGTTGTCACAAAGCAGGTTCCATAACAGGCTTTTACTCTACCTTTACTGGGCAAGGTGTCACAAGCATTTAACTCCACCAGGGTTCTTTGGCAACAGACAGCTGACAACCATAAAACATTGTACAAATAGGAGATAATTTATTTGCTGTACTTCCCCCCACCCCCAAACCATGGAATAATGCCACCTTTGCACCTAATTAATGTTTCTCTCTAAGCAGGCTGTTTTTCTGAATCAGTATTATACAAGCAAAAGCACTAGATCACAAAAAGTGCTCCCTCATGGGCACTCAGCAAACAATGGCAGTGATCTGCAAAAAAAGAAAAAACCAGCCCACAGCAGTGCTGTGGGAAGCAGCCGAGACACTTATTAAACAGCACAATAATGCAGTGTACCATGCTTTGGATATTATTCTAATGAGCTTAGGTATTCATATGGAAATAGCTGGACTGACAGAATGGTAGATAATTCAGATCTATATAGAAAGAGCAATTGCAAGACATCTCCAACTGTAACTTATAGAAGGAAATTATGGATACAATCACCTTTGCAATGATATGTTATTGTGATAAAAACCAGCCCTTATATAAAAATTGCTTTTTCCTAATTAATTTAAATAAATTCATATCCAAGCCCAAGAGCTATTTTAGGAGCAACTCTTGTCACAGTACAGAAAAATTCTTTTTGTAGATGGCAAGTTTTGCACTAAAGCAACATACAGCTGTGTATGCCTATATAAAGTACAAAGCTATAGTCATTATTAATATGAAGACACAACAGATATAATCCTTTTGACACATCAGAATTTCACATTGAGGGTACTATTATCATTAGAAGAGTGAAGTATATGAAATGCAAGTTGGATGCAACAATGGTAAGCTTTCTAAATAATTGGCAGCTGAAATCCAAATTCACAGTCTAAAATGAGTAATTAATTCAGCCTGGTTTACTTTGACTTTTTTTCCATGCTAAGTTCTCTGCCTATGGTGCCCAGACATTCACATGTTCAACAAAATTACATAAATGGTAAAACAAACAAAATAATAACAGCACAAAATAACAGGAAGGGGAAAAAAACCTATAATAATAAATCTTAAAAAACACCCACAAAAAAACCCAAAAGCCTGAAGTCAGAATTCTTCATGTTGCATTTTCTTTACAAATACCTAGACAATTTTCTGTCATTGTTAAAAATACATTTGAAGATAAAAGACACCTGCAGATACGGAGCAGCACTTTCCTTTAAAACAGTTTGGAAAACCTAATTTGCTTTCACTCTGGTACACATGCTAGAAAAACCAAGTTTTACTAATTTCATGTGTAGTACTGTTCAAAATGTAGTCATTTTTGCCAAGAAAGAAAGAAGAGCTCTCCCCACTTCAGAAAAAGGAAGAATTACAGCTCCTCAAAGCAATAAGGTATTACAGCATCAGCACAGAGAAGGAAAAAAAAAACCCAAAACAACCAAACAAACAAAAACACAGGAAGAGAAAGAAGATTTCTCATGCAGAGCCAGCAAACCAACCAACCAAGATAAAGCAACAATAGAAATAGATTTCCAAAGTTCACAGCAAATTTCATGCTCTTTACTCTCCTCAGAAAGGAGAATAAAGCCACTTGGGAAACAAAATACCCACAAAACAATCCACACGCTGGTTCCAAACTATTATAATTAGCAAAAACTTTATTCAGTCATTTTTAACACTGAAAATTTATTAAAAAATTGTTCTACCCCACTGTCACCACTGGCAGTTGTGTTGCTTTTTTGTATTTCACATTAAATATAATATTTTAGAAGTCTTTGATATGAAAAGATATGCATTCCCCTTGCATATAATACACAATACAACAATGTAAAACAGTTATCCAAGCAGATTTTACTTCCAAGTTTACTCTTGCAATGTCCCATTTTTCCACATAACTCTTAAGAAGAGGGTGCCATTCTCTTAGTTTAGATATTTTGCCCAATATGATTTTGATCACAATTAAAGGTATTGAACAGGAAGTCAGTGTTCTTTTTTTCTTCTGGGAGCACTGATGTACAAGTCTGCCTTTATTTTTAAACATTAATGCCCTAAATGCTATACATTGTGGGAAATTTTCATTTCCAAGCAGAAAGCTTTGGCTAAAGCAAAAAGTATTACTGGACACTTTATTTCTTTAGTCCTTGATTGCAATTGACAAATTCCATCTACACCTAACATTTTACTTGTTTGCATCAGTAACATATTCATAAAAAAACAGCTGCAAAACTAAAAATACAAACAATATGCAAGATCATGACAACACCAAAAAAGTGTTATGTTGAACTAATAAAAAAAAATAATAGTATAGAAAATACAGAAACAAACAGCTGGAAAGGAACTCAAGCAATCATCTACTTCATCTCATTCCTCAGTCAAAAATGAAATGCAGTCCCATGACAGTTCTTGTTTTTATAACAAACTTCGACTATGCCAAGTTATCAGCTGTGCACTCTGTGCTCCACAGACCTGATATACTCATTCAAACTTCTGACCATCCACCAAACAAGAAGCTCAGACATCATAAATCTGTAGTAGGCTAAAACAAAATGTACTGGGATTAACCTACCAAATAGTTCCAGTTGAACTATTTTGAGCTAGGAAAAGAGAACCCACTGTCCACATAGAGAAACCACAGAATATGCCACTCTCTTTAGACAAATGGTTCTCAACCTGAGCCAATAAGTGCTCATGAGTAAAATGTCACAGTAAGTTTAAGGTGCCAAAGATCTTTGATCATTAACTTGCTTGCCAAAGGTTTTTTTCTAGAAGTCTAAGACAGCCCCACATAGCAGCTCCTTTCACGTACCCCAATCTGTTTCTCAAAACTCACTTATTGTGTATTTAAATTTTACAGCAAGGACAAGCCTTCAAGACCAGACTATTCCCTAATCATAGAAAGACCTGTGAACAAAGGACTATCTGCAAAGTTAGAAGGGCATCATCCAAGTCAAAAACAAAAAAACCCCAACAAAAAAAACCCAGATTACAGACATGGCCACTTCTGTCCCATGGCCACTTCTGCCCCATGGCCACTTCTGTCCAGAAGACTTTACTGCTGAAATAGGTGAGAGAAAAAGCAGTAGATTGTCCAAGGGGATAAAATTATTTCTCCAAAATAGCATGAGTTTTGCCTGCAAATGTTCACTGTGCAAGTTGAAGGTACACAAAGCTGTACATGCATTCATTTGCCCAGATCTGAAAATTTATTTTTGCAGCTATTTTGCAAGTATTAATCACTGTTAAATTAGTTAGTGCGTTACAATTTCTTTGCTTCATTGGTTTTCACCCATCTCCCCCCTGTGCACCAGAGTGTAAATGGTCATCCAGAATCCATCTCTGACCTGGTGTCTCACAGCACATATCCAGGACACTGGAAGCAGGAACTCTGCATTCAATTCTATTGTTCTGATTTGCCTCCTCCATTTTAGAAGCATAATAATTTCAGAATACTACTATTAGACCCTTCAGACTTAGACCCTGTTTGACCCTATAGGGTCTGTTTAACAGCAGGCTGTCGAGGATAAAATACCAACAAAATAGCAAAGAACTATTGACACAAATTCTGGGGACAATGCAAGAACAGAAAGACCTGAGTCAGGGTATCCAGAGAACCCTGACAGGCATACAAAGAGGAGAAAAGCTGTTGTTCTATGGAAAACCTTGAGATGTTCAAAATTCTTGTGCCTAACCTGACAGTGAGCTACTATGTCACACTGGTTGTTGCACAGAAACACTCCTGCACTCCCAAGCAAGGCTTGGAGATTTTCAGCTCCAGTTTTATATTTGAGGGGGAAGGGGTAAAGTCGTCAAGTCACACTACTGAAAGTGCTGCAACACCTAGAACTACTATGAAATTAATTTAAACTTAGGCATCAAACATTACGCAAAGAGTTTGCAGACACCTCTGAGCATAAAAATCCAAGGAATTAACTTTAAAAAATGAAGCAGATGTAGAATTGAGGAACAAAAGTGTAGCTGATAAACCTCCAACAGTTAAGATCTACTACCAATAACTAAGGAGAACACACCATGATACCAAAATCTCAGATCAAGACCAGCGGGAGATGCAAGCATTCCATGTTTTGAAAAGGGGCAAGGCACCTCCCAGTAGTAATTGAATACAAGCAACAGAACAGTCCTACAATAGGAAGGATTCTATTCAGAACTTCGCTTGTTTTGATTTCCACCAAAAATAATCACAACTTAAATCATCACACTCCTGTTTCAGTAAGATGCTTTTATTCTCTCCTCTTATACCAATTCTGCAATAATTTTTCAGAAATATTCTTTTTAATACAGACATTGCACAAGACCTATCATCAGGCGAATCCCCTTCCAAGAACTGCAGTTCCAGTCACCGAGCTCCTGACCTCACCCAGTTCCCTCCATATCCCCAACAGCAAAGAAAGCTTTGCCATTGCCAGCGTGCCAAAACAAGAGCCAGCACCTGGAGTGTGAACTTGGGATTTGATTTAACACCCTCACTTACCAGGACAAAAGAAGTTAGATGATTCATGGCAGGCTAAGGGACTCTCCCTTAATACAAACCAACTAGCAAACATGAAAGGTTTTACATCTTCTGACAAGAAAAATATAGACTCTAGAAATGCTTTCATGCAGATTCGTCTTTAGCCGGGAGCAAAAATGTTGGAGGATTTCCCTCTATTTATTGGTATCATTATGTGTATAGGAATGATCCCAGAAGTAGGGCAGGGCTGAACTAGTTTTCAGCTAGACAAGTATGCATTATTTTTGTCTCTAGGAGACTATAAAGAACAAAATTCAAGTGGCTAGTCTAACTAGTATGAAAAAATAAAAAAACAAAATAACTAATACAAAATCTAAGGCATAAAAACATTTCCATACACAATTAAATGCTAAACATGACAGAGAGATGAAGTGTAAAAATCTCTACTGTGTTTTAAATCTGCTTCGGAGAAAAACTATCAAGAGGAATCACTCTGCGATTTGAGAACATCAGTATGAACATCACTGAGGTCTCATTGGTTATTGGTTACAAAACAAAACCTCATTATTAACACAAAAAACCCCACAGAAACGCATGCATTTAGTCTCAGAGCAAACAGTATTGCATTATAAGAAGACATCTTTTAGCAATTTGACTTGCAAGCTACACAGCTTTAAAAACAAGAAAGTGTTTTGGGGACGAGACCAGGTAAACAGGCAAATTTTGTTAAACAAGACTATTCTAAGTAGCTTCTCAATTTCATTGAGTAGTTTGATTCATTAAAAGCTTTCAGACCATGGAGACAAACAAAAATGAACGTTGCCATTTTATACATATATATATTTACACATATGTATATATGTGTGTATATATGTACAAAAATATCCTTTCCTCTTAGTGAAATGCAGATCTGTTTTGAATTAATAGAAACAAAGAGAAAAACTGATTTCTTAAGAAAAATGCATTATTCTTTTGCTGCTGAGAGGCACTTTGGGAGCACAAGCCAGGGCCCAGGCAGCATTTCAAGATGCTGGGAAAACCCACAACTGCCTAACTTTCTCCACGTACAGTGAAAATCGTGATACCTTCCCTGGATTTTACTTGTCATTCCCATTACACACCACTTGCCAAAAGGTACATTTTTAGTATATACAGTGTTTCCTAAAACTTCATTTTGAGCTTGACTGGGATCTGCAGGACCAACCTGCAACTAAGCCTTTTACCTCTAAAGACAGCAGGAATTAAACAATTCTTCTTGTCCGTTTGCTCATCAAAATACTTTATAACCTGGCTTCAGAACTAGCACTTCAAATAAGAAGAGGCCAGCTCAGTCATTTGGCATTTATTGTAAACGTTTCTCTGAGGCACCATCTCTTTTTAATTGATGCACTCTTCAAAGTTAAAACAAATATTTCATAATGCCCAGTAAAAATTCAGATGAGCCTCTAACAAGCATATTTCAAGCATTTACTAGCTTTGTCTGCATTTTGATCAAGGAGAAAATGTAGTAAGCTAAAACTTTTACTCCAACTTTTTTTTTTCCTTCCTAATATAAACCTTTGAGGACACACCTTTCTTCTAAGTTTTGAATTCCCACTGCAAGGGGGGAACAGTAACAAACCCTTTCAATCGCCCTACAGGAGGTTCTCCTGTTTTGAAGTCTATTTTACCTCTTTGTCCCTGTCACACAGTTCCAGCCTGGGAATCTAGAGCACAAAACCTCCTCTTTGAGACAGCAATTAGATACAAATAGATGCAGTTTTTGAGAATCATTGCATTATTCAATCATTTTTCCACTCCAAGAAGGCTGATCTACTTTTCAGCACCAAATACCTTTCCTCACAGAAATGACTGAATTGAAAAACCATATGCATCAGTCTTCTGGACACCAAGGTTTTACAGCATTTGCTTCATGTGGTCTCAGTTTGAACATCGGAAAAACAAATCTTGTCCAGATTCAGCCAGCCTTATAGGGAGGGCTTTCAAGGCCAAAGCAGGGCCAGTTTGGAGACATTTTATGTTCCTACAAGTATGCTGCACAAGTTCTCCACATCTGCACATCTACTAAGACAGATAAATATGCTGTTCTCTGTGCTTACGGATAGACTCCTTCTGTCTTCTCAAAAAAAAAAAATCTAAGATGAAGTATTGTAATGATGCAGGTTCTACAGTAAGCTTTTTGAGTCTTTAACCTCTGCTGCTCAAATACAGCAGTTTGATTGTTTTATTACAACTTTTCTATTCAGCAAAAAGTACGTGTTCTAAATTTCGAAATTCTTTCCACTGCAGCTTGAAAGAGTCTCATTCATTTTTGTTTTGTTTTCCAGGGAAGAAAATGTAAAGTAACAGTTTCTGATGCCACAGGAGTTTAAATTGGAAGTGACAGAAGACCTATTAGTTTATATAGAAAGAGGAGAGCCATCTATCCCCAATGCATCACCAAACACCTTAAAAGAAGGTGATATGGGTTCCTCAGAAGAGATGCTGGCAACCCTAGGAATAAAAGAAGGTGGGGACTGACAGTATCCACCCAACTGAAAAATGGTGACAGAAATCTCCAATAAAGCAGTGTAAAACTACAGAGACAGCACAACATGCACAGGGAAAACAACTGATTGATAGGTCCCATATGTGCTTTAGGGTAAAAGCTGTAGCCCATAAGGTCTGTCCCTAGGGTCTTGCCTCCTCTTTCTGTCACATCTGGACTAATAAGATTATACTGAATCAATTGCCCACTGTCTAAGAATAAGACTTATTCCAACCTTCTATTCTAATATAATTTTGATAAACAGAGATGTTCTAGCGGGAGGTATTTCTGCAGTTTTATATAAACACACCACTGCTCATCCAAGAACTGAAACATGCAATATTTCCCATCCTTACTAATATCCTTAGCACCTTCTTTACAATGTGTTATGCAGCCAGAATAATTCATTACATCTTTTTATCTTACTTTTTTTTCCTAGTGAGCTGCTCAGGACAGCATGCACAAAGACTGACAAGAGACTGCATCAGTACCATTTCTGACAGAAAGCAGAGTTCAGTAGTTATTCACTGTTAATTTGACTGTACACTATTGTCAAGATTACTGTTGCTTCTTGTAAGGTTGTGAACTGGTTTGCATCCTTCCACTGCTAGAATTTAATACTGTACTAAGTGTGATATAGCTCATACATTATTAATCCCGTCCAGGTCGTCACCAAGTTTCTATAAAACCAGTGCCGAAATACTACACCCTTAAGGTGCCTGACAAATCTTCAAAATGTGATATTAATGTGGTTATGTTTCAGACAGGTGTGTTTAACCCACAATAAAGGACTGGCACGTTCAGCTTGCGTGTTCCTGAGGAATATTTATCCTATCGCTAAAGCCTCAGAACCAGGGCTTCAGTATAGTTTATGACAGCATTACAAATAGTGCTCAACACAAAGTAAAGCTACAGATAAAATCTGAATAGGCCAATTAATGGTTTTAGAGAGCTCCATACAAGCTATATAATTTTCTGGACTGTGGAAACTCTCATTCAAGAACAAGAACAAAAACATTGATCAAACCCTAGAATGTACCGACAGTTGGATCACCTGTGGCTGTGTATACTGGCCTTCAGGAATATGTGAAATACCCAGCTTCAGTGCTGCGAAGTGAAGCAGATAAACCTTTAGAGCATTTGTTCATCTCTTCAAAATTCTTAAGCCTTTTTTATTTTTTTTCCATAAAGCAAACATTCTTTTCAGGGAGAATGTGAAGGCTCCATTCCAGCTTCTGCAATTTGCCACACTTTTTCCACTTTAGAGACTTTCTCAAGAAATTCTCTACCAATAAATATTGCTCCCTGCCACATATCTGCTATGTTAGTAATAGTGAAAGAAAAGAAAATACATTTAAACACAATATAAGGCAATGTTCCATTTAAGCCATGCTTCTCTGTAACACTCCTGTAAACCTTCCTCTCTTCTGAGAGGTCCGTAGGTGTTCTAGCACCCGTTGCAGTCAGAACAGATGTAACTCTGTGCCTGATTCAGGCCAGTATCCAAAGTAATCCCCAAAAATAATTTTTCACTCAACACTCCTGGATTTGCTCTCCTCAGAATGCAGAGTGGTACACACACATCCTAACACACAAACTCACACAGCGCCCCTGGTTTGATGGTCCTCTAGGAGAAACTGTTATGCTTAACTTAAACTTCAGCCTATCTCAGCATAAATTACTTTCAGAAAAGGCTGCACCTACAAAAAAAATTGATAAATTTTAAAAAACAATTTTTCCCCAAAGAAAACCCTAAACAAATAAGCAAAACCTGACTTAAAACAACACTGGAAAAAAAAAAAAAAATCAAGACACAATTTTACTACTTTCCAGACTTCCAAAGTTTCTGAAGTTTTTAGAAAGAGTTATTTAAAGTATACTGCAGAAAACCAGTTAAATCAGTTATTCACTTACAATTCAGGTGGCTTGTCTCACTTCCTCTACTTTGATTTGAGCAACATTGAGCTAATCTTATAATGGCTTGTTCCAAATACTAATTGTCCAAATGCTAGAGGGATTCCCAGGAGTAAGACAGCAGTATCAGAAAAGAGTAGATTAAAAAATTGAACATGTATAACTCATCTTTTTACATTTATAGTAACTTGAAAGTCTGACTATCATTAGCAATACACTGAACATACTAAAATGAGAAAATACCACACTATGGAGTTTTCCATTTCTGACAGCAATTTAAATAGGCAACTGCAAAAAACACTCAATTGTGTAATTAAGCTATCTGGATAAAAGACAACAAGTTCTTTCCTTTTTTTTCCTTCATCTCCCCTTCCTGTCAAGTACATTTTTGCAGACATTCTCAGTTTAATAATGTAAAGATCCACTGCAATTTTTTTAATTGTGCTTTGTATTTATGCACAGCACAAAAAAAAAATACAGTGACATTACTGAATAAGTTATTTGACAGCAAAAAGATATTTTTTCCATTCAGTAGCTTTGTTTGTTCTCTTCCTATCCTTAATCCAGCCCAAACTTTTGGAAAGAAATGTATATATACATTCTGAACTACATCTCCATGGCAGTCAGACAATGAATGTACTGTACCTAACTGAGCACACAGTGGGGAGATGCAGTGATATTGAACCAATGTTGTTCCACTGAGCATCTTCCACTGTGACCTACAAACACCTACGGGATCTCCTGGCAGCCTTAAACACTCAGCTGGGAAGGGGGTATCTAATAAAGCAGGATTAATGTATAGATCTTCAACCCCACATCTAGCTGAAATAAGAAGTGAAAATGAAGGAAAAACTAGACTATCCAACGTGATAGAAGTAATAAAAGGAGAACATATTTCTCATCTGTTAACCTTGAATATCTGCTAGCTCAAGATTTTCACATTCTTCATGTATCACTTCACTGTTCACTCTTTAATAACCACTCAAAAATCAGCTGCACATTAAAGAAATGGAATATAAATTTGACTGGACTCACTACATCTGAGATATCCTCCAATACAGCATAAAGCTAATTTAGCTGTCACTTACTGTAAGTAAAATGACAAATATCTGTAATATCTGTCAAGATATGAAAGCTTTAAAGAGAGTTATGCAGCTGTCAACATTTTGATGACTTTAACAAGAGAAAAATAAACTAAGAGAGAAAACAGACAGAAGATCTGTTGTGTATCCAGTTGCCAAAAATCTCCTATTACTTTTATTAATAATAATAAAATTCCTTCATAAAAATAAGATAAACAACAAAGACTTCTGAAATAAACTGATATAAGTAAACATATTAGTACTGGCAAAACATATCCATAGAAAACACTGCTAAAAAATGGAATGTAGGCCTCTTCAGTAACTCCATAATTATCATAATATCCAGCATTTATTTAATTTAGAATTACTATTTATGAACCAACAACACAGGAAGTCTTAGAAAGCATAACCAAATTATGACTTATGAAATATTTTTGCTTCTATACCTAAACAAGTTTTTTTCTTTACATATTTTAGTGATTCAGCAGTAGTTCAAATCATTTTAGCTCCTGAAGGAGGAGCTTATTCAGTTTCCAATGTTGCATACTTTTTGCAAAAAGGCATCTCAAGGATTGACTGTAAAGACATTTTGACTGAGGCAATTTTCATCTCCTTTCTTGCACATGTATTGTCACTCTATTTTTATTTAGCTGTCAGTTTACAGGTGCTGACAAAAGTGTATGGCTTCCTCCTCTCTCCCTGCAGGAAAAACTGAACATTTCCTTAGAGTCTTAGGTTGACTTATCCCATTTTATATCCAGCTTTACAAGTTTTGCATAAAACACCCCACTCTAAAGGAAAATCTGAAATACAGGTATCCTATCTAGGATTTTCACATGGGTTACAGGACCAAGTTCTATGCAAACCATGAAAATACACCTGCCACTAAATAATGCAAAATTAAACAAAACAGAAAATTGCTTTATTTTGTATTGAAAAGAATAATAGAAGTTTTGAAAAATCTGATTATAGCAAATGTGAAGAATGGAAGAAAAGTGCCTTGACTTTTGTACACTGAACTCCAGCTACACAACCAAGAGTTAAATCTGTTTTGGGCAAAAAGAAGGCAAATCCAATCTTTCAGTAATATTTTAGTACTGATGAAATCTGACATAGCAGTTAGAAAGCTGCTAAAATCAGAAATCTTTGTCTTTTAATGCATTTTTTCATTTTGCCCCTGATTTCAGACCCATAGTACCAAGCAGACTTTTGTAAAGCAAGAATTTATGGATGATAGAAAAGAAGCAGCTAGCCTGCTTCTCATCAAACCTCAAGGTGAATCACCAGAGTAAGACATCATTTTTCCAATAGATAAAATAAAAAAATGAGCTCCTAGAAGAAAAAATGAGATCATATAAAGTATCCCAGAAGGAAGCAAGAAGAATATGTTATATCTTGTGATTACTATCACTATATTTGTAAAACAGACTTCCTGCAATTGCAGGACATGGTAGTTACTGGTTTTTGCTAGAATACCCAAAGTTTTCTCAATAGTCATTTCAGTGGCTGAAGAAAAAGACTGAGTTTATAGAAGTCTCACTGCTACACCACCAAAACTATATGAGGTTTTGCATCCATTTATCTAGAATAATCAAACATCTGTACTTACATTCTTACTTCATTTGAAGGCAATGCAAACTAATTCAGCTTAAGTCAATTTTCTAACCAACTCATAATAGACTAGAATAAACTCTGCCTCCACTAAGATTATCTATTCATGGTCTGGCAACAGCTATTTAAAGATATTTCCAACTAGTAAAACAAAGCCCGTGAAGCACTGTCTTTTCAAAAAAAACAAGTGTGCACACATGTTTTCTCAGTTATTAGTTAGTGATTTCCCAGATTTCCTTAAACACCATCTGACTGTGAAAAATTTGTTGGCCATTTAGAGACAGGTGACAAATTGCCAAGTGTGATCCAACTAGATCTCACACTAAGCAGGAGCAGATTTACCTGAGACTTCAGTGAGAGACCTAAGCAATAAACAAATAAAAGAACCCACAAACCATGAAGATTGCCCTATACTGTCATTAACACAACAAAAGTGATTCAACATCTCAATATGTCCTGGAAAAGAGTGGTTCTAAAAAGCAGTGACCTTCAAAAATTTTATGAAGCTCTAAGAGAAAAAAAATAAAAATTAGTACAACAGAAGTACTCGTGGGTAGAGTGATGAGGAACACACAACTCAGTTAAGATTCTGCCCTACTATTAAGATGCCCTACTGCATTTTGCAACCAACACATTTGGGAGGGTTTCCAGATGAAAAGATGTACATTGTAGGCTTTCTATGGGGTTTTGGTCAGAGAGAGATTGCCATGAAACATGGTTTGTGGCTGTTTTGCTTGCCTACGTTAACCCATTCTGAAAGACTAATGTGCATAAAACCCCACTTGGCTCCAAAAGAAAGCAAAACTGAAATAAGCTGTAAAAATGACAGGGTAGAATTGCCATTTAGCTATTGAAAACAGTAAGTTAATGACTTACAAACAGATTTGCACATCTTTTTATCTCAACAACTCTGTTTCCTATTCCACTTCTATGGATCTGTCAACACAAACAGCAAACCATACTTTTAAACCAAAAATAAAACCACTAAAAAGACAACTTGGATTTGGATTTTTTGATAGTGTCCCTCGTGCAAAAGACCTAAGTTTTCACATTCTTTTTCAGCAACTACTTTTTAATTTATAAATTTGATAGAAATTTTAAATCATATAAAAGCTGTATTATTGAGCATAATTTATCACTATTCAGTGTATAGACTAATTATCCTTAACCCAGCATACATGTGATAAGAACCTGCAATTCACTTAGCAGATGACATTGGCAACAGTTCCTGATACTGTTGGGGGAAGGGGGAAATAGAAAAAAAAAAAAATCAACATTAGCTGTAAATTTATCTTTCTTATTTATACCTGTCCAAGCTCAGGAAAAAGAAATATGTCTTAGATATCAGAAAATGAAGCCTTCAAACATTGCTACTCCACATTATCACACATCTGATTTTTAAAAACAGGAACAGCTGCATTTACTGATAAGCAAGCAGGAAGATGTTGTATGTTTTTGCACAGATGTTTGTAAAATCCTTCTTTGTTAAGCATATGTCTAAGAAATAAGCCACCTTTAATCTTCTCTAATGATTAAGTCAAATGAAATAAATGACATGACATAGTATCTTTAAAACATATACAAATAAAAGAAATCAGCATTCCTGTTTTTATACAGAAAGGAAGTTATTTCAACTTTGTAACTTCAGTTATCACAACTACTCAAAACTGATTAAAGATCAATGAGATTAAATGTCAAACAAATATTTATTAATACTACTAGAAAAGTATACTTACAACCACACTCTGTACATCAAAGGAGAATATGGGAGAATATCTCCCCTGTAAATGGGAGGTATTCCAAATAACTGAATTATGGATTAACAAAACATTAAAAGCAACCTTCACTTCACTGTGACAGCATATACGATCATTTCAACTTTTCATTATTCTTCATTATATAACTCAGCTAAGCAATCATGGGGTTTGTAAAATTCATTTCAAGATAATAAAGCAAAGGAATGAACTTGTAAAAAGAAAACTCAGTTTTTATATTTTACTCCAGGTATGTACTTTATACAAGGTGCCATACATACAATATCCTCTCTTCACATACCCATGGGAAGTGTTCAGAGACAACACATGCAACTGGGGCCTAGTGAACTTCTCAGAACCTAAACCAGCATGACTTAAGTGAGGATTTGGGATATAAATACTTTTTTTAATAAAGCTCAGGTAGGCTCTTCTGAAGCCAAGTACTACTTCAAGCACTGCATCATAAACTGACAAACTATATTTGAGCAATCCTAGACTACCAAACTCAATGTCACCAGAATTCAAATCTTCCACAAAAAAAAAAAATTTACAGATTGTCTAAACATTTCCATAAAACCAGTCAGTCCCAGAGAAGCTGGGTACCCACCCAGGGCAAAAATTACTTGCATTCACATAATTGGTTCAGACAGGGAGGGGTCCATCTTCTTGAACCTGAAAGTCACATATTGTAGTGTTTATGAATGGGAACAACCCATGAGAAAAGGAACACTTTTTTAGTCTTTTTCAAAGACAAGAGGTAGAGAATTCAGGAGCTGCAGGAGCCCAAGGGTCCCACCATGGAGCCAAGCTGAGAAGGAAGCAGGGCTGTCACGTCAGCAGCGCTGTGTAAAGAGGAAGAGCCAGGTTATTCCTTACCCAGCACCACAGCCTGGGAACTGGACCGTGTACACTAAAACAGTGCCTGAACTCCAACCAGAAACCATCATGTGCTCTTTAACACAACTGTTTATTAGGCAAGCACATCAAAGGAGAAAACTGCTTCCTAGGGAGCAAAGAACTAAGCTGGCACTGACAAATAGGAAGCATTTGAAATCAGGAGAAAATAGCCCACTTAAGAATTGCCCCACCCATTAAGTAACAGCCAGTACTTCGGACTCTCTGAAGTCATCTCAGTTACAAGAATACTGAAGATAAATATGTACTGAATAATGTATTGTGTAGAAGAAAAAAGCAGAAAGCATATGCAAAATATGACAAAAAAAAAAGAATTTCAGATTTCTCTTCCAGAAGTTAATCTAAGTTTTTTTTTCTAAATGAAAATGTGGAGATTCTTTTTAAAAACGCCTTATTTTAAGAACCTGGAAATGTTCAAAGATATTTTTCAGAACAGATCAATTCTTGCTATAGAGCTGATGCTTCAAAATTCTGCATGTTAAAAAGCAAACTCATCATTTTACAAGCAACTCATTAAAAAAGAAATTGTTTTATCATTATATGAACTCACATAAATTTGACATGGATTTTATTTCTCACTAAGCACTACTCAAGCTTCTTGTTTTCTTAATATGAAGACATGGCTACTTCCAGCAAGAGCTGGAGACACAGCATCAATTAAATGCAGGTGGATTGCTCCTTCTGATAGAAGAAATTCCAGCTGGAGGAATAGTAAATGAAATCACTCAACAACCTAAAAAACATTGCTTTCTGTTCTCAGGACAGGCATATCAGTAGTAGAGCAGCCCTGTACCATTTATTTCTGCCACATACTTCTGAAGTGTCAACTACACAAAACAGAATGTGAACTGGTCTTTCTGCTTAGACTCAAAATTAGGTCAGCCTACAGTAATGGCTTAAGATCAAGAAAACTTTCCAGCTGTTCATTAAACAATTAGGCTAAGACTCAACTCATGCAACTGAAAGCATAAAACATAAAGAGCCTTTAATTACCACAATTCCACAGATATATGTATTAGAGGAGACAGCATGGAGGTGAAATGGCTCTGTAACATATCACTTTTCTGCTCTTAATAAAGTCAATGGCTGCCATAGACTTGCAGTGACAACACGAAAGCCACAACTACCACGTGGTTTAGAACATTAAGTCAACATTTAGTACTGCCAAAGTCTATTTTAAAATAACCTAAATATTTTACAAGTTCAAGGAAAAAACCAAAACAACTCCCACTAAACACGAGAGCAAGCAAAAAAAAAAAAAAATCTTTGGAAGAAAAGCAGAGGGTTAGCCCTTTTTGGAGGTCTCTGTTCTTTAATGATTCCTATTCCCAAAGGCAAACCCATGAAAGTACAGCTAAATACTCAGCACAACAAAGGGAAGCCAAACTACAGAAGCACTGTTGAAAAGAAACATAAAAACCTACAATGAATTAATGAGCTAGAATGGGAACCACAGTTCTGCCTGGTCCCATTCTCCATTTGCTTTCCTCCCACTCTGTGCCACAGACCATGGTGTAAGTCTTGGCTTACAGTGTGGACAGTAGGAGGCAAGAACAAATATCCTCAAATAGAAGAGGACAGAATAGTACTGCTGATCCATATGAATATACCTTTTACTGAAGAGCTCATGGAGGCACAGCTTACAGCCAGCAACAGGCAAGGTCATCTCAAATTAACTATTTCCAGAAAGCTATGCAGAGCAAAGAGACAAGTCCAAGCACACAGCTTTTTTTTGTCCTTTAATTTTATAACAGTGGTTTGTATTCAGCAAAGAATCTAGCAAAAAATAGCAGTGCATGTACTAGGCATTGCATGGCTTAACTGAAGCAAATCTTGCTGTCTGCGTGTTAAACCTTCTCACAGATTTTTGCAGAGTCAACAATACATCAATAGTGACTGATTATATTAATTACCTTCTAGATTAATACGTGTGGCCTTTTCTGCTGTGTTGGTAAATGAAATAAAACCAAGAATTGATGCCACAGAATAGTGCAACTCGGACTTTTCCCATGAAACTTGGCCAGCTTCTACGCTGTAGCAAATGGGAAGTTTTAAATGCTAACCCTCTATCCCCTTTTGTCTTTTGCAGGCCATAGTAGACCAAATACGCTCATTTCATGCACTGAGATTTCTCTGTTTAGCAAGGATCTAAACAAGAATTGTTTTGTGAGACATTTAATCAGAAATAACACATCTCAATATTATCATGCCAAAATTATCTTGTTCCTTCCTACCTCTCCTTCCTCATCTTCATTCTTTTGTTCAATGCAAATACCCTTGGCAACAAGAAGCAATCATTCCTTTTTGTTTTTCTTAAGAGCAGAAAAGGATAAAATATGGTAGAGTTTCTTCCAAAGCTTTGAGAAGTTTTGCTTTGGCAGTTGCACACCAATCAGGATGATGATGATGATCAGTACAACTGGGAACAGAAATATCCAAGTCCATCTGGCACTGGTCATAAGAATGAATGCATATTTTACCACTGAAACATATTTTTACAAATCCACTATGTATTTCATTCAATAGGTCATCCAACTGTATCATCCCAGTAGCCTAGGAGGAGGCAGGATAAGGAGACTGGAGGAAGGCAGGTTTCCCCACTGCAGAGACTGGACTTCACTGCATTTATCACAGCAAAACCACTGCCATTAACAGCCAGCTAAAGGGCCAGCTGTACAGTAACCGTTTGTGATCACTGCAGCTTTAGAAAGGTCACTGCTAATAAACATGGGAGCAGGGAGCAAGAGAGGGAGAACTGGAAAGAAAGAATTCTCACATCAAAGTAACAATTTCAAGATCCAGAATAATCACTAACTGATAGCCAAAAAAACACGGGCTGTAATTTTGGTACGAAGTACGCGTCAGATTTTCAAAAGTTAACACTAAAACTAGGTTATACAGTATAGCTATTTCCCTTCTCCTGAATCATTATCACAATTTTTCCACTGCAGAAATTTTTTTACTTTTAGAAAATTACACAATAGTACTACTTTATCAAGAAGAGAATATTTTCCCAGTTCTAGAAGCAGACACTCTAAATTAATGAAACGCTGTTTGATGTTAAGTGATTCTAAGTGAAAAAAGTGATTATATTTTATTTTTAAAATATTGTGCTGCTTAATGATGCTCTCAAGTGAGTCCTAACAAGATATTTTCATCTGCAATACTTAAATTAGCAACCATAATGTAAAAGAGAGAGAAATAGGAACTGTGCTGAGATTGACAACCACAGAACTACTTTGCTACTATAGGCTATACTTTCAAACTGTCCTTAAAAATATATCAATATCTAAATTGATTTTTGAATTAAAAAAAAAATATTCTGTTATCCTTCAGTCATCTTTGAAGGATAAAGCCAATTTTAAAAGACTTCTGTGTACAGTTATATTGGACAGTCTTCAGGCTGCAATTTGACTGAGGAAGGCTTCCAAATGACAAAACTGACACTGCACTAATACTATCATCTCCACGGGTTTAGCTCAGGCTCCAAAGCGATGTCAAGGACAGATCAACGTTTGAGATAATCCAAAAAATGATTCAGAGTATTTAAGCAGGTATAACTGTCTGATTTACACCCAGCTTCACATTATATAAAGGATAGCATTAATTTGACCTCTTGTATTAATTCTACTCTGCAATGTTAACAATTCATTCAAAACATACTGAAAAATTTATTCCAATTAATATCATACTCTAAAGGAAGGAACCAGCATGGTACTTAAAGAAATCACAACACAACTGCAAGTGAGGCAATAAGAAACTCAGGTGATTATAATTTAGCCAAGAGCATCTTATCAAGCACTGATAGACTCTGCGCATATTTATAATCCCTAATTTAGAACTCAAGTAAGGACTTTGGGGCTGGTTTTGTTTTTCTTCTTATTTCTGAGAGAATTAATTCCTGACATATTCAAAGACATATATATGCCTACTAGGCAAAAATAGAATATACATACCACAAACAAGTTAATACCTACACAGTAAAAAGACAAAGAAAAAGCAAACTATAAAAGGGCCTCATTTGTCTACCTGCTACAATATCTCTTTCATCCTGCTCACAGTTACTTAAAAGATTTGTACATATTTAAACTGTAAGGGCCTTCTTCCCAGCCCGAACGTGTTACTGACCTTATTGGTGGAAAGTAACACAGGAATGCAAAACAACATTTGAAAACATGCTTTTCCTTAACAGAGCATTTTAACTATGAGGAATTAGGAATCTATTTTAAGATCAATCCATATCTCAACATACAATATGAAATGCTAGCTATAGTGCAACTCCTTTATGCTCATTAAAATGTTTTCATCCATTTTTTTCTTTTACTAATAATTTCTTAAGCTAGAATTCAAGCCTTTAAACAGTGTTTTCCAAACATATTGCAACAATTATACAAAACATCCTGTATTCCATTGTTACACACTATCCCTTCATCCATCCCTCACCACAGGTGTTATATAAATGGATACACAGATAAAATTTATACTGAGGATTTCTGGGCAACATGAGAAAAACAGAAACAAAGAGGACTAAACTATCCAAAGGCTACTTCTACCACGAAGCCCGAAAGAGCTGGGAAGAAAAAAAAAAACAAAATAAGAAACACATCTCTGCCTTTCTACCCAACCAACAAAATAAGAAATGCCCCATGATTCCAGTTTAAGGCATTCCCACCTTTCCACTTCCTTCCAGTTGTTTTCAGGCCTGCTTGCACAGCACACTGCCTGTCAGACATGCTAGGACAGCTAAAGAGGTGACACAAAAGTGGAAACAAACAGTCAGAACTGATAGAGGAAATATTTTCAAGGAATACTGCTGCCAAGAAAATTATACATAAAACATCAGCTTCTTAAGTTTGTATTTGTAAGTTTTATAGAATTCAGGCTTAAGCATCTCTTTCTGAGGCAACAGCATGCACAGACAACCCAGCTTTCATAGATGAAGCTCCATGTTTACATCAAACTTAAAATTTAATATAGAAAAAGACAGTTTATTTAACTAACTCTAAAAGAAATGTTTAAACATCAAAAGAAAAAAAAATGGTTCTGTTTATTCTGCCTGCACCAAAACAACAGACACTTTCACAATGGTAAAACTAACTTTTTGCATAAAGCTGAGGGTCACTTTTTTTCCACAGTATGAATATCCAAATGGTTGTATTTGGCAGAAGCAGAAAAAACCCACACCACTTTCCAGGTGAACAAGGTCCTTGTGCTCACTTACACAAGCCAACAACTACTTGTCACAGTAGATGTACAGTCACCACAGATGCACAGTTCCAAGAACTTGAAATTGAGCACAGAGGCCACTTTTCAGCAGCCTATGTTCCAACAAATAGCATAACCCTGGATTATTTTCTTCTTGTCAATGTGTTTATGATTAATTATTGTTCTATAATGTTGGTTTCACATAGGCATTTTCCCCTTTTAGATGTGCTGTGGACTTATAACATCAAACACACTAATGAAAAGCTTTACAGAAGACAATTCAAATTCACTTTAGACAGTCATGTATTTATTTCAACTTCAAGAGGGAAAAACACACAACATTTCCCAGGACTTGACACTAGAATTAAAGAATTAACTACATAAGTAGAAAGCTGAATATAAACATGAAGTAAAAGCAATGATTAAAACACATTAGAGAGGAAAGAGAGCATTAAAGCACTACTGTCTTCAATGATACAAGTGACTAGAAACAAAATGTTCCTCATAAGTATGTGGGATGAAAATGGTGGCATTTGTTCAGGAAACAACTCTACTTCTGATTATGGAGATAAATTTCCAATGTTAGGCTATAAAATAATCTGGAGGAGAAGAAACAGTAAAGTACATGAAGACCTAATAACAAAGTTATCAGCTATACAGCAGAAGAACAAGGCTGAACAAAGATGTAAAATGAGAGGTACAGTAGGTCATAACATTTTAACAGTCATTGATGGGAACAACTGTTTCCATGTTCTCTTCATTTATATAAATCACAGGAATTCCTTCTGAGTAACATCATCATTTTAGCTCATGTGAAATTAAAATCTCTCAACAAGCAAATGAACCAACGAAAATTTCTGAAACTGAGCTTCTACTAGAAAAATACTCAGGTATTAAAATCTGCCTCTGGTGAAAGGTAACTTTTCTGCCCCACCATCAGTTCCTCTCTACCTTGTCATTCTGCCTGCTCCTTACACAGGCAAACAACTCCTATCATTTATCTCCTCCACATAATGCCTTCGCAAGCACTGCTGTACGAGAAACATTTCAAGATGCACGCCCCCAGCACAGAATCTTCTGACTCAGTCCTCTGAGTTACAGTTTAAATGTTCAAAGAAAACAAAGAGATGCAATATAATCAGAAAACAGCAGACAGCAGAACAGAACCACAGAGTAAGGAATCAGTAGCGAGCTAGTTCGGGCAGTCAAGAGCTTTGCATGCTGCACCAGGAGGTGTTGGTTCAGCTCAATCTCAAAAAGAAAAGCATTCTGTGCAGCACTGTTCTAGTTATGGGAGCTAACATGATAAGAAAACTAGGATCATACAGATAATCTTACATCCCTTCAGCTGCTGGGAACCCCAAGCTGTGCAGCATGGCACAGGGCCTCCAGTGGGGGCACAGCCCACTGTGCAGATAGATGCCATCCTTAGCAAGGCTACACCATTTTGTTCATTTCAGCCCTTACCAGATTTTCTTCAATGAAAACAACTCTGTTTCATTTCTACTGCCAAACAAAAGGATGTTTACTTGAGAGCTTTTTTGCTGCAGCCCTAGATAAAGGCAAGGCCACATAGCTGGTGTGATGAGCAGGCAGGAGCCGCCCATGGCTCCTCCCTGGCACTGGGAGGCTGGGCTCACCCTGCAGCCAGCCACCTGAGCAACACAGCCCAGCCTGGCCCTGCTCAGCTCTGGCACTCCTACTCACCTGCTGCGTCCCCGTATTTTGTCACTACTGTACCTCATCAGCAACATTTTTCTAGTTTACAGGGCCTACAGTCTGTCCTTGGAAATAATCTTTAGCTATCTACATGGGAAGAGATTTAAACCTACAGTGTGAGGCCAGCAAGAGTTCCCTTATTCAAAATCTAAGTATTTCCTTTTAGGGTCTCAAAATAATTTTCTCTGAAGAAATTTTTGCTTGTTTGTACTAGACTTTTTAGCGACACTCAAGGAACCTTCTAAGAAATACCAAAAGTGCAAGGACATCAAAGCACCCAAAATACGCAAAAAGGCGGAAAAAATTTTCAGCTCAAATAAAAGAAAATGTCCAATGGAAAAGAGCACAATTGTTCACTAGACTGGATGAAACAGTTCAGCTTGCACACCATACAGTCTGTTCATGAATAAGTATTTTTTAAACATGAGAAGACACAGGAGTGCATTCTACATTTGGAACGGCAAAGCTTTTACCTGAACTAAACATTAATAATTTTCACGACACAAGCTTTTTAATACAGGTTTTTCATCTTTTTCTGTTCCTGTTGTGGTTCGTTGGGAAACATTTTCTTTTTCCATGTTGGTAATAAAAATAAACAAATTGCTTATTATGATAGTGGCTCATAAGGCTTTTAAGACAGTCTTAACTGTAGTTAAAGCTCCTGTAGGCGAAAATCTGGAACTGAGATTAGACAGCATAAATTCTAAACACACTATTTATGGCAAAAAGAAACAGAAAAACAAAAGAAGTAGAGAGAAAACGCAAGCCATACTTGCAAACCCATTTTTTTTTCTTCCCTGTGTATAAACATGTAAGCTGACTAATTGAGTAGGCTGGATAGTTGTCTTTTTTACACTACTGATAAAATTTTCATCATGCTGAAGAGTTTCAGGGCAGGCTAAATTACTTCTGCATACTACAGCTTGCCTAGTGTACTACACCAGAAACCAAAGTGCTTGTTTCTGAAATTCCCCTCTGTCTTCTCAAATCCATGCTTTCTCAAAACAATTTTTCCCTCTCCCATTGCCTTTTTTTTCTGAACAGAAGGCAGGAGAGAAGAGGAATACACTTGTTACTCCAGTTATTTTGGAAAAATTCATCCTCTTCCAATGCATTCATTCCAGAAGAATCTGGAGCCTAGAGCACTTTCTGGCCATCTTCTCTAAACTTTAATTATTATAGAAGCAATGAGAGCACATAGGCAAGAGAAGCACATCCTTTGCATTCACATGATGTCTCGGAAAGTTTTTTTATATACAGAGACTTTTTAAAATGATCTCCAGTATCATAGGGCAGCTGTTGTCTCAACAGAAGCAAAAGCAGGGAACAGAACTGGGTTACAGTCATGTAAGTATGCACACTCACAAAGCAGTCATTAATTAAGATATGCCTGACTGATAGCAGTGCAGTCACTCCTGTCTACACGGGTTCTCAGGACCAGCATGTGCTTTTGGAATCTGGGTAGCCTTCTCCATGGCTCTGCCCCATTGGCGTTGATTATGTATGATTAATGGTTTAAAAGAATAAAAAGAGAAAGGTCAACTTCTGAGTTCAAAACAGAGCAGCTACATGGGGAGTAATTAAGATACTTGTGTAAGCATGATTAATAAGCACAAACTGGCACACTGTGCTGTAAACAAGATGCAACCAGATGGTTAGGATGAAAAGGATTTTTCCTAAAAAGCAATTTTTCAATGCCTTGAAAGTTGGCTTATTTTTCCCCCTCTAAGCCTTACACAACTCATTATCTACACATCCTAAAGGGAAGAAAGAAATAGTAACCCCTTCAACATTCCCCCTTTCCTGGCTTTTTTCATACAGATAACTACAGTTTGCATGTAAATGGATTCAACTCATCTTTGTTTAACGTTGCCTTTTATGTCGAGTTTCATGAATTGCTAAGCCTGACAAGGTTCACTGGGAGTCTTTTAACTCCCACCCACAAGTTCTCCCTGGCTGTCATGTGACTGGCAGTATAGAGGGATCAGCAATGGCATTTATGGGGAAAGCAGGAAGACAGGTGTCAGAACGGTCCAGCAGGCAAACCGAACGAACACTAATCAGCTCTGGTGTTCTTTTACAATCCATATCTAATTCACAAGTTTCATTCTTTCTGAAAAACAATTACTAGGTTTTGAAGTTCATTGTGCTTTTACTCAACTGTCTCTTCACATTAACGTAAGTGGGAACAAGAAAAAAAGAGTCAGCAGGCAAGGGACATCAAAAGATCTTAGAGAAGATGAAGGCTTTATTTTAAAGTAATATAATTACAGATGAGCATAATGTTTTACAATAAATTTAAATGTATAGTTACATCCTTATGTGCTAGGAAAATATTGGTTGGTTGTCTTTCGAGCTGAAACTCTGGTACATACAAATGACTTTGCTGGGAGAAAAAAATAAAATCTCATTGCAACATCAAAGGAATGGATATTAAGGCAACAGTGGGAACAACAGAAGCAGTACTCTGGGAAGCATCTACACTTATAAGGCTCATCTCTGAGAAATAATAATAAAAGATTACGAAAGGAATTATTTCGCACATTTCCAACTCCTTTCAGTTCAACGCATTTATTCTCCATAGGTAAACTTTACCTCATCTTCATCTAGTTTATAAAAAAATTTAAAAAACCAAAACCACAACTCCCCATTCCCCACTGACAAATCCTCTTAGAGTTTGAGTATATAATCTGGTAAAGCCTCAGCTAATCTTCATTGGTGGTAGTGTTACTGACTCCAGTATTGGGATATTTGCTTTTGTGTTATGTATAATGTTAGGAGACATCTTAAACTCAAGCATGTTTTCTACTAAGTACAGATTTCTTAGGCACTTCATTTTCACCCCCACAAGAAGTTACAGGCACACAGCATCTGTTTCACAAATAATCCTTTTCCTCCATGTAAATGAACATCCTTTCAAGGACTTCTATACAGAGAATAAATACTTGGTAAGTGAAATGGGAAAGGCCATATGCCAGGACCTCAATGTACCCATTGTTCATCCCATTGTTCAGCAGCAGAGCTTGATGTTTATGCAACTTAAATCTAGAAATATTTCCTCTATGAGAAAGCAACACATTCAATCACACATTTCGATTAGAAACTCAATATAGTACTCAAGTGTTAAGTGACTTAGAAGGTCTCCTAATGTCTGATTTGTGAGTCCAAGAACAGGATGGGCACTCACTTAGAGATATAAGAGTATGAGAACTTCCAATCAATTAACCATAGACAGATGAAAAGCTGTTTCAGTTCCATGTGAGTAAATTTTGGCACCTGAAAAAACATCATGCTATGTAACCACTTTCACTTTTTCACTGAGCACATCTTTCAGTTTCTAGTAAGACATGCCTGTATCAGTCCTGACTTTTACCACCACCCATTAAATAATGCTTCCCAGACAGGCAGTTATCATGCAATTCTACCACCAAGTCAACCTACAGATTGCTAGCATACTTCAACTTTGAAGCTGTTAAAAGGAGAACATTAATAAGTTAAGAATGACAACTGATAGGCTAGCACTGCTAAGGACACTCCTCTAGACCTAGATACT
Organism: Irena cyanogastra; assembly: GCA_013397155.1. NCBI lineage: Eukaryota > Metazoa > Chordata > Aves > Passeriformes > Irenidae > Irena > Irena cyanogastra. Next base: position 126,732 of record VWZV01010978.1, read on the forward strand.
CACAGCTAAGAAATAGGATTAATTGAAAGCCATCCTATTGGGCTGCCAAGAGTTTGGCAGGAAAGCCATTAAAGCAGCTCATCTCCTGACATCCTGGTCTCACACAATTTTCAAATTCGTTTCACAAAAGCAATAAAAATTAATATTGATTGTGCCCAAAACTATTGTTAGGATAAGTCTCAGGAGTCCAAACAACTGCGTTGGGGGAAAAAAAAAAAATCAAGCTCATGTGAAATGTGTGTCCATTAATATTTGTGTTATTAGTTTATATGGGATGAGTCAGACTATAGCTCCATCCCACAATCAATCATTCTCATATTGTATTTATGGATTTTTCTGTCTATCTATGAACAAAAAGTAAGTAAGAAGACAAACTGCCATGGATGTTACTCACCAGTGCTGATAAGTAAACAGGAAAGAAAGCTGAATAAATCAACTTTTGCTAAATACATTTTACATATTGTGAGCTACATATTGTAAGCTTCAGCTTCAGACTCTGACTACTGATCTCTTAGAACAAGTGTATGTGTTCAACACCAAGTAGTCATTTTCCCTGAGTTACTTTTTTTTCTAAACCACAGTGCATGCTGAACAATTTATATACTACGCAGAGAGTCTGGAGTTACAAAAACTCAAAGAGAAAATGTAATAAATATACAGACTTTACTCTTTCATAATATTTAAGCTAAAAGGCTCCAACATTTCACTGAAATATAAAAGTATATCAAAATTTAAAAATAAAATATTTAAAAAAAGGTGAATATATTTTCATTACCACTTCGAATGGTTTTCAGATACACATTCATATGTGAATAGCAGTAAATCAACAGTAAGCCCAAACTTGACTCTATAAAAGCCTAGGATGATTCATCTTTCAAGGGAAATTTGAAAACTATTTAAACTGTCCCGTATTAACTAATCCAAGCACACACGACGAGCAAAAGCACATTCCGTGCACGCAAGTTAAGAAATCCTCCCCGTGACAGAGCGCCCAGACTCCACACAGAGCACACTCTGCTTCTCCTTAGCACCTCCAATTCAAGTCAGACAACCCCTATGCTCATTTTACGCTTGTTTGTTTCCTTCTCCAGCAGAAAACACAGAGTAGAGTATTCATATTAACATTTTCTCCATATTAACAATGCCATTAAAAGCCATGCTTATGCTATTATTTTTTAAGCGTTTTCTGCAAGACCACATCGGAGAGTGCTCTTGCATCAGCTGTGAAACTTTACAAGGACAACTGAATATTTCTATCTAGTTTTGGTGTCTGACATGACATCCTCAATAACGTCTGTGATTTCTCAACAGCTCAAAAGGAGAAAAGTATCCAGCTGAACACAGAAACAATTGAAAACCAAAAGCCATTATGACTGCACCAGAGAAACCGGCTCCACACAGTTTTTGCAGAAATCCCATTTCAGACTACAGTGCACACTATGGACAAACACACTGCAGTTTCTCCAGACTGAAAAACAAATATCAGATTGTTCTAAGCCTGGTTTACCTTTTTAAACCAGTCCTATCCTGGCAGCATCTCTAGTTCAAACTAATTGTGAGTGACTTCAGACATCAGGACAATGCTGTTCCACATGTCAACAAAACCGAGAACTGACAGATAGATGACAGGCACCAAGCAGACTCTAGGTTAGCTTAAGTTTCTTGTTGCTCTTTTTTTTTTTTTTTTTTCGGTGGGGGTGGGGAGGGAAGCCCCTCAAGGCATAGAAACTAGTGCATAGACTACAATGAGATATGCAGATATAGTCCATATGGTCAAAACACCCTGAATATTATAACACAAAATACTGAGTGATATCAGTAACACAGATAACCAACAACATTTTTGCCAGCAACAACCTTTAATCATCTGTGTCTCAGTGTTTTGAAGTTATATATTTCAAAAATGTCAAAACTCAGTGAAATGTGGTACTAAAATTAATAGTCTGTTTGCTTTCCCTATTGATATACCAGGTTTCAGACTGTCAAAGTGCTTTTAGTTGTAAAAGAAAAGGTACAAAGTTGTTTTGACAACTACAAAAAGATTTATCAGTTACATGTACCTGCTGAAGTACCTAGATTCTCAAAGTGAAAATGCGTGTATGCAAGGTTCTAATACTAAAAGTTGTCAAGTGAACATCAATATATTAATCTTGCAAACAAGATAAACTTTAAACTATTTAATCATATAGCATGTTACCTTGAGCTGAGGTGTGTTACTTAACAATAATAAATTAATTTTCTACCTGTTTTGCTTTCAGTAGGCATTTCTTTCATGCTTGCAAAACTGGAGTTCATCTGTGTTAAAGTGGATTTATTTCTCTTGAAGCCATATACATGTAATATATCTAGTATGACTATACAACAAAATGCATGTAACACACAGAGAATAATTCACATTCATATTCTCTGTTCTTTATCTAACACATTTGAGCTAACATTAACAGAATAAGCACAGAAAAAAATTCCTGAAAATATTAGATTTCAAATTCACACCATGAGACTATCATTATTATTATTAGGGAAAAAGGCTTTATTGCATCTCATTAAAATCCTTTGCAATCTGGAAAAGAGGAATATTCACATCTGTTAAAATGCTGAGACAGCAAATAACAAAGCAACAAAACTCTTTCATGTACAATTGCTCAAATTTATTATTAGACTAAATAATACCTACAGCTTTCCATTCTCTTTTGAGTCTAAATTAAGGAGCATCAGTTAGTCTTATTGGGATACTCCTTAAAGTCCTAAGTGTCTGCAAGCTATTTCACATTTGCTTTAAGCAGCTCTGATGGACTTCTATAACAGCTATTCACCACTGACAACAAAAAAAGCAGTAGTAGACAACAGTAAACAAATTACATTTACAGTTTAAGCTTCATATTCCTGAAACATAGCATGCAACCTGTGATGCTACTTTATGAAAGATGGATTCAATATTACAATTATAAATTCTATCAGCTAAATAGTTGTGACTGTATTGAAGTTCATTTCACAAGTTACAGTGGATGTAATTATTATGAAATATTTTGTTACAACTTTTAATATTTAAACTTACGATCTTATTTTACATTTGCATTAAAATATTCATTAAGAATTATCTCACAAAATTATGTGGAGCAGTGCTTGATATCTCTGCTTTTCATGTATAGGATTGCTAGAGCGCACCAAGATTTTTAGCTCACATTTTTTGCACTTGTATTTGCTAGAAAGAGAATTGAACTTGGCCTGGAGTTTTATTCTTTCCATCAAATTGATATGACTGACAATTAGTACTTCCCACATTATATGATACAGCAAGGACAGCTAATAAAGCACTGGGAAACTACTGCAGGTTTCCTCCCTTCACCATCCCATGCAAAGCCTGAAAAAGCCTGTAATCTGATGAAGTCTGAAGGCATGTCAAGCTCAATAGGAAGCTCATTCTTTTATCTGCACTTGAATTACCAACTAAGATGGACCTCTTTTCCACTACCCAAACCCAAGGTATGTTTCTCTTTTAAGCCTTAACACCCTTACTTCTATAATCAATTAATAATATCATCCTTAAAACAACCACATGAACAATTCTGCAGTCACTTCATCCACATTTATTGTATAATGAAACAAAAGGACTAGCATGGCTTGATCATGAAGAGACCCCAATGCTCTACAAAGCTTAAATTAGTCAATTCCACAAAATACATCATTATATACCTTTAAATATCAGCAAAAGTTAGGACTCTATTTAGCTAATAAAAGCAAACGATTATTTTTCTTAGGCAATAATTTAATGCCTCAAAGAAGCTTACTGCCCACAACTACATAAGCTTTACCTTGAGGCTCTCACACACTCAGTCTCAATAGGAAGACAAATTTTCTCAAATATGCCCAATAACCAAATGTTTCTCCTGAACCTGCACACATTACACAAAAAACATGCAGCAATTTAAGGCATTGACTGTGCAATAACCACTGGTTCGTCATCAATGAATCCTACGTAGTCTCCCTCATGAAGACTTCGAAACTTCAAGAAAACCCCATGCATGCAAATTCAATCTTCAAAAAGAATCCAAAAGACAAAACAGAAAATAAGTATCTCATACTCAGAACACAACACTCCTAGCAAATAAGGTTGAGGCAAAACATTTGTTTTTCAACTACAATGAAGCAGTAAGGCTATACCTAGCAAAAAGAAATCACACTTGAGTAATATCAAAGGAAGAAAGCACAGCATTACCTCCTTTGGTAGCAGCACACAGTCACAAGCTCCCACATGCAAGCCTCTTTCCTTTTAGGGACTGAAGATTATCTCCACCAGCAGAGCATCCCTGTTTTGGTTGAAAAATATTTTCTCTAAATTATTTTTTGGAAGTGGTGAGCTTCAGAGCAAGAAAACCTTCTTTCCACCAAGTCCTTGCAACTGAAAGTAGTAAATGGAGTCTACACGCGAACTTAAAAAAGAGAGTCCCAGGTGGACCCAATATATGAGTTAGAAACTGAAACATCTGTGACAGAAAAATCTTTTACTCTTTTCAAGTGATTTCAGCTGTGGCCAAGGGATGTGGTGAGGGGTCCTTGTTTGCTACTGAAAAGCAAAGATTAATGACAATCTGTTTCAGAAATTTGCTTTCTCTCAAGACTGCTACGTACTGAAAGCCAAAAGACAATGAGCTCAAGAAGATAACACTTCTCTCTCACATCCACCTTCACTTTTCTCCTGTGCTGTTTAATCACTACGGTCACTTTTTGAGGCATGGCGGACTTCTGTTTTTTCCACAGTATTTATCACCATTTAATATTAAGTCAATTGTAGGTCATTTTTGTTATTTTGATAATTCATTATAGCACCAAGCTGGTAAATACAGCTAACCATCTGGCTTAACACAATATAAAAGTGGATCAGAGGAGCAGTGAGAAGGAGCAAGTGATCAAATTCCAGCCATCATCTTCATTTTAAAATGCCAAGCAATCCATTGCTCACCTGTGACTGTCTTGAGGCAAAGAGGATGGGTCAAGACTGTGTCTGATGTGGTTATTTCGGTAGAATTTAGTCTGGTAAGCTGCAAAAGCCATCCCAGCTCTCAAATTGCAGCCTCTCCTCCAGTCTAATGAAGGCTTGTCATATAATGGCTATTGTTAAGCAGATATTCAGAAACACAAGAATACTGAATACAGGGTAAGTGGAAGTATGACCATCTCTCTGTACAGCTGAGGAACACAAAATGTTTTGTTTCTTTGAACCCTTTGAGGCCATGTGTCCTGACAGGTTTACTGCAATCCTGTGACTACCAATACCTGGACTAATCACTTCTGTTTTCCTGTGGAGTCATACCCTGCCTGCCTGGTGTTCACAGAACAGCAGGTTTTCCTTTGCAGCTCAACCTCACTCTCTCTGAGACCAGCAGACTTGTCACTGTCTGTTCTTTGAGCCAATTCTCTCTTCACTGTGGCATGGGGTCATCACGCTGCAGCACCCTCACAGCCACAAGGTTGGCAGGCCCTTCCTGCTGGCCAAAGCTGGTCACCTCCAGCTCCATCTATTCCCCTAGCCAGGACTTAACTCACCCACAGTTATTTGGGGAGATGATGCAATGCATACACTGCCACTCTGTCTCCATAGGTAACAATCTAAAAATACATGCTTTATTTCCCCATAAGGAAAAAGGAAAAGCCTCAGAGAAGTACACCATAATTATCTTAGAAGAGTTAGTACAATAGGTGTCTATATTCACAAAGCAAAGCTATTGTCAGAAGCAAAAATCTGCGCATAGCAGCAACATGCTGCTCTTCAAAGATGTGTGACTCCTGGTAATACTGTAAATTATTTATACATATTGTTTGGACACGGGCTGGATTCACCTTGTGAACTATATGCCACCTAACATTCCCTCCTACAGCTCAAAACAACCTCCTATTTGCTATCTAAATCCTTCTTATGCCATGACAAAAAGAAATTGGGCTCTTCTACACCAATACAGTTCAGAATAAGGTCAAAATAAATGCCTCTCACTTGACAACTTTTAGATCAGCTGTAGATTCTTTTCTTTCAACATCTCTGCTTAGGAAAATAGCTGTTGTTAATGCTGTCTCCAAGAAAGCCAAGTCAAGTCAGATTTACCGAAAGACAACCACAGAGATTTCTCAAAAGTAATTGAAAAACAAAAACTGAAGCAGCACCATCAGAAACAGCACAAAGGCCAGGCCCCAGTCCTGAAGTAAAATAGGAGGGATGCCATGAACCAGACAGATATGAGCAGTGCAGCAAGGCAGAAATGAAGGAAAAAAATAGGATTAAGTAAAAAGGTAAAGGAACAGTAATGTCACATGAAGATTCAGTTTAAAATATTACGAGGACTATATCCAGATGAGCAAACAGTGAGGTCCAAATCGAGCAGACCTCCAGAGGAAAACACTCAATGCTAAGGACCCAATGTCCAACATTAGATGCTTTTTAGAGAAATTTAATGGCTATTTGATATAACTTGTTTCCAAAGACAGGATGCAGATGGAGCATATCAGATGCACCTCTGAGGAACATCCTCCAGTTCAACTGTGTTTGAAAAGAATCCAGACTCTGCAGATCCAAACACCTGCAAGAGCACAAGTGGTGCCTCCAAAGAACAGGCCTAATCCAGACTAAACGGGCGATGCAGACACATGCTAAAAGTCAGTGAGAGCAGGAGCAATACTAGCTCTCCAGACAGGACAAGGCTAAGGACCTAAATGCACAGTTTGGCCATAGAAGCAAAGTATAAACAATATACTTTGTTGAGCGGCAAAACCAAAATTGTGCATGCTGAAATTAAGATATTGTTACGGCTGTTTTTTATAATCTAATTTAGGCTAAGCTAGCAGTTTATTACACTAAGCCACTCAAGAAGAAATATGGTGGTAAAACAGGACTTCTTCATCCAGAGAAGTGCAGTATAGTTCAGAATTCAGTGCCTGTTCTCACTCTTACAAAGTAATCTGGTAATTGCTACATTTTTGTATTTTAAAAAGGCTTTTTAGTCACTGGTTTTCATGGTCTGAATGGAACAATGAAGTTCAGTATGATAAAATCTACACACAGTAAATTGCATTAAGCTACTAATTAGCAGTTTCTTAAACTATACCTGACACATTGAATCTATGACACTATTAGGAAAATCATAAATTCTGTTGAAACCAAAATTTATTTCTATATTTCTTCCTTTTGCTAACAGTGAAAAACAAGGACTGGAGGGATTTCACCCATAACACTATTAGGAAAAAGGCTTAGACTTAATTATTAAATAGGAAATGATCCTTTCTCATTTTGGTTAGATTATTGTATCCAGGGAATCAGTGTCCACGAGTCTAAGACTATACAAACTACTGCTTATGCAGCAAAGGAAGCATGGCAAGATTTGTGAACATATTGTGTTCTTGAGGGTTGTCATGAGGAATTGGTAACATGATTATTGGAGCCCTTGCAAGACCAAGACCAAGCTGAATCCAGTAAAACATCTAGCAAAATGGCTAAGTAAGCATTTTACAGGCTCCATTCAGTGCTGATATGGCTGTAGGCTGTCATATAGAATCTAAACTCTTCTCCATCTTCTATTCATTGGTGTGTCCTGAGCAGATGGAATTTGACAGTGATAACAGTGCTTTCTCTTAGCCAACTTTTTCAAAATCACTTCCTCCATCTTTGTGAAAAATATAGTAATTTGCTCATGTTTCCATGAAGGAAAGTAAATATTTAAATGCAAGGCAGTAAAACAAGCAAGTGATAGAAGGGCAATAGCACTGACCACTCATGCCATTCCATGCCAGCCCAAATGTATCCCAGTCCTCTGCATTAGAACAGGGACTGCAGTGATCCAGAATGTGCTACCTACTACTCTTATTAACCACAGCAGCTGAAGTATCACTGTCCACAGTGATTTTTTTTCCAACAGCTGTTTTACATATTTTTCTCTTTTTTTTAATATATAATGGCCTACTTAGTTTGTATCTCCTTATACTTATTAGGAAAGTATTCCACATTTATCCTCTGCTTTTCCACTGAGTCTACTACATGGGCAAACTAACAGCTGAATTATGTATGGCAGTGCTGTCAGACTCAGAGATACAAATGTCTCTCTCCTACAGCCAACAACCTGAAGCCATTTAGCACCAAGCTTACGCAACAATGAGCAGAAGTAGCACCATACCTCCACCTCCCAAAACACTCCTATGAGCAATCTTTATTTTTCCTTGCAAGCTTTCAGATGGGCAGCTCTGTCTAAATTTCACTTTAAAAAAAACAGTACACTTTCATACCACATTGCATAAGGCTGATGGCATTAAAATTAACCTTCATCTTAAGACAAAAATCTTTGTAAGACAAAGCATCTCATTTTTAAAAGCCACAAATATTTTCAGGAGACCTATATTTATGCAAACACTGCTACCACAGGCAGTTGGACTTGGCAGTTCATGCATAGGTGGATTAAAAAGAAGGGGCAAGGAATGGGTCAGATGCAGAGGAAGAGCTGGTCACTTCATTTATTTACCTAATCTGCTTGGCTATTGCTGGCCAAGTTTGCACTTGGAACAATGAGAAAGGCCAATTAATTTATCAATCTGTACTCCTCTCTGCCATAACATATTTTCCCCTTGCCAACAAAAAATGTGTCCATTATCAGCCAGGTCCCTGTCCTCCCAGGCAGCTCGTGCAGCTGTATAATTACACTTCTTCCCTTGACAACTTGCATGATTGTTTTCCTAACAGTATATTACTTCGTTAGTACTTTCCAATATACGTTATTTTTAAACTGTCACTTTTGCCCAACTCATCCCAATTCGCACTCGTCTGTTTATCATAACAATCATTAATAACTGTCACTCCACGCCATCAATTTAACGAACTCACTCCCTCATTAGCATGTTCTAGCATTTGTTCCATAGAAAGGCTGATTATTTTCTACAACAGGCCAAGCCAATTACTTTAGTGAAATGGAATCACATTAATCAAAACTTAACAAGGTGGCAAATTTAAAGATATCAGATTGCAAAAGACAGCATAACTAATATGTCAATGTCAGAGATACTACGTAGGTATGCAGCAGCTGTACTAAATATATCTCTTCACGAAGGCCACATGAATTTTGACATTTCATATGATCTGACAACTACCAAAGTGATATTAGAAGGCTGGAGGCTGGGCCGAGCTGCTCCCAATGGCTTCTGCACATTCTGGCAAGGGCAGCAAAGAAATGCAAATCGCGAGGAGAAAAAGGAAATGGTGACTACATATGTCCACAATGCCTGGTAGATGGCACTTCATCATGTCCCTCTATGCCAAGATATTTTCTTTTACACTTTAAATGATGATGCTCATCAATTGTACCCTGACAGCTGCATCAGAACCAGCTGTAAACATGCAACATCCAGCAGTGTGAAAATATGCTGACACAACAAACACATATTAGTTTTTACCTTTTGGTCTACATTGCAGAGAGGATGGAAGATTCTTCCCACAGCAACGTTTTCCTTTTAATGATTAAGTTCACACTTATATTTTTCTCTGTCACTTTTAAAGAAGGTTTGAAGTTGAAGAGCCTACATCCTGAAGGTTCACCCAATCCAACAGTTCAACCATTTCTAAATATACTTTATTTATGCAGCAGCAGAAGGTAAGCACTCACCACTAGTCCTTACCAGTGGGCAGGAAATTACAGCTTTGTTAAACACATCTCAATGCTCTTTGGTTTTCCATACAGAAAGAAGCAAATGCTCATGGCTCATTAAAAAAAAAAAAAAAAAAAAAAGAAGGGAAAAATATCCCTAGGCTTACAACTTCTGTTGTATAATATTATTAAGCTTGGTTATATCATACAGTTCAAGAAATTGCACAGTGATTCATTTTTTACAGCTTAAATAGCTATTTGCTTCAGTTGCCAGGTTGAACATGATAAATGTATATGATAAAAAAGAACAAAGAGAAGGGCCAGTTCTTATAAACCTACAACATTAGTCAACGTATTAACCCATTCCTTTCTCACTGCTGGCATTTTAGTGTTCATCATGCACAAGTCTGCTCACTTCAACCTGCGTTCTATTTGGATTTGAAATATACAATTATACAAAGAATTGCTCATGTTTGTTAACCTCCAAACTGCCAGTACTTTTAAGATGCAATGTTAAGCCATCACCAAATCTAAAATCAGAGGAAAACCAGACTAAAACAGAGCTCAAAGATCACCTCAACAATTCCATACTTGTTGATATAATAGAGTTTATGCAGTTTTTAGTAAAAAAAAAAAATAAAAAAAGGAACACATGTGAGAAGGTGCACTCATTTGCCCATTCTCATGTTTAACAGTACTTCTAAAACTTCTCCTTATATTCAGTCTATATTCCACCTGTGAGTATTATTTGTTGTTCTTCCTCTAATGACTCTGCAGAACAGCTGGTTACTAAGAAAAGGCAGTGGCCATTTTTCACATATTTGCAGGCTTATACACTTCTTCATCCCAACACCTATCCTAATTTGAATTTTTTCCAATTTGCTTTTAGCAGTCAAAAATGCCATTTTAATTTCTAAGATAATACTATAATGTAGATACCTAAGTAATTAGAATTTTTGCCAAGTTAAATTAACTCACTAATACTCTTACCCTGCTTAGAAATACTTGTCCCATATGATATCAAGTAGTATCTTTTGGGTTCATTATTTCTAATTAAATTCAAAAGACATGTTAATAGATATTAAACCTTTACATGAGAGATGTCATAACCTAAGACATAAATGTAGAATTAATTTATCTAGAAACACCAATTGTTAATATTAACACAAGCATTTCTGGAAAAAAATTAAAAAGAGTAACAGGAACAAGATTTTTACATTTGAGCACACAAATACAGGAGAACAGGAAGTTCAGATTGTTTCAAGGAACACTGGTGATATAACTAAAAGTGAAACTTTCTCTGCAAATGATGAAATGCTCTCCTAACTGGCATTTTCATGATTACAGGGAAGTGAATAAGATCAATAGAAAACAGAAACTAAAACACCATCTTGTTTGACATTTGAGAAGACACCAGCAGATTTACACTCCTCACTCTGGATTTTCTTGCTCCAAGGCGAGAACTAAGCCTTCACATCACCCAAAGAACTAACTTCAGCTGTTTCTAGACACCCTGTAGCATGCAGACAGTGAACAGACAATGTGAGGTTCACCAAACCACTGACTGCCAAACTCCAGCTCAAGCAGACCCAAGGTCAGGCTCAATGAGCACTGCTCACTGACACTGCACTCCTCTGGGCACCAAGGCTGTAACAGGGAGCATTTCTACTTCCACCCCCACCCAACCACCAGCCTGCTAAAAGAAATATTCCGCTTTCCTCGCAGCAATAAGTATCACCATGATAATAAGTAAATGTGCACTTCCACCTTCTCACACTGTTCAGCTCAGGCCTTTTTAAGATACTACTTTAAGGTTTAAAATGCATGTTAAAACAACAGTCTACATTAAAATAATGGATTAACATATCAAATTATTACCACTACGACTTTTGAACTTTACTTTATTAATTTAGTTATTCCTTAGAAGACTCCCTCCAAAGCAATATATTCATATCTCTTTCCTTTTGCTACCTTATTCTTTCATATCAATTAATTTCCAAAGATGACTACTTGAGCAAGTCTTTGTAAGGGTTCTCACTTGGTATGAATAAATTATGCATAACAATATAGCTCTGTTCACAACCATTCAAGGCAGAATATATTCTCATCCGATGTATAACAATTTGGAATTGACCTGCTAAATATAAAAGTAAATAACAAAGTTCTCTACCACAAATTATGCTAAATCTCCATTGTTATCCACTCCCGTGAACCACTTAGAAATGCAGAGACACTTGTCTTTTAAACCTTACACTATGAACCCTGGCATCTTTGAACTGCTTCCAGGAAGGATGTGGTGTACATATTAACTAAGCATCACGAGTAGGAAAATTAAAGCAATTGAAATGAAATTAAATTTCTGGATTTGGAACGATCCATTTCTTTCAAGATACATGTGAAAATTTAGTTGCTGCCTTTTCAGCGTGTGCTGCATGTTCTGCCTAAGATTAATCCCACAGGAGGTTTTTTTATTTCCTACTCTGCCTATCTTTCATCTTCACCCCAGACTAAGCAGATGGATGTGAATTCAAAGTTTTCTGATCTTTAGCACAAGTTATGGAGGGTTATCTTTGGCTGTATATCTTTCTGCTGGCAGCACTCCCTTGGTGATGAAGGATTAACCACCACAGCTGTCTCTTCCCAGAATGATGCAGTGCAGCGCTCCTCAACACGACAGCATCACTTAATCTTAATGTCCGCTCTTCCAGCGCAGCCGCGCAGGACAAAGCCAATCAACATCAGATGCCACCAAGATGGACCTACTGCTTGGCCCTGGAGTCTTTCACCCTCACACACCTATTAATCAACATCATCCAGACCAATCCCAGTGTTCACTTCTTTCAAACCACAGTTAAACTAAGCTGGGTTTTATATTAACAGACCGAGAGATATAGAAATCTAGCCACAGATAAAGCATGCATAGGCAGAACTGTAGAGCAAATTCAAATCAAGTTTGAAACCTCCTTATTTACAAAACAAAGGTGTTTATTTTGTTTTAAAGCATAACTACCAGAATTTCTATTTTTTACATATCGAAATTCACTACTGAGTAGAGCTGCCTATTATCTTTCACATCTCCATACACTTAAGGCACATCTATATCTTGAGCTTGATGTTTTTATGAGGAATTGTTCTATCCCACAAACACAGAACGCACATAACAAGAAGTTCCTTAGTCTTCTGCAGACACACATTATCTTGCTAAGATTTATTTTCTCTACTTTAACCTATTACATGCAGACCGTTCAGTATTTTCTCCTCTTCTATCTGCTCCCCCCTAGATCCAGAGCAATTATAACATAGCTCCTTCCTTTATCCCTCCTCCCCTTTTTAAAGCTAGCAAGTTCTCAACAGCAAACGCAATAAAACAGTAAATTATTGCTAGAGTTTACTAAACAAATGCAACCTAGTTAAATTTAGAAAAATCTTCACTTTTGCTTACATTTGCAATTTTACTGCTGAACTACTGGTATTTCTTACTTATGCAACATTAAAATGTATAAGAAATCCTCTTGTGTGCTATATGCAGCAACTACTCTTGATTTATAATACCCAATTTAGAAAAAAAACCCCACAACTAAACCTGATTTAAATCACAGATTACTCTGTAAAACACAAGCAAGGAACTATTCCAAATCCTAAATGTAATTTAAACATATTTATATTTTACAGTGATATATTTTCCCCCATTCCTTGTCTTACTACTGTAAACTTTCTGTAATTATATAAGCAATTTCCCTGAGGTCACAACATTGATCACAGTTATATATTGCTCAAGTATTACAAAACATAACTTGCAATAAAATATTGCTGGACATCACTACATAATTTCACACAAAGAACGGCACAACCGAAGTTCAAGAGTGCTGAATTTGGCAATGGGTGTTTTCAATAGATTATTCATTTTCTTCTCATTCCACCATTAGAAGACCATTGTTGAAATATTACTAAAAACATTAAGTTCCCACATCCTGAAATGTGTAAGAGGGCAGAATAAGGGAGAAGAGCACAGGAAACAGTTTACATGGGAAGCCAAGGCATACGATCCCTCTGCATTATTCCTTTCCTTCACTGTAACGTCACCCCACCAAGTGTCACCATGGTATAATACCCTGGAAGGGCTCACAGCAGAAAACCCCCACAGGAGTGCAGCTCAATTTTTAGTGTTTCTGGTTGAGCGAGAGTTCTCACACACTTAATGAGAGGAGAGTTCACAGCTCTCAATGCACTATGCAAATAGATGTTATTTAGGAGCAGTTAGTGTTGGCATGTTGCACAGCTGAGCTGACGCACCAGTCACTGAACACTAGTTAACAAATGCAAGGCTCCCCTTCGGGAAGTTGCTTACAAAAAAAGGAAATGAAGAATTGAAGATAAGGAGATGGATATTTTAGTTCACTGTGCAGAAGTGGTGGCAATAAAAGGCTGAAGACCAGCCATTTGCCCCATATATTATACAAACACGGCAAACAAACTGCAAGCATTTGCTTTGATACTGATCTCACCTAAGTTTGAACAGGTTGGGCTCATTACCTATGTGGGGAATTCTCAGAGAGCATTCAGAGTCATCCAAACTGATTAGCAACCCACACTTTCTCAACTAACTTCTTTGTTTCAAAATTCTAAAATATGATCCCCTCATAGACCTGCCAGCCAAAACAGTCCCCTGGCTGCAACCAAACCAGCTTGTTGATAGATGCAAAAAAGACCCAGGAGTGAATCTGCAGTAAGCCACTGTGGAGACTGAGTGGATTCCCCAAGGGGCAGGGTGGGCCTGCAGGCCCTCCTCAAGGTCAGAGCACAGGCTGTGCTTGCTGCCTGGAGCCCAGGGCACTCGAGTGAAATAAAGACCCAGTGACTGTTTCCAACAGCACCACGGGCAGTCTTAGGCAACATTACATCTCTCAGTTCTGGGAGGCAAATGAGTTAGGCTAATTCCACTTCCCCAAAAGGATCACTGAAAACAGTACTCCAAAAAAGGAACAAAGACGACAAACATGCACGAGTTTCAAACTAAGCAGCTGGGAATTCTCTTCCGTTAACTCACAGGAATGTAGGATCACCAAACTGCAGGAGAGTCAGATCCCACCTTCAAATAACAAAGGAGAAATCCTTGCAAATCTCAGAGTATTTAACAACACTTACGTTTCCAGAGAGTTATCTATTAAAAAAAGTGGAATGCTAATATAATATATTAAAGAACATGACTTCCATGTTACAGAAGGATTCTGCAGACTGTATTTAAGGATGGGTGAGTGCTGAACCTGTGAGCTTCATTAGCTAGTAAGGCTCCCCAAGGCTCACAAGAGTTCATGCAGAAGTAACAGCTCCTTCCTTCGAGTACTGCAGTCACTGACTTCAGGAACTATCCTGATCCTGTCAAATATCCTGCCGTACCTAAGCATCTTGAAAATACTTCAGAATAAAATAGTAATATTCCATTGACTGCCATGCCATGAACGAGCACTGACCCAAAAACATGGTCTATCTTTCAAATCACAGGAGACCTTCTGCTAGAGTTCATGAAGGAACAGGAAAATCTGTCAATGAAACATCGAAAAATTAAACAGCATTTGAGAGCTTTCAAGAGCAGTTTTCTTCTGAACAATTTAATAATACAAGATCTTTTTTCTCCACAGTCTTCTTGAAAGATACTATTGACTCAACACAAAGCTCCTGCACAGACAACTGACTGATCTCTCCTCTAGCCATGTCTCAAAACCAACAGTACCAAATTAAGTTTTGTCAGACTTGAGCTGTCTCTACAATGCAAGTCCCAAACCCTCTAAGCTTTTTTCCCCCACTCTTAACAAATCACATCCCCCATGTTTTACATATCTATTATTGCCAGCAAAGATGAATATAGGAATGGCAGCAACAAGGCAGTAGCTTCTTTTGATTGTCTCTCAACACAAAAGTAAACACATTGCAAACACTAAATAGAAATGCCTGCAGCCATCCTGCTTTGCCAATCCAGATCTCTTTTTAGGTAAGGCGTATCTCATTTTTCAAGGTATTCAATGGTCATGAGCACATTATATTATCTTTTCAGATATTCTTCTCTCATAAATTTTGTATCTTAATTTCAAGTTCTGAAGTCAAACAGCTATTTACAGACATACACTACACACTTAAAGACAAAGAGGCCTTCTGAAAAACGAAATTAATATAACAAAGAAAAGGACCTCGGGGAAAAACGTGGACTAAACCATTATGAGTCAATGATAAAAATAAATACTAAATACCAGATAAACCATAACAATATAAAGGTCTGATAAAATTATCTGAGCAAAAACAAACACTCTTTTTTCTTTTTAGAGACCAGTTTTAAATAATGTGTCTGTTACCTTTATCCACAAACAGCAACTGCTTGGAAGCATACAATTAAACCAGGACCTCAGCTACTGAAAACAATTTTCTGAGCATTTTTAGGAGGCCACACTAGACTCAAAATCTCACTTTCTTTCATGAAAAACAATTAAGCATATTTTTCATGCTTAAGAGACCAAAATTGCCACTTGTGAAACCTTGTGCTTCCCCAGCACAATAGTCTCTCTTGCAGATGGTTGAGTGTTCCTTGTCTGAAGGACTGAACTTTAGGGAATATGGACAGTTTATAGATCCATTTGCTCCCATAATTTGAGGAAGAGCCCATGAAAGCTTATTTTTCAGTAACCACTGAACAAATACTGAATGAAGCTTTAAAACTTCTAAAGTTATTTGAAAAAGGAGTTCAAAATCTTAAGTCTAGATGCTCTGGATTTTTTATTGACTACTTTCTTGTTAAAAAGGCTGGGTTAAAGAAAAACATGTTGCCACTATAAGACAGCAAATTTCTCACAATAAAGGCTCAGCATCATTATGTGACAAAAGGGGTTAACTTATCAAATACCATTAAACTATAATCAAGGGCCTTTGTATTCAGCTTATGCCCTTGCTTGCATTTGTCAAGGGATGATAACAGACGGCTTACAAACTCTCTCCTCATTACTAATTCATTTTTTCACACACCTGTTAATTATTAGCAGCACATAATTATTAACAAAAACCACGCATCAAAGAGGTTATTTGGATATATTGTCACCTACATCTGATTTATGCCAGTGGAGAAAACCATAAATACATTTCAATGTTCCCATAAAAGGGGGGGGTGAAGGGGGGAGGGAACAGGACAGAAGACAGCTTGGGGGTAGGAAGGGGACAAGGGGCAGAGTGATGAGGGGTGAATGTGTTTTATGCAGCTTTTCTTTTTTTTAAAATGCAAGTTAAAATCATTTACCAGCATTGTCTTTCTATGCCTCCTCACCCAACACTGTGAGAGTGGAGTCACCAGTGGAGGGGGAAAAAAGGCACAAACAAAAAAAAACCCAAACATAATTCAATAAATCAAGATTTTTTTTTTATGCCTGTATCTACAAAATGTGTAATACTGGCATTAAAAAACAAAGGAAACCACAAAGAAATCCTGAAACGAAACAAGCAAACAAAACCAAGACAAACCAAAACAAACCACCAGTAAGGACTTTAACTCCAAAGTTCTGGACAGACTCCAGCAGGGATAGTTAACTCCCCTCTATTCCCTTCATGAGGTTTCAAGGACCAGAAATATTGTCTGTGTGTTAACAGGCAGCTGCAATACTCCATGCTTAACACTGTCTCAAACAAATATAGCAAAGATGAATTCTGAAAAACTAGCTAGGATTTCTATATGGGTACTTCCTTATAGCTTAAGATCACAGTCATTTAGAAAATCACTACAGAATGAGAAAAGGCATTTTTAAATGTAACTGATGGGTATTCATCTCAACATGCACCATCTTGTCAGGAACTTCAGAAAACACATAAAAGGGCAACCCACTGACAAAGGAAACATAATACAACATTTTGCCTCTATTCTTAGACTTCCACACTGTCTCTCTCCCAGCTTCAAAGCCTAACAAACTTTTGAAGGAGGCTTTCAGAAAAGGAAATAAATTAAAACTACCAACTCCATGCAAACCAGGTGGCCAAAGAAATTAGTGGGAGTGGACCAAATTCCCATAGTTTGGAGGATGAGAAGCTTTGACTCAGCAGTGTATTGGGGGTGAGTGTGGTCTGACACAGCTGCAGATGGGGCATCACCTTTCTGGAGCTCCACAGAACAGATCAGCCCTTCTCAGGAGGGAGAGCATGACATCCAAGCACGATGTGCTCACTACCTGTCCACACAGACATGAGGATAAACTTGGATCTCAATATCTGAAACAGTGTAGGTGGATCTTTTCTAAAACATGCACTTATTAGTAGGTACTCAGAACACTCTCCAATCAAACTGTGCTTTCCTGCCCATCCTTTTAAAGAGAAAGCCAGTATTTCATTTGAGTCATCATTACCATGCACCACATTGCTGGTTAAAGATCATAGCACAAGTGTGAACTGGAGCCTTACTCTACCATGGTGCAAAATCAGAACAAAACTTTGCTAAATGTCACTCAATTGACAAGCAAGAATTGTCAGAGAGCAACACATTCTAGTAGTGTTTTCCCAGAAACACAAAGAGTTTCACTGGTTAAATTCAAAATTTTAATGCTACCAAAAAAATAAACCCTTTGTTTATATGGAATTTTTGGTAATGATACATTATCACTGTAAGAAAACAACAAAAAAAATCGTTTTCTTGTCACAGTTGTGCAAAGAGAAGTCCTCAGAAATTTGATGTAACTTGTAAAATTCAGGTTTGTTTCACTTTATTGTGCTTTTAACTCTCACCTAACAGAACTTTTAAGCTCAGGTTTGCTGCCATGGAGCCATTCTTACATGGTGTTTGTTCACATCAGAGCAGACAAGTTCACTGCTGTCCACACAATACTGCATGAAAGCAACTTAGAGAAGCGTTGTGCTTAGAAAACAAGAAGTATGACAGTCTTTTGTCACTCCCTTCTTTTCTGTCCTTAGAGCTACCCATATTAATCAGCAGCATTTCTCTACAGGAAATGGCCAGTAATTTTAAGGGCCTCATTTTTCCAAAGGATTGTAAGAAAACAAACATTTCAGACACTCAAGAATTTAATGTTTTTATTAAAATTGCCATCAGAGCATTAAAATAGCAGGTGAGTCTCCAACTGGGTACTGCTAACATTAAGTTTTATCAGCAGCTGAATTGCTGCTCCAGTTTTAGCACAAACAACACATATATAACAAGTCAAGAGCCTTGGTATTCAGCTGCAGGGAAAGTAAACAACATTAAGAGAAAAGATACTTTAAAAAAAAAATTTATTCAAGACCTACATTAAGGGTCCATGCAAACTAAATCCAGTGTCTCCAAAGTCCGTTTCCTAAATATTTTGTCGTCTAAAAGGAACGTACAGAACATCATCTGCTGACAAAAGCTGAGTGCTTTCCTTTCTAGACACTTGCAATGCAGTTTCGTAAGGTGGTGTGGTGCTGAATATTAGGACAGTTAATGTTCCTTGATGAAAAAGGAACCAAAATCCAGTCTCAAATAGCACAAAACATTCTTTTGCCACTGTCCAAAAGGGAAAAAGAAAAGTAAGATCTTAAACTAGTTCTGTTTTAACACTAAACAGTGATAGCAAAAACATGAATATGTGATAACCTAATTTCATTCTGAAATAAGGAGTCAAAGTAACACATATCACAAAATTATTAAAAACATATAACAGAACAACAGCAATAAAAAGAAAACCTCTACTGACCAAGCATCTCTTTTCCACACAATACACCTAGCATATGTAGGGATTTTTTGAATGATACTGCTGTAAAAGTGTTAAGGAACCTAAAATGTGTGTAGTTCTTTCCATTATCTCCTTTACGTGAAGGGAGTGTGTTCAGTCTTTACAGTCTAACTTGCAAGGACGAAAAAATTTAAGGAATTCAAATCTCTTTGTTCAAAAGCCTTGCCAGTTTCTGTTCTTAGTGATTTATTTTAAAAAAATGTTAAGTAGAAGGTGTTAATAAAATCACACGTGATAAAATGACTATTTTTTTAAAATCTGATCTGCAATAAATTTTATAAATTCTGATTGCTAGTTATTCAAGCCGTCAAAGCTTTGCCAACAATAGCCAGCAGAGGTCTATTACTGAAGTAGTATTAATATAGACATCATCACCAATTCAAAGCAGATAATAAAGGACTGACACATTTATTATCATTATTAATTAACAGTTTTCTGAGATGGAATTAAATCAATATGCTGCTCTGATATCATTTTAACTAGTTATGCAAATCAAACATTTAGAGCCCATGAAAGGATATAAATGCCATTCAAAATTCACTTCACACTTATTACTGTAATATCAGAACTTTCAGGCTTTGCTAGTAAAAAAAGGACTTAATGCTCATTTAATTACACTCAGACATAAAGCTTATGGAATGAAAGTTGAAATAGCTGATTAGTTAGGAAGTCACAGTAAGGCTATAACACCAGGGATAGACAATGAGATAATAATGTGAAAATGCAGAGCTTTTGCTCAGAGTTGTTCTGGCAGATCCTATTAAAAAGAACAATGACATGTGTAGGAGAAAATGTTTTAAAATTACAAAGTTGAAGAATCTTTCCTAAAGCTAGGAGAAAAAAGAAACCATTAGTTGTCACTTACATAAATAGAAAAATGCTATGTTAAATCATGTAACTTTTTTCTAATTATGCGATTACAATATTTAATCTTTTAGATGTGAAATTTTAACTATTTGTCTGCATAAACAACATCATTAAAGAACCTTCTTTGGCAGAATAAAATTTGCTACAGTTGCTAGGAGAGAACGAGCAGCAAGCAGCCTGGCAAAGGGCTCCCGGCTGATGCCACTGGAGATGACAGCCTGACAGATGAAAGAGTCTCCGGCGAGGTCAGAGTGGAGGCCGAGCTGGCTGGCAACAGCTGGCCCTTGGCTAACCACACTGGCCACTTCAGATCAGGTTCTAGGCCACCCCTCCAGCACCATGCAAACAGAGCATCTCTAAGAAGCCCTCATCAAGAGGCCAACCAAAGGTGGCTGATAAAGAAAAAAGAATAAAGACCCAGGAGTCTTTTGATCTCCTGCATCTTTGATCTCTGGACTTGTGCATTAAGCACAGGAGCTTTGTGTGCCGCTGTTGTTCCGCCGCTGCCAAGGGTTGTCCTTCACTCACTCTATCCACAGGAGACTTTAACAAGGCCCCAGCAGCTCGGGATCTCACAAGCTCTGTGCAGTCTGCACTGTAGAAGACACTAATCAAATGTGGGTCTGGCCTAGTCATTGTGAACATCCACCAAACTACCATGTTTTTCAAAATTACAGGACGTTTACCTAGATTATTCCCACAGATGTTGAGCCTACACCCCTGCCTGCTTTACACAACACTTCATTGGGCTTGAAGCTTAATATGAAGCTTACTATGGCTGCAGGAGGGGAAGTGACAGACTTCCTAAGTTACATAGTGTCTAAATTTATCATAGTCACAAATGAAAGCTTTGGCAGTGCGGGAAGACTTCTCCATTCAGTACACTCCCTACTTCAGGGACAAAGTCTTAAAACAACCTTACTTCGGTCTAAGTCTTACAAGTCTTACTTCAGCCTAAGTCTTAAAACAAGCAGTCACAGAACAGATTTCTTTGCTGGGCAAAAAAAGATCTTTTACCCACTCTGTCAAAGTGGGACTTAGAGGATGAGGTAACATTCTCAGGGTGCTAAGAGGCTGGATGAGAAAGGTAACCAACTACTCACACAGCAAGGTAACTCAGATCCCCTTGCTCAAAACTATTAATCACTAATGAAAAAACAATACATACAGGCAAACAGTAAAAATTTCATGAAAATTATTAGAAAAACCTAACTTGTTAGATTTCTATCACTACATGAATAAACTCAGTATCTAGGTAAGTGAAAATAGTAGGTTTCCTAAACTGTGTGGCATCAAAGCGAGGGCAGCCACATTCTGACAAAGATAAGGGTAAAACTAAAGTGTAATCTCTACAATCTTTCCTGACTCATCTTATGATTACCAAGAAGCCTTCTTAGTAGCCAGAAGAAAATTTAGACCACTGAAGACAGGTGTGTTAATGCTCTTCTCAACTCTGGCCAATATATAAGAGAATGTTGTAGCTGGCCAGATGACTAACTTTCAAATCTAATCGGAAAAAAAAGTTCTCTTTTTTTTACACTGTCTGTACTGCAAAACCAGAATAAGGCATGCTGTGATGAATCACTTTTTGCACCCTGTCTCCAAACATGTATTTCAGGCATTAAATATTCAAAGTGCATGTCTGGAGAGCATTCACAACCCTACCTAACTCCTCACCAACCTTTTCTTCTCTCTTGTTCAACAACACTGAATCAGGAGAAGCCCATCAAATACCAAACTGTCTGGTAACCTAGATCAGGTGGAAGGGTTCACTACAGACAGGAAAAAGAGGAAACAATCTAGCAGAGCTCCTTGGAGCACATAAAGCACTCTAGGCAACAGCCATTTTTATGAAATGTAATTGGAGTATTTTACCTGCTGATTATCTGGGTTTGCAAAATTATTTGGTTTCTATGAGACCTTAACAGGGCAATCCCAAAAGCACTCCTACACCGGCAAAAGCCTCTAGAAAAGCTGGGGGAGTTAAATATTTGCTGGCTTTATTTCTGGTATGGAATGGGAACAAACAACTTTTTCAAAATTCACACCTTGTCACCACTCTGTGAGTATAGTTATTATTATCTCAAAAGCAAAAAAAATTATTAAAAGGGGGAGCTTTGCACAGCTGGAACAGCTGAACAAAGTCTTATCTACCTTTAAAAATGCCATCAATCCTAAAACAGACAGTCAGGTGATAGCACTTCTGTGACAAATATTTTATTACCATCAGCTGTCTAGTGCCACACAGCAGCTCAAGAGGAGGGAACAGTTTGTCACCAGAAAGGCTGATGCTAGGCACTACAATTGTTAGGGTTTTAGAACCATGGATCTAAAAGACTTTTTTTCAGTAACTGGGGTAGGAAGAGATGGCAAGGCAGAAGAGTTCTGAACTGCAATCATTGCTAGGGAGCCAAAGATAAGGATGAAAAAGGGCGAGAGAAGGATTTCTGAACACAAAGAATTTGAAGACTGGTCTGCAACAAGAATGAAGTTGTGCTGCTCCAGGCTAGAGGGAGAAAATGTTGACAAGTATGGGGAATATCTTCCCCAAAACTGTGCTTCATTTAAAAGTGAAGCATTCATTTCCTTGAACAGTCCAAAGGACAGAGGAGAGAAGAAAAACACAATAGGATGGCCAACTCCTAATGTAAGAATCTCCCTGCAACTGTTTCCTTCTCCCACCTTCATGGCAGAAAAAGGGGGGAAAGTTTTTCTCTGGGGTCACTTCATTCAAGACTTCTTTCCCACAGAATACTGGCATACGGAAGGTTGGATTCTCCATACAAGATGAAAACTTATTTTTTTAGTTCTGAAGGCTTTAATCTTTCAAGTTCCCATTGTCAAAACCAGTAGGCAATGGCTTGGTGGAAAAAAACAGGAATTTAATTTTGCATTCAAAAAACAGCAGAGTTCACACAGTGCAGCAATCACACATAGAAAGAAACACTACAGGTTTGGGGGGATTTATTAATAATGTTCCACTCTGTTCAAACCCCTGCCCCCGGCCAAAACAACCAAAACAAACAAACAAACAGAAAAAAATACACAAGAAACAAAAAAACTCAAATGACCAAAAAAAAAAAAACTCACAAAAACCAAATTCAAAAAAGACAGGCAAACAAAACCTCAAACCACTGCAGAGCTATGCTGTTCAACCCCTAAGCATCCCATTCAACCAGCTCTTGCTTCTGCACACAACAGGAGATCCAAGAAAAGTGAAAGACTTTTGGTACAAAAGCTTCTGTAGACTAGAAGGTCAAGCTGAAACCCTGCTTAGGTCAAAAGACATAATGAAATGCCAGATCTCTTCCTATCATTCAGGTTTCATTATAAGACTACCATTCTTTAAATAATAATTCAGCTTATCTGAAATTCCTGGCAAATAAAAGGCCCCAAACTGGAACAAATCGAGTACACTTGGGCTGACAGTGAAGTACCGGCGGAGCTGAGGCCAAACACGGCAAAAACTTCTCAATACCTCTGGTCTAGGTTGCTTGCAAGTTTTCACCCATAGTGAGTCTTCCAGTTTAAAAACTGATACTCGCAATCTACTTAGAATGACATAAAAGCATCCAACTTCATTTTATTAGCTAAAACTGAATCAATATACTTCAAAATATTCCAATGCCTAACTACCATATGCTGTGATGACAAGTCTGTTAAACAGACTCATGCCTGAAAGGACAGCTCAGAAAGAGAGATCATCCACCAGCCAGTAAAACTGTCAGAGTTTAAGGCATTACTTTTGAACTCCTAAAATTTGTCCAAGTAATTTTAAATAGAGACATTGAATTTCTTCAGTATTCATGGGTTTTTTGTAAAACTTCACCAAATATCAATTGCTTAGCATGCTTCCTATCCTTGTTAAAGTCTCATCAAATCAAAGACTTTAGAAGAAATCAATGAAGACTCATCCATACTCTCTTGAAATCTGAAGAACATTCACAATTAACTTGCAAGTTCATTCTTCCCTAATGACAAAATTCTGCTTTCCCTGCTCAGACAAAGCAGTGACCTTTCAGAACGCTTGAGTAAGGAACCAGTAATGAGAACAGGATTAATCAAAAAAAGAAACCACGAAATTATTTCTTTGTAAACCAATGAAGAAAAAGCCAGGAGGCAATAGAAACTAAGCTAACGTGGAGGTGGGAACCAGGGTGACTTCAATAAGAACCCAAGGGGTGGGAATGGAGAAGAAAGGTTAGATGAAGGAAGATAGAGAGGCGAAGTGTGAAAGGAAAAATAAAAGTTTTCTGCTTCACTGTGCCTACTGCATTAAACTCCATTCCAGATTCTGACAGAAGGGTTCCCACATTTTTATCTGCTGTTAACAAATACTTGTGAATTGACTGGTAATACATGTTCCCTTTTGATCTTTTTCCTGCACCTACTGAACATGAAGGATGGCAAGGCATGCATGCCCATGTTACAGTCCCCTGGGTGATATGTCCATTACACACTCTCAATCCCTGGCAGAGAAGCATGCAGTGATGCATCCTTTTCATTATTTACACTCTTCTTTGAGTGAGAGAGAGAGCACCTAGTTCCCCATATATATGTGTTTGCAACAGTGGCTGCAAAGTCAGAATGACAGTTTTGGTTAATCCATATGGAAGATTTCCAATAAGAAATAAATATCGAAAAGTTTGGGGTGTTGGGTTTTTTTAATTGCTATAGGTTACATTTACAGAGACAGAGGTTCAATATTTCTTGTGACTGCTTAGCTTACCAACCTTATAGTCATTTGCAACTTCAGAATGGGAATTATTTCCAAGCATGATCATCTGTCAGGTCCACACCGCTTTCAGGAGAGCCTGGACACCAGACAGATGCTGCAACTTCACTCAATGCTACATAGTACCTGTTCAGGCGCCAACCTGGAAACCACTGGCTAAAAGCTACTTTAATGATAACAAGGTATTATTACCACTAAGGATTGGCCACTCTGCACACCAGCTCGGCATTAGCTATCACATGGAATATCCTTTCCCTAGGCATTAAGACATTTCTCTGGTCTTTCTCAACTAAAACATAAATCAAAACAGCAGTATTATTTACATTTCATTATTAGTAACTCTTTCGATATGACAATGTTACCAAAAATAATTCTCTTTAGAGTACTGCAATCCAAAGAAATAATGTCAGAAGATGTACTCATCGATAACCATGAAATAATAAATTAAACCCGGATTCCTATTCCTTACACTATCAAGCAACTTTAATGTTAATTTAGTAAAGCCTCAAGGTCAATGAGAATGCCAGTACCATCATCCTTGGTTCATAGCTAGGGAACTGAAGCATAGGCAGGTTAAGTAACAAGCCCAAGGTCAAAAAAAAAAAGGAATATATATGAAGACTCAGCATCAGTCTCCCATTTCTTGTGCTGTCATCACAAGAGGCCACTTTTACACAGAAGAATCAGATTTTTAATGTAATTCTAGGGAGTAGTTAGTCTTCTGATTCCTTACATAAATTTTAATGGTATAGGTACTTTCTGAGTCTGTGGCTCCAGCTACATTATTAGTCCTGCTTTAGTAAGGATGCAGCAATATGATTCTTCCCTGACAAGAAATACCAGCATAATTTATTGCATTATTACTCCTCTGAGCTGAAAGCAATTAATTACCTCCAGCAGGATGCACAAGTGAAAATTCATCAGAGAAATGTGATGAAAAATGTACCCACTGCTTTAAAATAATAGGTCCTTAATGGTTTTTTATTTGCTAGCTAATCTAGAGCATCTTATAAACAACTAAGGATTGGTTATCAGTTGCAAAACCAGGTTTTCCTCCCTTACCTTGTTCTATTACCCATAATCTTAGAGGAGAGGAAGAGAACACTGCCACACTCATAATAAAAAAACAAAATGACAGTATTTTTTCCTGTAATAAAATTGATGGTATGTTTGTATGTAGAACACATGATAAATTATGTGATGTTGTATGATTTGTGTTGTTGGCACTTCTTTTCATTATATGCCAACAAACTCAAACTAACAATTCCATTGGAAAAGTTGGCAAAGCTGTTCTGCACTTACACAACAGAGAATGTTGCTACGTGTTCTGCGGTAAGGAACCGCAAGGTGTGGCTGAAAGAGAAGATCATCTCACAAACACAACTCAGACTGTATTTCAGAAGGTTAGCACAGCTCAGTATCTATACGTGCACCACAGAACTTCCAAAGTTACAGGAAAATAACAAACAAAAGACTGGTTTATGTTAATACATCAGGCACATGTATGCTTAAGATAGGCACAGAGCTAAATTCATTACATTTATTTCAGCTCTTCAGAATTATTCACATCTGTATGATTCAGTAATTGTTTTTTCTATAAAGTTATTGGAGTAATTTTACTCTGTATATTCCCGATCAATTCCTCCTCTCAAGGGCACAGTTGAAAAGTGATATTTGAAAACGGTCCCTGATAGATTGCATGGTTAGTCAGCAGCAGAGACAAACAACCTAATCCAGCGCAAATTAGTTCGGCTGCCAGCAACAGTTTTATACAAAGATGTAAATTATGTTGTCAAAATCGGTCGCTTTCTAGCTTGCTGCTCAGCTAACAAGAAACCACTTTGGCTGATAAAGATGAACACTAAGCTTTCCTCGCTTACAAATTTGCAAATCTGCCACTTCAGCATTCTCTTAGCCACAAACAAAACAGGCCCACATAATTGCCTCCTTTTTTCGGCACCAGTATTTCTCTCAGTTCTATTTCTCCACACAGAAATACAAATAAAAATCGTAAATAGAATTTGAAAAGTGTAATGGTCCTGAAAATTTTCTTTAAAAAAAAAAAAAAGGCAAACAGGACAGCCACAATCAGCCACTTTCAGCATTTTGCTTTTTAACAGCAAAATTGTGAGACGTGATACTCCGATACAAATACCACCCCGTCATACCAATACTTCAGGAGATTTACTGTACAAATATGGCATTCACAGAACTTCTGAACATAGCATAAACATCTTGATCAAGAGAAAATACACGCATCTATTTTAATGTAAGCTAAAGTGTCTTTGGAACTGCTCTGGATGACAATGATCCATCTGTATCTATTACTTTACATGTTGTTGTGAAGAGTAGAAAATATTTATGCTATTATTACCCCTATCTGCCCACTTTAAATGTAAACTAGATAGATCTAACATTTGAATGAAAATAATAATGCATTATAAGTGTAATTATATCCAGTATAAGTCAAATAAATAAATTATAAATTACAATTACCCTTTAAAGTTGCTAGTCCCACTATTTGCTTTGAAATTAATTGCAGGTGCTCCTGAATGTTTTATTATAGCCCCAAAGTTGTATATTTCAAAGAACAGTACAGATGATTCCTGTTTATTTGTTAAATTAAAGCTTTGTTGGTAAAATTACAGCTTAATTAATATTATGGGTACTGTATAACGAAATAGTTTACCTTGTGCATAATTTATTTCCACATGCATATCTCAGTACAGACCCATTACAGCTCTAAGGCAGCTAAAATAAAATATTCCTCCTTTGCTGGCATTTTTCTAAATAGCAGTTCACTAAATCAATATTATTCACTTGGTATTTTTAAAAGCAGTGTATCTTAATAATTACACAGCATTAGAGTAGGCAATAATTTCACTTGCTAAGCATATTAAATTTAGCAAACCATCAGTCAAATAGTTTGTTCTTCTTCAGAATTTGTAAGCAAAGAGTGAGAGAGTTTGGAACCATGTTACTTTGGTATAAATGTCACATATAGTTTAAGTCTGTGTATGTGACTCCCTAAGCAAGCACAGTGCCATACATCTTTATTAGTTTCATTGGTCAGTGCAGTGACCAGTTGTTTATACTCATTACACAAGACAAGGTGAACCATTTGGCACAGGCCACAATCACAGCTAAAAACATATGACTTTGCAGAAAACAAAAATTGTAGAAAAGGCTGCACACGATGCTGTGTATACATACCACAGAATAACATTGCTTATTTATGCTGTTTCAGGCTTCCAGTTTCTCAGATATGCCAAGGAAAATCTTTGTTAGGCTTATATTTTTTCTTGATTTAATTTTTTGGTTTATTGTGATTATTTCAGTGTTTATCACTAAAGATTTCTGAAAAAAAACATATTAACTAAGCCAATAGAATGATAATCCACAAGCAAGGTGGATGTTTGTTTTTTTTCAAAGTACTACACAGAAATCACTGTTACGGGGTTTTTTTCTGACAGAACATACTTCCTTATTCAGTGATTACAATGTAATTAAATAGGTGATATATTAAAGCAAATGCATTGAAACGTTACAGATTTTGCTATTTTTTTCACATTATTTTGATTACTGTATCTTTCACTGCCATGCATATACACTTCTTCCATCACACCGAGATAAAACAACTGGTCTCTAAAGAGAAAAAAATATTTGGCTCTTTTCCCCACACCCATCTTTACTGATATTCCAAGATAATCCAAAATATATTTTAAATTGTTCTTCCTGAAGACACCTGTTCAGCATACCTGTGCCCAAGTGTAAAGAAGGTGGAGGGCCAGGGTCAAAATAAGGAATTAAGGACATATAAACACATTTTTCTCTCTAAAAATCCCCGATAAACCAGCCCAAGAATTTAAAAGAATATATCTTTCAGGCCAGATGACAGATGTTCACTGATAGTCACAAGGATAGAAGCAAATCTGGTAATAGTCATGTTTCAGGGATTTTTCCTTCCTGATGTTGAAAACGAGAAGATTAACTCCAGGAAAGACTAAGAGCATAGAGTACGTTCTGGGGTAATCTCCTTAGGATATGGGAAGGTAGAGACAAGAGTCTGGAGAAAACAATAGGAGAAAAAAAAATAAGAAAGATAAAATAAGCAAGGCTTGAAGAGGAAAAGTAACAGAACAAGATGGAGATGAAGATTTAAAAGTGCATCACAGCACTCAAGAACAAAGTCTTGGGGCAAACACTATGCAATACAGGGGATATAGCAATTTATACTATAGATGCTTGCCAGACACTCAGTAGATTTGTGTTTTAGAGGCATGTAGGTAAAGGTTTTCCCAGGAATACTGTGTAACAATTTTTATCCCCCAGTTATCTACAGAAAAACTAAAGTCTCATCTTGACAAGCTCTAATAGTTGAGCATGCAACAAAACAGAGGAAATCACTTGTGCAGAACTGAAGAAAAATACTCCGCATACTGGAAAGTTTGCAATTGCCCGCTCATTCTACATCACATTTGCAGGAAGGAGACACAAACTCTTACGTCAAAAGTGCAAATTTTGATCCATCAGGTCACCTCAGTCACTCAAACTCTCTTTCAGCTATGGATAGACTACTGACACATGCACCTTAGCACTAAGTGCAGCGTTCCACATCTTTTCAAAATCCCATATTGACACTGACTACAATCTCAACCACAACATGCACTTGTTTATTAGACAAATAAAATAAACACGCAAAATAGATCAGAAACCAGAGCCCATCTAACCAGGGAGAATGCCTTTCTAAGCCCATTTTAGGGCTCCAGTTAAGGCATACAGAGTGATCCTAACCACAGCCTGGTACTTCCAGTGGAAATTTCAACTTAGCAAGATTTCCACTAAAAATGACTAAGGTAAAATAGTCAATCTTCTCATTTCTCTGGTAAAATAATGTACATAAATTTCTTATTAATTCAGGGGCTTGGTAACCACCAGCCCACACCATTAGTGATAGGATTTCTTAAAGCAGAGTGGAAAAAGTTGGGTTTTTTATTGAGGAGGAATTTTAATCATCCCATGTTAGCATAACTAAGCAACCACAGAAACCACATTTTCAAACCAATCTCCCTAGAGACTATATTCCTAGTGTACAATATTAACAGCTTTACAAGGCTCCAACTACATGGAAAGCTGCTCAAGATCCCAACTTCTTCTGTATTCACATGCATATTGAGAAAAGTAGTTATTTGGGCTTCCTGCAGAAATATATTATCACAATGATATTAGCCAAATAGGAGGGGAAAAAAAAAGAAATCAAATCACTTATTTATAACAGAAGTTTCACAAACAACTGTAGCCCAGTTTGCTACAGAGCAGGTCTATCAGAAGCACAGTTGCCCTAAAAATCCAAGGATCTTGTTGATAACAAAAACAATTTCGCAGAAATAAAAATGTCTCACATCAGAGATGCATTATGATTGCAAGAATGGTTTTCTTGCCATCCTGTAGCAGGAGCTTCATCTTCACCTGCAGGCTGGAAGTGCTTGGTTTAAAGTTTCAGACACTAAGGCTCTCTAAAACAGTGATGGAAAAAATCCCAATACGCTCTCCTATACATTTCCTGAAGACGTGTCTTAATTCCAGAGACATCAAGGCACTTGGACTTTCATAATCATAAGGCTCAACATGCCATTTGATTCAAGGAGATACATATTTATAATATTGAATATTTCAAATAAGAACTACCTTTCTCTCCAGCCACCACTGTTTGTGAAATCTGTAACTTTCACACCATTACTGCTTTATTATAGAGTAGAAACTGTAAACAGGAAGACCACTTGCTTTAACATTTTGTTCCTTTTAATCATGCACCTATGTTCATATTGTAAATGTTCTAAAAGCCAAAATTTAACAATTTTCCAATATGTTATTTTTCTCTGTAACAAAATGCAACCAACATTTGTACCTTTACAAGTTTTCCTTTGCCCTTACAGTAACACACCTGAGTTTTCAAAATACAAATCCTTGCTGGATTTGGCTGCCAATCTGTGAATGTATAAATGCTATTATCAGTTGGGCTGTTTATATATTTTACACAGTACATATTTGTGAATGTTTTCAGAACAACAAACTCCATTATAAGGTTTTGAAAACACACTCTAGACAGATGCTTGATTGACTACATTTTAATGTTTCTGCCACTATGAACGTTCAGAGGTTTTTCTCCACTTGCTTTTGTTTTTTTAATAAGTGCACTTTTAAGGAAAGGTTTTCATTTCTTTCTACCCAAGAAGCAGACAAGGATATAGCAGCTACAGAACCCTACCAACTTCAGACAAAAACTGTCTTTTTAATTGAGGGAGAAAGAACACTGAGATTTTAAAATGCCTCTTTTAAAATGTATTGTAGATAGGTATTCACATCTTGCTAATGCCCTCCGATTAGAAGGTGTCCAAGTACAAGCCTCTCTCTTTCTTCAAAAAAATCACCTTAGGATGGCAGAGTGCATACCAAAGCTACTAGCCAGTGAATATGTATTACAATTGTCTGACCTATGTATATGTCACCAGATAAGTGCCTACACACAGGTACAAACAGCCAACTGAGGTTTTTTTTCCCCTCCAAGAAAAGGGCAGGAAAAGAAAAAAAAAAAATAAATAAAAGGAAAAAAAAAAGAGAAAAAAAAGAGAAAGTAAGGAAAGAAAGAGAGAAAAAATATGGATTCAGGCACACAGGAGGAAGGAGTACTACAGAAGGTCCCATCCATACCCCCACACACCCCCCGCTGCTTTTCCTGGACTGTGGCATGAAAAAACAATGGCTTTTCTGAGGCACTGTGCAGACAAGGCAGCTCTGAAAAAACTAATAGCCATGATTAATGACAATGGGCTAGAGGAGAGTTGGGACACAGCCGCCACATATATCATCCTTTCCCATCAGTCTCTGCTCCTCCCTGCCCCTCTTCCTACTACCAGCAAGGCATTATAAAAATGTCTTATCTGCTTTCGACTTTTTTCTGAAATCACAGTACTGCTGAAAAAGAAGAGGGGGAAGAGGGAGAGAGAGAGAGACAAAAAGGCAATAGGATGAACAAGAAAATGGCATGTAAAATAACTATAAGATATTCCAGGGGAAAATGCATGAGCTGTAATCATTCAAGATTTCAGCAACTTGACTCTTCACATGCTGAAGCCACATTTTCAAGGTCTTATCTGCCATATGGTTCCCTGTTTGGATGATTTATTAGGTGTAGAAAGCACACTGATAAATTTTACTGCATTTCCCTGAATAGGCAACCTATGGTGTCAATAACAAAGCTCAGGCCGCTTTAATGAAAACTGTAAGCACCAAAGGGTAACCATTTATTTATGAGTCACTACAGTATTACTAGGGCAAAATTTATCTTCCCTTCTCACGCACTCTGCAGAAACCAAATCTGGTCAAAGAAACAGCGATCACATCCATATGTCAGTGACTTAGTAACATGTCTCCTGCACACTCAGGGCTTGTAGCCAAATAAACAGTTCCCATTTAATGACTATTTTTTTGTAATGTAAAAGATGCTCTCATGCTTCAGAACTTAAAAAAAACATTGGTGACAACTTGCATATCCACAATCCATTACACCATGTTAATTGTCTATGTTGAAAACAAAAAATAAAATATATCAAAAATAAGAATAATCGTTTTTCAAAAATAAGAATTATATTTTCAGCAGTATAAGCTCTAGCTATATAGGAGTGGATCCTCAAAATCACTTTGGGTAATCTTGGAAAAGAAGGAAGCTAAAAAATGGCAGCTTATAGACACAAAAAGCAGTGTGTCAAATATTTCAGAAATATTTCAAATATTTCAGAAAAATTAATAAGCTGACACTTTGGCTTTAACTCAAAACCCATAATTCTTAAAATTTATTTTGTGTATCTGTTTTTCTTTTTTTTTCCTCCCCTAAGTCTTAAAGAACATACTGCAATTCCTTTTCTATCTCACACATTGATTGTCACTTGTCTCATGCCCACAGTCCAAGGCATGTAAGACACCCAAACAGAAATTAAGAGCTGCAGAAGATAACTGCTTATAACCACACAGGCAAAATAAAATCTTTGTTATTCATCCTCTAGGAAAAATATCAGCGACTCAAAACTAATCAAGACTGACAAGACTGCTTGTCTCTCTCCTCCGTCTTCTCCCCTTTTAAAAGCCAACCAGCAAACTGACTCGTGCACCCCTGCATCATTTGATATGAATATCAAGATTAGCATCAACACACATGGTGAGGTTTTGGCTCCACACACTGTGTCCAGTGGTTTTTTTCCTAAAGCTATGCAAAAGCATATATTAGCAATTCAATTAATTTTGATTTCATTATTACAAAACTCCAACAACTGTAAGTCTGGAGCAAAAGCTCTAGTCTTTCAAAAGGTCAACTGTATGCTTGAAAAAGCCTTCTGTTCACCTAGATACTTCACTGGCAGCTTCCAGATAGCACACTACTGAAAATTCTGCCCTCAACATCCACCTTTGACTCAGATACATAACATGTTATTGGTACACACATGTCCTTTTTATTATAACTATAAACCTAGGGTGTCAATGGAGACTTCCTGGCAGATGTCCAACTGCAAACACAAGGCTGGAGTCCTTGGGGGCATGGAGCACAACGTGGTTAAGGAGCTGAGCAGTTAAAAGACTGGCTTTTCTCATGGGTTTTTAACCTTTGACTAGGGTTGCTCAAATTAGGCCTTTCATATAAGGAAGGGAATGCCATGGTGCAAGGGCCAAGCAAAGAGCCACTCCAATGCTGAAGAGAGAGCCACTCCAGGCTGGGTCAGGCTCTTGTACAGAGACCCCGAAGTGACAGGGTACTTGGTCATGACCAATGTGCAAAACATCCAAAATGAAAGGCTCTAATTAGTAAGCATCATTTTCTGAATTAACAAGCACCTTCCTTCTCTCTATTGAGAAATTTCCTAAGAAAAGAACACCCAAATTACTGCATATGAATTTTTTTCCCTCAATTTAACACCTGAGCAGCAGCCAAACTCTGCATTTTGAAATCCTTGATGGAAACCGTAATATAAAACACCTCACTGCAGACTGAGCATATTTGTTCTTCTCTCACTTTTCCACCACAGAAGACTGAGATGAAAAGAAAAAAACCTTTTTAGTAAGGGAGGGAATAAATAAAAATGGATCTGAAAAATCTCAGTATTAAAATAATCCATCCTACATAGTCTTGCACAGGCTCTTCTCTATTTCCCCCCCAAAACAGGGTTCAGCTCCACTGTTCTGATTAGCAGGAAAATGCTA
The DNA here is from genome assembly GCA_013397155.1 of Irena cyanogastra. Lineage (NCBI taxonomy): Eukaryota > Metazoa > Chordata > Aves > Passeriformes > Irenidae > Irena > Irena cyanogastra. Next base: position 160,934 of record VWZV01010978.1, read on the forward strand.
GTAAATATGCACCAATGTAAACTTTTGGAGGCTCCGAGTGAAGACTGGGATGTCTTTCATAGTCGCTGCCCAGCTCTTCAGTACAACTTTGAATTCAAGAACTTTCATCCTCAACAAGCCCACCAGTCACCTTCACCCATATTCTGCCCATCTGAAAGAGCCTAACAGGTGTCTCCACATGACTTTCTCCTGAGGGCAGTTCCTAACTGACCCTGTCCTTTATCCCATCCAGCACACAGCTCCCACCAGTCACACACACTGATCTAGGGAGCAGATGTATCTGTGAATGAAATAACTTTCTGTCATAGCCTTTTCATAAGTCAGTTTCATGGAGTAAGAAATGGACTCCGACTTTTTTAGCCAGCAATCATTTTCATTTGGCTGTCCTCTGCTGATATTCTAGATTTTTTCTGAAAGTATTAAGAGAGAAAATGTATGCCAGACTGTTAGATGTAAATTGGTGCCAGGATAATAACAGTCAGCTGCAACTATCCATGCATAAAATGTTTTGTCTTCTCTTTTTAAACCACCCCACAGTTTGCTCTTTACTCTCTTCCAAAAATAAACTCCACAATGAGCTGCACTGTAACAATCTCCAGGAGAATGGGAGTTTTATAGTTAAGGGTGAAAAATTCTATGTCTACACTGAACACTCTTCAGACAGAGGAATTCTATTTTTACTGTGTGTCTATCCACTAGAAAGAGAAGTCTAGGAATTTCTAGGCAGAAATTCCTCAATACCACCCCATCACTAACAGTCCATCAATATTTCTTCACAGCACCTGTAGTCAAGGGTGGAAGGAGGAGAGTCTCCTGGAAATGGATGCCTGCCCTTTAGATGTTGATCAAATTTTTTTTTCCTTAAAATCCCAGCACACACGTTTTCAGAGGAACCAAGCTCATGGCAACAGCTGTATAACCCATCATGGATGCTCTAAGTCCTACGAGCTTATCCATGAGCCTGCTCTGTAAAGCCAGGTGGAAGAGAGCACAAAGCCAAGGCTACAAGTGGTCCCTTCACTGTTAGAGTACATCTTGCTTCAGCTCCACTTTGAATCAGAATTACACTGAAACTGAATTATAGCTTTCTCCCCCCACATACATTTATGCTTATTCCCCATAGACTGTTTGGGTGTCAAAGCTGCATAATCACTGTATATTATTTTTCAATAACCATAAAGAAAGCAAATCACCACACTGCCTGGCATCCATTAGCCAGTAAGTGCACAAAGTTCTTCACATTTTTCATTCAGTGGTTGTTTCCCCACAGCTGAACTATAAACACAAAATACACTTTTCCTAACTGTTTATGTTTACTTAAAGTAGGCAATACTCTTTCTCTCCTTCATTCTCAACTTACCATAACATACATGATTATAGTTATACCCAAAAAATAAACAGTCATGAAAAGAAGTCTACACAGTCTCCACCAAGACTATGATTTTGGTTCTGGTATTTGGGTACATCCACTGCCCAAAGCACAAAATCTATAATGGAGACCTTCTCTAGTGAAGGAACCACACAGCAGCATCAAGATTTTAAAGCTGAGATGCGATGGGTTGGATTGGACAAACTAATTTCTATTACACAGAAGTAACTGCTATCATAACCAGCACGTGGTTATAATACTGCATAATTTAAAACACAGAAAACAACAAAAAGGGATTTGAAAAACGGGAAAAGAAAATGGTAAGAGACTGTCATTCAAATTTTGAGCTTTTGACAGCTTGTGTTTTCTTGATACTTTAAGTATCATTCTTTTAATCACTAAATGAACAAACCTAAGTCCAAATGCATTTCTCATACAAACACCTGGCCTTAGAGCTTACATAAGTCAAAGTGGTTATTATAGCACTGTATTCAAGCTATCTTACAGTCACATTTAAAATTAGCAGCCATGCACACCAAAATCCACATTTAGTAATTCTTTAACATTTATTCTCATTTTAATTGCATAAATTTTGACTATGTAAACTTCTTATGAAGCTCTATGGCACATACAGTGGCACACTCTTGTGAAGGGCTAGAGCACAATAGAGTTGAAATCTAACTACCCATCATAAACACCTTCACATGTTTGAGATGACCTATGCAACAGCATTGATCTTTCGTAAATCAGCAAAGGATGTCAGTGTGCAAGCAAAGACTATAGTGGATAAGTATTAAGAGGTACATACTGTACACGATGATTAACTTTGCTAATTTTCAGTATTTCTTCTGTTTTTTACAACAAATTGCCTGACTCTCAAGAACAGTCTTGTAAAAAGAGTGAAAAAGCACTTCTATCCCAAGCCTTCTAAAGACTTGAAAAAAGAAGTTGGAAACACTTTTGAAAATATAAATTGAAATACCTCTAGAATTTTATGAGTAGTACTAGTCTGAATTTCTCTTATGTATCTATTTATATTAGATGGTCAAAGACAGCATAGAAACAAATAGAAGATAATTATTTGATGGAGATTTTTCTTTGATTTTAAGCATTTGAATAAACAGAGAGTTATCTAGTAAATATATTTTCCAGATGGTGTTGGTTCTGTGGCAGACTAAGATCTTGGATGCTATACAGACTAAAATATAATGAACTGGAAGAACCAAAATATAGCTCCTTTTGTTATTATCAATTCCCTTCTAAGTCTAAGAGAATTTCAATTACAAAAGGAAAAGGCAGCTAGCCAGAACAAAGGCTGGCCATAGTTAACCTAAAAGCCAATGGCAGCTTTCACCAGCACTGCCAGGGAGGCCCAGCGAGAGCCTTCTGCTGCTGACCAGCAGCTGCACAGCTCCAGCCACGGACACACTGCGGCTGGACGGGCAATACAAATCTGTCTTCTCTGAGCTTCCACAGACACATCACTGTACCAGTGACAGCACAGGGCTTCTGTTCTCCACTACATGGAAAAGAGCTCCACTGCTGGACAAATAGAGTGCGAGGCCAAAGAGCCACAGGTCTGTTTTGGATGGGTTGCCTTAAACAGGAACCAGGAAGAACACAGGCAAATAAATCAGTATGTAGACAGCCAAGACACAAAAAGTCGTCTTCCTCTCAAATGAGGTAGACTAAATACCACACTGTGCTGCATCAGAACACACAAAAACATTGTCTAGCATTCACTTAAGGGAGTAGAAACTGGGTTTAACATAAAATAGCAGAAAATTGAAGTGCAGCCCTTTAAGGGCAACAAGTTGAGAAGATGAAACTGCTGGGGGTGGAGGCTGCAGTGTGACAGTATTTCAAAAGATTAAATACAGTTTCATGGGCTAGAATAAATAACAAGTGAGAGTTAACTTCTTCACACAGAGATCTTGCTTATACATCAGATATTCTTCAAATCTTTAAGATTTTTAAATTAAGACCAAAGAATGACCTGAATGCAAATTATATAGATTTAAAACATGGATTCTGAGTTCCAAGCATCAGAAAACACATTAATAGATGAATCTTGTTAATCATGGAATTCCCAGTTTTCCTTGAATGTATTTGGTAACTAATTGTCTGACTGCTTGCAAAGATAAGCATTGCCTTTCATTACCTGTTCCTCAGCTTTTCAGATACTGAGATAGGAATTATCTTGGATTGGGAGGATGGAGGACATATGCCAACACAGAGACTTACTGATGGCAGTTTCAATAAGACTGAAGAGTAGAAGTGCACATGTTACCATATCTCTCTGCTGAAGGCAAGTTAGCAATTCTTAAGCCCCTCCATGAGTGGTCTTTATGTTTCAGTTTTCCTGTTTGCTTTCCTATTTGCTGACCATTTCCTGCTCTTCACAAACCAAACTACACAGCATAAAACAAGCAGTAAATGTCAGGACTACACAACAGACTTAATTACATGTCATTGACACCACACCTCACTTTGTAAACTGGTAGTTCAGAGCAATACTGTGCCTAACATCAACAGGGAAAAAACAAATCAAAGCAATTCCTCAGCAAGGGAAAGATGGAAAAGCTGGAAAGAGAAAAGCCAACATTTTCATAGAAAGGGAGTGGCTTCTGTGCTACCTCTAGTTAAGTTCTAAGAAAAGACAAAGTTAGACTCTGAATTAACAGACAACTCAACCTCAAAAGAAACATGACCAGCTACAACCTACAATGACACTCTTCAGGGTTAAAACAAAGAGCTGCACATACATATAAAAATACAAACAAATTCATATTTTTGTAAAAGGATGAACATAATGCAAAAAGATTCTACCTATTTTTTCCCCTCCAGGTGTTCCACCTGGTATCGCAGTCTTGTTTATATAAATTTATAAAAGCCTTATTTTTGGACACTGATAGGTTAAGAAACTCTGATATCAAGTCAATACATTAGTGGATTTATAGTTGACCAAAGATGTGTTTGCAAAAATAAAATAAAACAACTCAACAATCACAAAACCCCCAGAAACCCCAAAATAAAAGCAAAATATTTGCATTTCTTTTTTATAGTCTTTCCATAATCACCCCATGTCTACCCATTTCCTTCATTCAAAAAAAAAAAAAAAGGAAGAATCAGTGCTTTTATTTTAACACATTTTGTATTGCACAGTTCTGTAATGATACAGATTTCTTCCATGTGTTATAAAGCATTTTGTATCCACTGCTCAACTACTTCTCTTTTAGTTGCACTCACAATGGAAATACTTCAGGGGTTCCTCTTATGCCACTTAATTTCTCTTAAAAAGAGAAGACTTTTTATCACCTTAACTAAACAGCATTGGGGGAAAAAAAAAAAAAAAACAAACAACCCTCTGTACAGAGTCTGATCTCAGAATGCCCTAGCCAGTACTATAAAATTTCTGAAAGTATGACAAACAATTCCAAGTCACCTGAAAACACCTGTAAGGATTCACAACTGCAGTACTATCTTGATTACATTTACTCTCATTTGACAAGGTTTGTAATTAAAGCCCACTGGGACATGTAACACTTCATTATCATTTATTCTTAAAACACTGTACACTAGCGGTTTACTCAGAAAACACTTCTAAAAGAACTTTAACAAAGAACTATCAATGGCTGCAGAAATATGAATCTACGTTTTCAAGGATGTTTGAAAACATTCATTATAATTAGCAAAACAAGCATTGTCCCCATGACAGCCTTTCTTTACAAACCTTTGAATGTTTGACAAGAAAAGGTCGTGTTTTGTAAAATCCTGGAAAGGTCATTCAATAACAAATCACATGAGTGAAATCACAAGAGTTCAAGGAGGTTAACAGAAACACCACAGGCATTAAAGCATGTTTTCAAGGTAAACAAGGTAAAAGAAAAACAGACTGCCTCAGCTCTGGAAAAAGAAAATAGCAAGTAGACTCTAATTTGCTACACACTGTAATTTTAGGACATTTTCTCTGCACTTGGTGCTTTAACAGTATGTATTATTTCTCACATTCAACACATTTGGTAAAGGATTAACAGATAGCAGAGCCAAAACATTTAAACATCTCTTCGAATAGTCTACATTGACCTTAGTAGATTTCCCCCCTTAATCTTGTGACCAGACACTTAAAAAAAAAAAAAAAAGAAACAACAAAATTTAACTTCCAACTCAACTAAATCTCAGTCTTAGATCCCAAAACTTCACTGCTTGAAACTCTGCCAGCCTTTCAGCTAAACACTTTGACCTGCTTGTGACCTTCTATTTCCAGGTCTATTTTCTTCTTTACCAAAAGAACACAACATTTTTCACAGGCAGGAATAACAAAGAGTTGTTTATATAGGGTAATTTAACTACAGGATCAGTGCAGGGAGCAGTGTGATGTATTTGATCCACAGACCAAGAAAAAAGCTCTGCTCACCAGTGTTAGAGAAAAGCCTATTGAATAGTTTTCCTGGGGCAAGCCAGCAAATTGGAGTTCTTTTCATGTATAGGCATAGAAAAAACGAATTCAGGAATGATCCTGGGTCTCTGTCTCCACAGGGTGTTAAAGCCCTGCCCTGCTGCAAATCTGAAGTTTTAAAGTTCCATTATCTTGGGGGAGAAAGGCAGTACTTATTTACATAAAATCAACATTATTCAATAGAATTTGCTACACAGGGGGAACTCTCTTGCAACACGAAGTATTTAGAGTCACCAACTATGCTTAGTTTATCATCATTACACTTGTGTTTTCATTTATGACAGGCTATTTGCAAACTGTAATTTATTATGAACCTCTTTATGAGATTAATTTAACAGGATCAGACCTGTGGACCACCTAAAGTTTGCATGTTGACTGGCAGCAGTGAGTCTGACAGAAGAGAAAAAAGTACACTGTGGCAGCACAGTGAACTGTTTCCCAGAAAATTTCTAGTCTAATCCCTAGTACAGAGTTAGAATTTAAACTTAGCATTATCAGTTCAAAAAAGCCTGAAAGCATTACAATTTAAGACCAAATACATTAGGTACTTCTCAACCACCTGTCTCCCCCTTTCAAGTCTACATAACACCAACAGGTTTCCCACCGTAAATGCACTAAAGATATGAGGTTTATTTTTTTTTTCTATCAAAACAGCTCAATAGGAAAGCTGGCAAATCCAAGCAACTTGGCTCTTTCATCAACAAAAACTGAATACTGTATTTCATACTAAGAAAGGACCATGGTTACATGGGGTTCATCATTCCTTGGAATGAGCAACAGACAGCATTAGCTACTTCAAGCACAAAGTCAAAAAACTTGACTTTACAGCAGGCAAAGAAAAGTTGGCTGTCCTCTGTGCACTCAAGCAAAGCATCAAGCTTTATGTAGCTAATTACAGAAATGCTTACTTTTTAAAGCTTCTGTTTAGTCAATGGCATGCTAAACTTGCTTAGGAAAAGTGATCCCACAGAAAACCAAAAATTCCAAGAAATAAAGCAAACACAATCATTTTTCAATTACAGCATTCCCCTCAACGGACTTATCACACCACAGCACCAACAGTTCTGCAAGAAAGCAAAAAGAAGAGCAAGACCAATGCAGCCTGTGTGCATTTCAGACCATGGTGCTTTGGCCCTTCTAAAATCCTATTCCAGTCCTTTTCCAGGAGAGGAGGCAGAACAGATGCTACAGGAAACACACAACCTCATCAGCTGTTTGATGGTCATGGAGTTGGCATCATGCTTAGACATCTGTGTGAGTCTAATAGCAAGAACAGACATTCACAGACAGAGCATTACCAATACAAAAACAAAACCTTGGAAATTATTTCCAGGTGAAATCAAGGCAATCATGGCTGTAATTCTTCTTTTACAAGAAACATGCATAGCTTCAAAGGAATTAAGATGCAAAATACTAAACACTGAAAATAATCATGAGTATTTCAAAGACCCTACTAATTAGCATAAGCATGTGCTGCCTAAGTTTGTGCATCCACAAATACATGGGCAGGGTAGGTATATAAATACATTTTATCAGGAAGAAATATAACATTTTTTCCTAGAGGACCATTAAAATAACATCCAGCTTATACCTAGTTCTGTCTATATCCACACAATGTAGGTTTTTGTCTTATTTCAACACTATTCACGTGCTATCACAGTGTCTTTCATTCTTCACTATAGAACAACTCAAGACATTTGAGTCATGCATGCCAAATTTTCCTGGGTTTGTATGTGACTGTTTCACACTATGGGCCTTATGCTGTTGTTTAGAAGCCTTTTAGGAGCTGTGCAGGAAGTATTCTCTGACATATGGTCCAGAACTTAGATGCTAAGAGTGATGTCATTATTTCAGCTTTCAGGGTTCATGTGTTACCTTTTCCTACAGGCTGCAGCTTTGCCTTTTTATTTTGAGGAATTCAAAAAGAACTCATCTAGAAATGTTGCTTGTCCATTAGTGCTATTGTTTCTTTAAAAAGCTATACCAGTTTGTACTATGACTGATCAAAATGACTATCAGAAACAAGACACCTCATTTTGTCTTTCTTGCCAACTATTTTAGCTTATTTGCCATGAGCACAGGGTATAATTAATATCACACAGGAGCCAGCATTGTCATTTTTCAAATCATTTCCCTGGAAATGTTCTACACCTCTTAATGGCCCTGCTAATGCTGTAGCTGTCATGTTTTGGACAGCTGCGCTTTTACAAGACAAACTCAGCTGCGCCATGTGCCTCTCTGTAGACTTTTTAGCTCAACGGCTCAGAGGCCATGAATGCCAGCTGGTAACGGCTATATGGAAATCTTTGATTAATTTTTTTACCTCTAGACGCTGACTGTTGCTCAAATGTCACCTTCCCAGTTTTCATCCCCAGCCAGTATTTGTTCCCCCCTCCCAGTACTGCTTGATGGATGAAGAATCAACTGAATGGGCCAAAAATCTTATGACTAATTAAAGCAAATACAGCCTGTCCAGATGTGGAGAGAACACAAAGTCTGGAGAGGGGCCAGGTCACACACAGGAAATGCTCCATCATTCAAGGGATGCAGCTTTTAATGATATTTACCAGGATAGAGTTAACATATACTGATAATGCCACCCTGAAGAGTAAAGTGACACAAGCTGTGCTATGTAAGGCTTTGCCATCACAGCTTGCAGTCAAAGCAAGTCTGCAGTCTTCATCAAATGTAAACACTTACAAGGCAGGAGCTGCACAGATCCTAGGAAGCTCAGGTTTTATTCTGGTTTACTCAAGAAATGATTGGAAGATGACAAGACAATCAAATTAGCACTGCTCAGCAGTCACATGGTGGGGTAAGGTGGCTCTAGTTCATTAGCTGATCTTGCCTATGAAGCATCCTCTTACTGAATCAAAGGACGAGAAAATGTGATCAACAAACCAGCCTAACATATTGTACCTTCTAATAAATGCAAGTACACCAAATGTCCATTTCTGCCACATAAACACCTCTGATATTCTCCCACTTGAACTTCATGGTCACTAACGATCTTCAGTCCTCAAAAAGAAGACTGCAGCACTTCTTCTCTGATCATGTCTGCATAACTCTTCATAAAGCTGTGTTCATCAGTTCAGCAGCAGCAGTTCTCCCAGCTGAAACCAGCCAGGCCAGGAAAGTGACACGAACAGGATGCTGCTAAACATGCACAGCTCAGAAACGCACACTATATCCTCTTCTGCATGATTTGCTGCCATTTAAAAGACAATAAACAGCAACTTTAGATTGCTAACAACATGTCATTTAAGGTTTGCTGTTGCTCAACATCAAGAAAAATCAATGCCAGCTCTACAGGGGCAGAAAACCCAAAGAAGTGAGCTCCATTTCAGGTCTGTTTGAACTCATTTCCTTTCTCCATGGTTGCCCCCTTGTACACCCCCTCAGGCATCCCCTCACAGCAGGCATGACAGCTTGACACATTGACAGCTTGCACTGAATGACAACTGATTTGTACAAATTTCAAGCCTTATAAATCTACCTGTCACAACAACAACATAAAAGAGCTTGGACCCAGCAGGTAACTCAGAAAAAGCTTCCCCTGACAGCATTTTCTGAAAAGCAATGGCTTGCCTCCTGCCAAAAATTCCAACTATCATCCTTGTATAACTTTGAATAAAAATTCAGGGCCCATTTTCTTGCCAACAGGCTACCAATCGTCTTATTTAAAGATTAAAAAGAGTGAATAAGGAGAAAAAAAAAAGCCATCCACAGAATTTCATTTTATACTGATATGAAAGTAGTACCACCTGCTATGGTAGGATTACCACACCATTTTTCTCTACAGTGCTCAGACAGAGTAAATGAACAAGGCTTTTTACGGTATTTAAACAATATCCCAGATTGCAATGCTGTTATGCATCCATTACATTGGAGCTGTTACTCAATGCCACTCTTGCTGATAGAAGTTCAAGAGTTTTTTTGTTTTACTTTGGGAGGTTGCTTTGTTTTATTTTTTTCCTTGCTGAGTTGTTAAAAAAGCAAAATTGCAATTTTAGAAACCAGCAAGGCTTTTCAAGCTCCATTTTGCAGTCCAGCTCTAGAGGAAATCCACACAGACATTAGCTCAGTGTTCAGTGTTTCCATAAGCAGCATTATGCAAGTGAAAAGCACAGCACTTAATGCTAACCCTTACAAAGGGATCTAAAGGGAACACAGTATTTTCAAAAAGATCTTTCTGAAAGGAGTTTATACCAAAAGATTTTTGAAGTTGGCAAGAAGACTCCACAAAGACGGTGAAAGTGATATGATGTTTAAAATTATGCAATTTTAGATCATTCTGGGAACTCCCCACAAGATCACTTTGTAAATACAACAGGACATGATATATGAGGTATCAAATTAGCTGCCTTTAAGCCTGGAAAAAATGTTAATTAAATTACACATAATAAGGGACAGAAAGTTATTTGTGTGTTTTAGTTGAAAAGAAAAGAGGCTTGCAATGATAGTTTATAAAGATTCAAAAGTAAGAGCTTTCTACTAATCTGTTGGATATTAAGAGCAATTAGCAATACATGTATAATTTGTATAAATGATAAATTCAGCCAATGAGACTTGAAAGAAAGGGCTTTATTTCCTTTTAACTCAGTTATTACTGGAAAACTTAACTGTCCAAGTCACTTTGCAAATGCAGCAAGCTGATGACCAGTGCAAATAATAGCACTGGTTGAGTGCTATTTCACATTTGTAGCTATAGTGCTCTCTCTAGATTTGATACATGACCTAAGATACTGAAAATTCAAGTTTTTCTGTATTCAAGCTTGGCTGACACGTCCCTCATTTCCTTTCTGTGATGATTTAGTGCAGAAAGCAGGAGAGTAGGAATACTCTTATGCAAAATGTTGAACAAAAAAAAAAAGAATCCAAAACCAGCAGCACAGCCCTACACAGTTTCTTAAAATCCATGTGGACATTTAAAGGCTGTCTTACACTTGCTCAAGAAGAGGAAGGGGAAAAAAGGAAAGCAAATATTATTTTAAAGTAAAAGAAATACACAGAATGTGTGAGCAATTTCTAGCACTTAGTAAGTGCTTGAATTACAAAATAACATACCATTTTTTTTTCCTAACAGGCAACTTTTCAAGAAAACTAGCAACCCAATTTCACTGCTTTTTCCAGTGAAGTTGCAATTCCTTTTGCTATAGACCTGATAGTGCAAAATTACAGGAAAAAGTTTAAGCACACTGCTGAAGACTTTCCATTGAGGCATAGAGACCTACACCCTCATAATACAAAATTATCAGAGATCATGGTATCTTCAAAACAAACACCATCACACAGGTGACAAAGTTTAACCACATTGCTTCTTGAAAACATCACCCAAGGTAAAATACTTCTGGCATGGAGCATGTGTCTCAAAACACTTTCACTGGCTCATGAAAACACCCAGCCCTGTGAAGGAAGAAAAGACAAATTACTTTCATAGGGCCTGTAGTCAGCATTACCCTTGAGAGAAAGGCCTAAGGACCTGAAGATAACCAACAGTTCACTAGATGTTATGGGCAGTGAGTGAGTATTCTGGTTCAGCCACCTTGGCAGGGATACAAAGGATGCACATCCTCCTTTTTCAGTCCTGGGAATATTTTTTCATCTGTTTCATCAACTCTTCCTTTGGTCCTAACATTTCCAAACACAGATCAACACTAGCTGTATAGTAAAATGTGACATAATACAAGTAGTAAGTGGGTTTAGAAAAAACTTCTTGTAAAATTACAGGCCCTGGAGGAGGAGCTCTAAAGCAGCTGAAGCACTTCAACACCTGAGCCATCACTGAGGGACAAAACAAAGAATTTGTCTGTTAAAGACAGAAAGCAAATTTCTTACGTTGGAAGAGCAAAGGCTTAAATTTTAGCCTTGCTGGAATTGCCTCTCCCCCAGATTTGCTAATCTTAACTCCTACCACATTGATTTTTTTTTTCTTATACCAATACCACAGCATATGCAAGCCTTGCTTAATATACACAGCCATGATAGGGGCCCCAAGTAAATAAATATTATTTCTCCAAAAATATGTTGGGGGAAGAGAGGAGAAGAGAGATAGATATACACATACTGTCCTCAATTTCTCAATCCTTCCTATGTGCAGAAATACAACTTTCTTGCATATAGGGACATTGTTATTAATGGAAAACAACTGCAAAACAGCATACCACCTGTGAGAGGCAAGTTCTAGAATTTCTAGGATTTTGTCCCTAGAACCTGTGGAAGTCAGTACATTTTTGCCACTTAGAATCCTCTGTGTTATTTGTAACTGTCAGTGGAACGGAAATCTGTAATTGTTAAGAGGGAAAGAGCCTGTGCAAATTCTTCCCGGTGCAAAGTGAACAGTCAATCACTTTTATAAGGACAGGAACAACCGAAACTATCCATTCGTATACTTTCCTTTAGTCAACAATATTACCTTTAGTAATCTGGGGAATGTGCATCCATAAATTACAGAAAGTGTTATTGCATTGCTGAATAAACAGCAACATTTCCATCAGCAGCAGTGGCAGCACCACAAAGGTATAACAAACAGACTCAATCATTTTCTTGTCAAGCTTTGCAATGACTGCAGAGTTTACTGCTGGAGATAATGTTGCTTTCCTCAGCATTGTGTGCCAAACTGCAAACTGCTTATTAAAACAAAACCTCTTTTTTCTGAGCAGCATGAGTTGGATAATCACTTATTGCACTCAAGAAAAAACAGGTTTGATGCCCAGAGGTGGTTAGCAATCAAGCATATGCATTAACATTTGGTTTGTAAAAACTGGCTAAAAAAATAAGTGAACTAAAAAGGAATTATGAGAATCAGTGCCTCAGGTTTATTGTTTTCCCTGTTAATATATTGTTACTGATAAAATATTCCCAACTAGTCTAATGTGCCTCTAAGATAGAAATTAGCAAAGAAACACAGGAGTGAAATATAACTCAACTAAACCAGATCAGATACCTTCTCTTTAAAAAACGTTTTTTAAAAGGAACAACTGGATCACATCTTTTCATTCCAGGTACATGTGGCAACTCGCTTTTCAGAGAAGGGGGGGAAGAAAAGTAAACTTAAAAACTAGTCAGCTGTGTCAGAGATACTACTGAAGCACAAATCTATTATTACCATCCAAAGAAACAGCTTGGCATAACTAAGCCGACCAATACCCCTGAAAAACCCAGTTCAATTTTCTTCACTTAAAACAGATTGACAACCCTTTTACTTGGTTGAATAACAGGAAAGCCTGAGACACAAATGATCAAGCTCTGCCATGTCAAGAAAACACTGCTGTAAAGCAAGCCATTATTCTTGACTTCAGAATTGCTGCCTTTTTTCTTCTTTCCATTTTCTTAATGATTAGAGGTATATTAATATAAAGGTAAGCAGACAGCCTTCTCTCTGCTGTGTTGGCACTGCTGATTTCCTTCTAACACTGAGCTATCAGCTGCTCAAGAAAACAGAACATCCAAATAATGGAGATTTCAAGACTATTTTAAGTTGGAGGAGAGTACTCTGAGACTCTCAAAGCCACACACAAAAGAGAATTTTAAGAGGATGACAGTGGCATGCATCGCTGATCTTTAACAAGCACATGAACACAATTAAAGCCCATGTTGTCCTCAAAAAAGAAGAAAGTGATGGCAGCCAAGTTCTGGGATCCAACACGTGGAGCACTTAGGATATCCTCAGGGTGGGAAGTTCCAAACTTACAAAACCTCCTTTGATTCTATAGAAGTTTGAGCAGCTTTTTCAAGAGTACTTAGGTGACCTGAACCTAAACACTAATGAATCATTTACCGTGGAGAACAGTCATCATGACTGTAATTAGACATAAAAAGTAAGCATTTGTATCAGTTTTATCTTAAAATTAATTTGATCTAAAGGAGGGTTAAATCAAGCCAATCTGCACATCTGTGCTTCCTTTCACATTCACACAACCTGAGCAACTGCACCAGCATAAGCCCCTAGGAAAGAACCTTCAAGCCAACTTAGAGCAGGATGATAAATATTCAGCTGTTTTAACTTGGTCAAATGCAAAATCATGGCAACATTCTTATCAGATTTCCATGTCAAATGGAATTAATGTTGATGAAACAGTCAATTAAATGCATTCATAAAATACCTTTGTAGATATTAATATTTGAAAATATCAATTAATTTCCTTCTCCCACCCATCAAGAAAATTAAACTTCCACGCAGTGATATTATCTGGAAGAACAGCAAAATAAGAAAAATGCCGAACTGTCTCTGACAAACAGCCTAACTCATCATGTTCATGTTTATTCCTTTCCTTTCTTATTTTTAAATTTTTACTTTCCCTAGGTTTTTTTCTTCCTTCTCATACTCTTCCACCACAATCACACCTACAGACCTATTTCTTTTTACAGGTGTAAATAGAGGTTTTTCCCAGAAACAAATGTACTACCTCCCAGACCCAAAATAAAATCTTCAATATGTTTGTGTTCATTCTCTTTCACATCTGCTTACTCTTACAGTCTTGTACTTCTTGTCACTCTCTAGTCCTCTCAAGTATTCACATATTGAAATTATCTATAGCTTTCTCCATTTTTCTTATTCCCACTTCTCTAGCTCTCAAATGTCTCCTTCCAGTCATAATAATTTCCCCCCTCTTACCCCAAAAGCCATTGATTTTACATATCAACATCAAGACAAGCATTGCAAAAAGGAAAAATGCTGACTAAGAAACAGTAACTCCAAGTCATCTGTCATAACTCCATGAAAGCTCCATTTAAAAAAAGAAATTTTTCAAACGGTACAACTACTGGTGACCATATTTTCAAAGTGAGCAAGTGCTCCATGTATAAAACAAACTGTTGCATTGCAACATGCCTGAATAACTAACATACTTAAAGAAATGCAGTAATAAATCAATTATTTTTATATTTAACTAATACCATCATATTCAGTGACTACTACAGTTGGCAATTGGAGATGATTCAGTTAATCTGCAAGTTACCCTTCAGAGCACTAGGTGTATGATCTGCTACCTAAAGGTTCCAGAGTGTCCCTTAATTTCCATCATTATCTACTGACATGCCCAAATGATTCTTTGGCTCCTTGTTAATAAAAGAATCAGAAGGTGCTAATCTCATTATCGCCTTGTCAGCAGTTCCCGTCAGAGCCTTGTTGCCCATTAATCGCCTGCTGCTGCAGTCAATCAGGATCCTGCCTCCCTCTCCCCCAACACGTTACTCTTTTACCTGCAAGGACAGCAGCTAACCAAAGTGTCACAATGCACTACCCTGACTAGCACTACGCTATGGAAACAATTATTTACCTTCCTCTATAGCATCACAGGTATGATTGCACAGTTCAAAACAGTTTACCTAGGCTGAGGCTCTATGTCTTCTACTCCGCCCTCCTAATTTATTACTTGGTTTACTTTACAGTGATGCTAATGCAACCAGGGAAATAATTGCCACCATATGAAAAACCCCAAGAGGATTCCTGTGCCTAGGCAGAAAACTGCCGCTCACTATTCTAACTGAAGAGTGCATATTTATTCCTACTACTCCAAACAGCAGGCATAATTTACTCAACAATATACATTGTGAACGTAACTCAAGTGTTTGTGTATCCCAAAAACACTTTTCTCACTAAGTGCTGACAGAAATTTCAGAGACAGATATTCATGATCATTCAAAACTTGTCTCAGATTGATATATTTTTTAAAATCTAATTATTTATCAAACATTAAGAGTAGGTTGATATATGAAATTCATATTAATGAGGCTAGTATTTCCAATTAATGAAAAGGAAGATAAACAGTAAATAGCAACAAAAAAAAGGGCAATGAAAATTAAAAAATGCAGACAAAATAAATGGGAGGAAGAATCAAGATAGAATGCCAAAGGACAGAAAAACAACCTGTCAAACATATCCTTGTCTTACTAGGAATATTATATACCACAGTCTTCAAAAACAGTCTAAAATTTAGGTATGTGACATCGTTTTAATAGATCAGGCCTGGATCAGCACCATGTTACAATTAGAACAGATAACTCAAAATATCCCCATGTCCACCCAGTAACTGCTTTTCACTAGCGCTGTATAAAATAATTCCTTAAAATCCATGAAACTATCCAAATAGAATCACCCAAAGACCTTGTGGTTCCATGCAGACTCTGTAAGTCTTAGAAGGGGAGAAGTTAGTGCTCTGAGATTGAAATTTGCTATCTACACAAGGAAAATAATTTGGGGTAAAAAAGGCATAAAAGCAGCCCCGATTAAAGATTCAAAGAAACAGATGAGTCAGTGATTTGTTCTACTCACAACAGATAAGAACTCTTGGTTCTTTCCGAAAACCATATACTACTCTTCAGAAAAATACACAGCAACAAAAAGCCATAAAACAGATTTGAGATGGGGTTTGAACAAGACAAGGTGAGGTATCCAATATCCCAACTGGTTGACACTGGAAGGTAGTTCTAGCAGCTATGCCCAACATATTAACAAAAACTCTGTGTCTTCTGACCACATAATTCCACTTCCATGATCCGAATTCTTTCCTTGCACTATATGCAATAGACACTACAAAAAGATAGTTCCATGTTTGAGAGATCAACATCCTTTAAAACTGCCACCCTAGGAACCATGAAAGCACCCCAGATCTAACAGAGGTGTGAGACATCATCTATGCAGACGATACAGATTCAGGTGCCATTCATGCTAATGGCTCTGAAGCCAGCTAAAAAAAATATCAATAGCCTTGATACACTCCTCTTCAATATGATACATGGAAAAGGCTCTCAGGAACATGGGTATCCTAAATAGCTTGTAAGTACCTTCACAGCTTATTCCCCAACGAGATCAGCATACAAAGAATATGGCAGTAAGAGGCAGCATCAAATGCCCTGTTGATCACAAAATGCCACCTGCCCTTTAATCAGCAAAGCCTTCCGGTATCATAATCTCAGCCAGAGATGACTTTCATCAATTTCCCCTCTTTATTAGTTTAGACAATTTCAACTAGACAATCAACATCATCTCTTTATATGCCAAAAAACAAAGCATAGAGCAAGGTTTGAGGGTTTGGGTGCGTTTTTCCCTACCAAAATCTTTTTGTTCATTATTTATGACTAAATAATGTACAAGCTTATGCACTTTTTCTATTGAGCATCAACTGAATAATTTGTCACAGTCCTAAGGCCTCCACCAAATCTAAATGAAAAGCCAACTGAAAAACAGGCTATGTGGAAAAAGGGGGGAAATCTTATTGAGAAAGATGAAACATATTTGCACCTCAATCCAGACATCCCATGTTGGCCATAACACCACTACAGAGTTGAGCAGCACAAGCAAAAGTGAAATTGTTTTGGCTGAGCTGACAGTAATAAGGTTGATATGAATCATAGAACCATTTAGCATGAACTATATTATAACACTCAGTTTAATCATGTTAAGTGTAAGGGAAGGAAAAAGAGTAAAAAGAATATACAAGCAATTTACTTGCAGGCATTTTTAACAACTTTATTTAAGCTTGTTTTATCTGCATAAAGAATATCCCAATATGCCTGTTAAGTGAAATGAAAATGGAAAGTGTTTTAAGTAGCATGAAGACATTAAAGAATGCCTTAAAGTGTATGAAAATTTTACATCAGCTCTTATTAAGGTTGATTGCTGAACTGACAAGGGAAAAAAAAAATGTATCTCAGGTTTCCCTCCACTCGTACATTAATAAGCACTTTTTAAGCACCATTCTGCAAAGAAACTGAAACACTTCAATTCTGAAAGAACAGCTTTGACGTTACCTCTACTAATAATGAATAACATCAAGATATATTTTATTTTGGAGAAAGAAAAGACCTCTCCTGATCTTTTGTAATTCCAATTTATTTTGCAGAAGTAGATCAATCTACAGCAGTTGATTTTATGCTAGGCAACCAAGGATTGTAACTTCTATGCCTCATGTAGCCTTTATCAGGGGTAATTCATTTGTCAGATTAAAAGCAACCTAGAACTCTCCCACTTTGGATGGCAATTTCCTTTTTCATTCACTTGCCCACTGAAAAAGAAGGGTTTTGGTTTAGAACCTTAACCATCTCATCCAATATGAACAGGTTTTTCAGATACCACATTTTTCAATGAGGAAGATTTCCGTCTTCATTAGTTTTTTACCTTATGAATCTAGAAATTCAGATGTGTTGTTCAGAACTAAATGACTAAGTAGATTGAACAGATCCAGACACCTATCATAATCAGCTGCTGATAGCAAATCAGATGTACTGTATTTATAACTTCTGAAATGCACTCTTTAACCAATGTGTCCAAAGAAAATGCAAGCCCTCATCACTAGGTAAAGTTTTTATATAAACTCACATCTTCACAGTACACTAAAAAGTACCATATAAAAATAATATCTAGACCCAAAGACTTCCTCAGCTTACAACACATCTCCCAGCTCCTCTTTTGCCCTGTTTGATTAGGATTTAGCCTATGCTGACAGATTATCTTTGGAAAGGCCCCTGGCTGCGCCAAAAAGAACAAGTTAAGCAAAGGATTAACCAATACACTCTCACTAATGCAGTCAAACTGTCACTGGGATCAAAGACTTCCACAAGAGACAGAAAGTGATTTAGGCAAGTGTCCCTCCACGAATTAATGCAAAATATACTATAACAGTCACTTTGTGCCTGCCTGAAAGAATATACTGCTCTGCTTTCACAGAAGGAAAAAAAAAAACACACCAAAAAAAAACTACTTTTGTATTCAATCCAACTGTTTATTCTTTAAGCAAATACTTCCATCTTCTCAGTAGTTCTGGGACACAAAAGATGTTGTAAGAAGTCCAAAGACAGAATTCTTGCAATGGGAAACCATTAAAACAAGAAAACTCAACTCAAACAATGGAACTGAACAGGTCTTCAGAGCTCATTGTTAATTTTACTTAGTCACTTGATACTGAAATACAGTGTAAGATGAAGTAGCTATGGGCCCAGTTACTAGTTACCTAACAGTCAGGATGCAGGCCACAAGGAGTCCCAGGAACCCCACAAAGATTAGATTTTGCTCAAAGCATGCCATTTTTATCAGTTGTTATGTGATGGACATCATATAAGAACAAAACTGAAAAATTATTTATGCCAAAAATTGCACAAGCTTCTCTAACACAAGAAAAAGCAAACTGCTAATTATACTTTTAACCATAATTTCAGAGTCAACATTGTTCAAAAGCATCAAGGGAAACAAAAAATTCCAGACATAAGGCAACTAATGTTACTAGTGTTCTCACTAAAACTTTACTGATTAATATATCAATTTATGGATAATTCTGATCAATATACTGATCGCAACTATATCTTCTAACAAAGTGACCCATATTAAAAATAGTCATGTTCTGTGTGTACCACTGAGGGAAGTTTAAATACTTAAACTCCCCTCAGTAGTACACACAGAATTAATGCCAA
The DNA here is from genome assembly GCA_013397155.1 of Irena cyanogastra. Lineage (NCBI taxonomy): Eukaryota > Metazoa > Chordata > Aves > Passeriformes > Irenidae > Irena > Irena cyanogastra. The sequence continues at coordinate 180,172 of VWZV01010978.1, forward strand.
ATTCTAAGAGCCAACATGTAAAAAAAAATACTACTTCTGCATCATATCCTACTTACCCAAACCCTCTAGTTTATATAAAACTAAAGGGAACAATAATACCTCTTAATCTAATGTCCTCTTCAGCAGCAGATGCAATTTCTTCCCTTTGTGGAAAGAAGTTACTATAAACAGGCTATTTAATTGTGGATTAAAGCAACAAGAGAAGATGCATAACAATCTAGCAAATAGACTGGTGCTACATTTGTACGAGAACAAAAAATAATAGAAAAAGTATTGTCAGCACCTTTAATAACATTAGGAGGTAGAACTACTTATTACACACACATTTTTTTGTCTTCCAGGTAATATCTCATTCTGGTTTCTGAAAGCATCTATATGTAAAACAACTGCTTTGTTCCCACAGAACTCAGAAATTTTAAAAAATGTTTATCATGTATTCATCTTAATTTAGTACTCCCATTTTCCTCAAGTATTTGAGCTCTGTTATTTGGTAATAGACAAACGAAGACGCAGTGTAAGTTATCATCATCTTCAGGTTTTCTCCAAATTACTATTATTTAACTTTGAGATGCTCAGATTAACAGGAGAGCTATGTTTATTTTTCACAGTTCAGAACATATAGTTCACATCTAAAGAGGGTTGCATCCAAAACAAAAACAAAAAAGAAACAAGAAAAAAAACCACAGGAAAGCTCCAAATTGATATCAGCTTCATAAGTAAACTGTCACCTTAAATTTGTTTTAAGCAGTGAAATGGCTATAAGTTTTGCATTTCCACTTTTGTTAAAACAGTTACTCTTTCCTCATTCTTTATTGTAATCCTGTAAACCTGTAATCGCTAGCTAGTCTGCAAAATTGTGAAACTCAATCGTGATCCAAGAAGAATTTTGCAAAGTTCATAAAATGACAACGCACACACACCCACAAAACCTCAACAAATAATTTCATTAATTAAAGGTAAGAGCACACAACAGCTGCTCTCCAGAGAAGCATTTGTCCTCAGAATGCTTTAAGGAAAACATACAGTATTTTATCACTGTGTTTAGACTTCTTATGAGATACAGTATGATTAATGGAGAAAAAAATAAATATTAAAAGTCTTACCATGTGCCAAATTAAGAAGAGCACTTGATAAAACAGGCACCACTTCTTGTGAGTAATTTGAAAGAATAACTGTTTTTCATTACAACCTCAGTTCCCAGCAGGTCATACATAAACCAAGCCAGCTGCAGTTCAAACAAAGGTCTGTCCAAAGGATGGGCTCAAGGTGCAGATAAATCATTATTGCAAAACCAGTGCCAAGCTTCACTCTGCTTCTTCCAATTGAATAAATTGGGCTTGACCCCAAAACTTTAAATACCTTAGCTTCATTTTTGTCCCATATTTTTCCACCTTATTACACATTAAGATTTATTTACAACAACCAAAGCAAGTCAAAGCTCTAGCAATATCCTCTAAAAGTGTTCACATGATCCCTAAAGTTTATACAAGCTTATGAGTAAGCTACATGACCCACCAGGTACGTGGTGAAGATTTCATCTCATTTTAAAGCTACATACTTGAAGCTATTTCTTGAGAACTACAGCAGTATGTTCACAGATTGAAGTTTCCTGTTAATCATTTACGAGCTGTGCTTTACATTTTCAAGAAAATGTGAGGTTAACTCAGCTTAAGGGAGACAAAAGAATAAAAAAAATAAAATAAAAAACAACACTTATATGGCCCAATATTTCCTAGGTAAAAAAAAAAAGTTAGGTCTTGCCAGGCTATGCCAAGATCACAGGACAGGATCCCACATCATGATGACTCTGCACAAGAACTCTTCACTATACCAGTGGCATTTATGGGCAGATCACCTGAATCTTTCTGCAGTCCCTCAGAGATTCAGGGGTTAATGAGCAATAACCACATGACTTCACCTCCTAGTCTTCTCACTTTTGCTGTAGAGTCTGAGTCTGCCCTTTGAGTTCTTTATTCCAAAGTACCACAAGAGTAACTAACCAGATGCCATACAGTCACCACAAGCGTTCTACTGCGTGCACACTATCTATTTTCACAGCTAAGAACCTTGCATTCTTACCACTTTTCATTTGCAGTTCAGAGTTATAAAACCATCCCCCTTTTTTCGGAAACATACCTTAGCTTTCTTAAATATTAGCACACATTAGTGAAAGTGGCAGTCATTGTAGAAGTTCCGTTTTTATAAACTTATTATTGTGGTTACAATTTCCCATAGTCTTAGCTTACTGTAGCTCCTTTGAAGTTAGTGCCTGGTGAGAAGCCTTGTTTAGACAGCTATAGGGTGGAGCTGCCAGGCTTTTAACTGTGCCAGAGAACACAGACCACCGTAGAGTAGCACACGGGAGTCCTTATATCAGAATCAGTAAAATCCTGTCACTAAAAGGAGTGTAAATCCAGAACTGATATATATAATCCAGGACATTACAGCTCCCAATCGTAGTTTACAGAAAAAAATTACATTCCAGAACAGAAAAAAAAAAAGTTTAAAAACGGGGTAGGAGGAACAAACACAACATGTGAAAATATAACAGGAACCAAACATGGGGAGGTTTAAAAAAACTCAAATAAAATAGGTCTCATTTCAACCTATGCAGAATAAATAATAGCTTTTCCCTTTGGGGACGTGGCTTCATACAAGATATCTGAATACAAGGCAGCGCTCACTTTATAAAAATCAGAGAGAGATGAAAGCAATTAAACAAAATGTGGCATTTTGGGGTCTCTTTTAAGAGTAAGAAGGAGGAACCTCCTCACACACGCACACTATTTTCAAAATATTTGCACTCCTATAGAAATGGTGAAACATTACATTGTGGTATTCTAAAGTAATAGCTCTTGTTTATAACCATATAAATTTAGTCCCCTGGCACTACTGCGCTTATATAATAGAGGAGAGTTATTTTAACAGTGCCCTGTTAAAAAAAAGAAGCAACTCTTTTTCAACTGATTTTCTCCAGTGGGAGGGGAGTGTGGCCTCATGTGAGAAAAGGAACATGCCTAAGTTATTACTGTAGGAAAGCAATCTGTCAAAGCCTGGTCGTTTTGGCATGGTGAATACCACTGGTGAGATCAGAGAGTCAGATCCTGCTTGCAATTACTGCTAAAGGACCTTGGATACAGGCAGCCTGCTATCAATTATTCCCCTGGCCTCAGACACTTGGACTTGTCAAGTTCTCAGTGTCTTCTGTTTTGTAACAGTAAGAAAAAGGGCTTCCCATGATCGGTTCTTGGAAGTTTCTCACATGTTGTGTCACTCCAAAGTGTCATTAACAATTCAATTAAAATTTCACAGCACATGTCAGCATATTCAGGTTTTTGTCTGCTAAAGTAAGGTCCAAGACAGATAAAGTAGATTCTGCGTCAAAACCTTGACTTTAGAAGTTATGCTTTCATATGTAGATTATCAAACATGACACTGCCTGCCACCTCAGTGAAACAGTATTCTTGATGTCCCTACTCTACTAATAGGACAAAGAAAAAATTGTTTAACTAGAAAACCAAACAGCAGCATCACTCGCAAGATGTTAAAACTTGCATCATTTGTTTAATTTGGTATAATAGCAATTTTCTGTTTGTTGTTTTTTTTCTTTGTTTGGTTTTTAGAAATTCTCACCAGTCTATTTCAGATGTTAATTTTATTTTTAGAAACCCTTAAATATTAAATTATAGGGTTTTTCATTAGTTTACTTTGTTGTAAAAAGATTAGCTCCAGATATAAAGTGTAAATGGAAATTAAATTCATCTAAAAGGTATATTACACATAAGTTTTGCTAGATATGGCCACAAAAAGAAGACATACTGTTCATTCACATAGTTTACTCATAGTTTAAGGGCTCCTCTGCAATTTTTCTCCAATTATACAATGCAAAAAAATTTAACATCTTAAGGTTTTCAGTAGAATTGGAAAGAAGGTTCAGTCTTAAGCCTTCTAAGGCAGCTTTTTCTCTAAACCATCAATAGGTTTAGTCATGCAAGGAGAAGATTCTTTAAACTTACCAAAGACTTTGTTTAAAACCCAGGAAAATGTGGACTGTCAGCGTCCTTTGTGTTGTTTTGCAGCTTAAACCCATTCCCCAGTACACTGGTGACCCTCTACCCCAGTTCTCTAGTTTCTCTCTGACATCAAACTCAGGATTATTGTTAGATTTTCTTCCAGGCAAAAAGGAGATTAGAAGCCCAGCTGCAACAGCTGACTGACAGGAGAGAGAGTAGAAAAAAATAACGTAGATAGATATAAAAAGTTTAACCACCATATTAACAGAATAATTTTCTTACACACACCAACTAAGAGCATTGATCACCCATGGCTTGAGAAGCAAAAACTCCAAGAAATGGGGGCATCTCCCCTCAGAGTGTCAAGACAGGATTTGACAGTTGAAGGAAAAAATGATTTGCATGTAAATCCCGATCAAAAGCAAGCTTGCACCCTGAAGTTGTCAAGTTTTGCTACCAGTCTGACACTTAAATGGGCTATAGCAAAACTTGATTTAAACTAAGGAGAAAAAAAACATGGCAACTCAATTACCCCCTTGCAGATCAGATCTGGCAGTTCAGGTCAAACTTTTCACCCTGCCATTTCTCAATACCTGATGCCTTAAAGAAACAATATGTATTCCTCCTACAACCCTAGGTGAAAAATACATTTCCCATGGCTCCCTACTGTGCTTTTAAAAGTGAATGGGGGTGGGAGGCAAGATAAGTTTAGAAATATCTTGCAAAGTTGAATTTTGGTTTTGTTTTGTTAAATTTTCTCCTGATCAAAATAGCTTAAATTATATGGTAGGAAAAAATTATTATTATTTTATGCAAATCTATTTCCCCTGGAGGGATGTCTAGTGTATATTGACTTGTAGAAGAATTCGTTTACTCTCGAAAAAACTCCCATCCTGTTACACTTTAGAAGGCATATTTCATTGAAATCATGTTTGCCTGTAGCATCACAGAACAGAGAACTACTTTGCCCAAAGGACATGAAAAAATCTCTAAAGTCTGACATTTCATGAAAATTGGAGAAATACTTATATGGTGCAGTCAGTTTGTACAGTAACAAGGGCTGCTCTAGTGTTACAAAAATTAAAGCCAAATATTTTATGGGAGTTAATTCTTAGAGCAGTTCCATCCTTCAGCCAGTCAATTCATGCAATGCCTTCAGCTTCAGAAATGTAACAGATTTCTGCAGCAGCACTCAACAGTTCTAACACCTGCTACTGATTTGTTTTGTGTCCTCAGACCATCCACCTCAGCTATTTACAAAGTAACTTCACTCTGTTCATTGCCATTAAAATGAGGTATCTGAGATACACTTCAGACACTGCTTCACAGGCAAAAGAACACTCTGCAAGAGAGAAACCAGTGGATTGCCTATGGGTAACTTAGGTTCTTTAAACATTAGAATTAGGGAAGAATTTAATGAGATCCCATATGTTATAAAAAATTGTTCACTTTACTAGTAAAAATTAGGGTAACTTCAAAGATATATTCACTGCTCTGTCACACACGGTCCAGAACCAAAGCCCGCACGCACCACCCCCTCAGCCTCTCCCTCTCAGCTCTATAGCTCATGTCAGTTACAACAAGAGGAGACTATAAAACATCAAAATGCCTCCTTTTTGCTGACTGGAAAACACTATCAGTATTCATGATCACCCCACAACTGGTGCTCTTTGTTCAAATATTCAGATCTCACTACACCCCAATCCCATGCTCTGCCCTGCCTGAGCAAAGGGACAAAACCCAGCCTCCTACTTTAAGCAATAGGAACATTCTGGGGCAAGTTTTCTAATCCTAATCTTTCATTTGTGGGATTATTGCATGGGTATAAATAATAAACATTCATCTTAGACATTTCATGAGCTCGTTACGCAAAATTTAGCAAATTTGCTTGCTTGCACCTCTATTGACCCCTGGAGAATGTTCAGAGATGAGTGCACAAAGTAAGAACAAGTCCGTTACTTAGTACAGGCCACTCAGTTCACTACTACTACATTCCTAAATAAATCATATACTCTGATAGCAGTTGGTACAACCAACTCTAACGCTAACACTCATATTTCTACATCAAGATTACCACCAAAAATAAAGTGAGCAAAAAAAAAAGTAGTAAGAAAGAGGACTCAGCTTAGGACAGCTGTCTTTATTATTTTCATGAGAAGTCCCTATAAGAATTAGACACAATATAGTTTTCTGCTTCTATTCAGGAGACAAAAAATATATTCAGTTACAGTTATGAACAGACTGCTATTTTTCTATGTTACTATGAACATCTCTGACCATGACATAGTATCAATGAAGGATTTTAAAGCTTCATGTGGTTAGGAAAGTGGCAAGCATTTACAGCATTATTGCTTAGATTGTAAAATCTTTGCAGCAGAGATTTTTTTTTTTTGTTCTGAGTTGTACAAAGCACTGTCAAAACAACGTCCTGCTACAACAGTGACAATTTTATACACTCCCAGAGAAAGTGCAGACATTATTTCAGGATACTTTGAAAAGCTGCCATTTTTATTTCTACAAATCTAACTCAGACTACACCTGAAATTAAAATCAGACCTGTTGTGAATCAAGCTGAAGTATTCAAAAGAATAAATTACCTCATGATTTTGGTCTCAGACTCTAACTTCAGTTACATAACGCCACACTCACTTGCCTTCATCTTTATTTCTGTTGTTGTAACAAATCCTTAAAAAACTCATGCTTGCACTCTAAAACAAACCTCAGTTATAGAAGTCTAACTAAGCTAGTCTACCTCATTATCATTGGAGGAAAAGAAAAAACACCAAAACTTCAAAACTTCCTTAAAAGAAATCCTAAAAACCAAATTTGGGTGTAACACTAAGCCATTCAGAATCCAGACTGCAAGTAACTAATTTGTCATAAATCTACCCAAACTTTAATATTTCAACTACTCTAACTTTCACACCCTAAAAACTGGGAGTTTGGGTTTTTAAATCATTTCCACCTTAACAGTCATTTCCACTGCTAGAAAAGGCAGCAGGACAATCCCACCTCACCCTTTTTTTACAAGTTTTAAAATACAAGGACGTAAATTATTTTTATACTTTTCCTGTGCTAACACATTCACTCATTCAGCAATTTATTCAACAGTGTGGGGATACACACCTTTTTATTTCATTAGAAGTCAGACTAGATCCCTCTTGAACTACTTGTAAAGCAAGCAACAGCAGGCTGGTTGACCCTCCACTGAAGTGGATTCTGCAACCCACCCAGAAGGAAGAGACCACACTGACACAGGCAACCAGCTTCAGTATTGTAGTTCTGGACTGAGCTAACACCCCTGCAATTTGCAAGGGAGTAAAACAGATCAACTTTTGCTGAAAGCTTGCAACAGGGTGATGACCCAGACTTGCTACCAGCTTTACAAAACCACATGTGAGATTCCAAATTAGCAGGTGATGCAGTAAGAAGTAAAGAAGTGGGAAAGGAGCTCATTAGTATTCTATCCCATTGAGGAACAAGAGTGATTTTGCACCATGGCTCACTTCTAGCCCAACAGAGAAGCACTTCACAGCCAGGTCACCTCCTCATCACCAAGAGAAGGCACAGATTCCAACTTACTGGTGGATAGAAATCATGTACTTCCATGCAGTCTGGTCCTGCAGAGTAATGATACACACTTAGAGACCTCAGCTATATGTAAAGTAACATGCTACAAGCAGGTTTTCCTACATTTTATACAGTCTGAATTCAGCATAAAGCAACTCTAACTCACTCCCATAAAGATTAAAGCTTTTTTCTCACTGAACAGTCACAGCAGATAGCACGGTACTTGCAGATGGCCTTATATCAACCCCCCAAAACACCACCATTCTACCCTAGGGAGCTCAGGTTTTAGAGGTGCTACATATTTGTTCTCAACTTTTTTATATGAAATTGAGAATCTAATTGCCACAGCTATTATACTATGTTTAATTTGGAGCATGTGGAATAAGAAGACACTCTTTATTGTTCAGCTTCCACAGTGCACTAAATAGTAGCAGAGCAGCTAATCAGAAAAACTTCTGGCTTTAATGACCTGTTTCGATTCCACAGACAAATGCTCCTACTATAAGACAAGAGCCCATCTCCATTGAACTCACAACTACCAAAATTTTCATTCAGATTTTACAAATGTACTATCATACATGTATAAAATCTGCACACAGCATCCTTCCATAATAAATCAGTGTGACAGCCTTATCAATTTCCAAAATGGTAAAAAATATCTTCTGACATTTTAAACTTCACAGAAAAGGAAAACTTCTAAAAACAGTGCCAACATATTTTCAAAAAAAGCACACACACTTGTCTTATGGAGTTGTCTGCTACCACTGATCAATAAACATAGTCTTGCTTCTGCTTCTATTCACCAGAGAGAGCTCCAGTGGAATATCACACCAGTGCACACACACTGCCATTGGAAAGTGAGCCTTGCCCACTTTTTTTTTGGTTTTTTATGCCTAAAGACTACTTAATATCTCATTGAGTCTAAGTACATTTTGTTTCTTCAGGGCTCACAGAGCCTAGGTTAGGTTTTCTTACTATCACCCTTAGAAATTCAAAGGTCCCTCTATTTCTGCTCAGAGCTAAATCAGATTTACAACAACTGTCAAAGCATAGGATGACAGATAAATTAATCTTCCCTTCATGAGTTTACATTCAAGGCATCTGGGTTGCTGATCTGGCCCTAACAAGCACAGGGTCTCTACAAGCTGTCGTTTAAAGCTGATGCTTTCATGACTGGAGATGAATTATTCTGTCATGAGAATCTATTTATTCAGGAGTTAGAAGGTGGGGTTTTGGCTGCAGGATAGGATGATTTCATGGGTTAAGGTCCCCTTGAAATGTCTGTTTAAATCTTGTCCTGGAGTTGACTCTAATACATTTGGAATTTTTAGGACATTTACAGAATAGGGAAATGCCTTTTTCTTCCACAAAGTTTCACATTTTCCTGAAGCCTGGCACCAGAAGAGGACCATTCTCAGTACAGCAGCTGATTAATAATTTCTTTCCTCCAGCTAAGGTTGATTATGCAGACATTAATAAATTGACATTTTTTTTAAAAAGGCATGATTCATTTCACAACATTGCCTGCTACAAAACAGCTTGCTACAATCTGCCAGGATGTTTTCTTATGGAGAAAGGAACAGTTTGTTGCAAGAGCTTGGAAACCAGTGCTCTGCCTGTGGAAAAGAGAGTTGTTTCAGGCCCAGCTGCTGGACGCTGTTGCAGCAGAAACAACGACAGTCCCTGAGCAAAGCAGTCAGGGAGAAGTTTCCATATATTCTATCTCAGGTCAGCAACATGCAGGGAAAATGAGGCCATCAAGAAGTCAATTGAGGATCTATAAACTAAACAAGAGGATAAGCTATTGAATACTGCAAGACATTGAGTGACAAGCTTCAGTCCATTGTAAAAGACAAAATCCACAATAAACCTTATGCATATTTAACCAGTTCCTCAATAGTTAAAAAGATGCCTATGCCTTGTTATCTAATATTACCTGACTGGTACTCACCATTCCAATATGAAACACCACAGGGGATCTGAGAGAAGGGATGGGCTTAGTCTGTTAAACAACTGAATATCCACAGTTCAATGGCATGTTCCTCAGTTCAGCTTAGAGCATGGATCCAAGCCAGGAGACCATAATATTGTTAAAAGAAGCCATTAAGTGGTGAAAGAAAATAATCAATATATGAAATAGATCCATATCTATCTAGGTTTCAAAATAATTTGGGGCAATATTATAAGAACAGGGAAAATTATTACACTTAAAGAAAAAAATAGTCACGTTTTTCCATCAAAGCAGCAATAAGAAATATTCATTGTGAGAAGAATGATAAACCAAAGTAAGTTTCTTTTCCAAGGAATAATTTTCAAGAGCATTGAAGTAATAAAGAAAAATCCAACTGTCTTCCCAGAAGATAACCCAGTTGCAGGCAAGAAAGAGCTGGTTTTCAGTAAGCAGTGAGAAGTGGTATTAGAATGATAACATAGAAATGAGGTAATCTCAAAGAAATTCAGTTTTACTGCTGATGCTTGGTTTGTCACTTTCTGCATGCTCCTTTCTAAAGCACAAGACTCCTTTACACAAGCTTTTTTTTTTTCTTTAGGGTGACACTACCCTTTTGGCTATATTCCCTTTTACACATAAATTCATCATTAAAATGTCACTATCACTCTTTTATTGTTCAGAAAAGAGAACATTCTTTAAAAGGCTTGAAAAATACACCCAGAAGCTGATCTATGCTAAACCTATCACTCTTCCAGGAAGACATCTAGTCTTTCTTTTCAAGCTGTCATTATCAGCTATGAAACCCGCAGAGGAGTCCAAGTTCACAATGTGTCCTCCCTTGAAATTTCCTTAATCTGGCACGCAAGTGCACAATGTTTTCTCAAACCTCCCTTCTGTCTTTTTATGGAATTGCAGGGGGGTGGGAGGGTGAATTCCACAGTATTTGAAAGCAGCAATCATGAACAATGCAGAGGCTGCATCTCCTTTGTAGGCTAAAACTAATTTAACCACAGGACAATTTAAAAACATTTAAAATACAAAATGCAAATGTACATTTATAACAGAATTGATCTTCCAATAAGCACTGCATACAATTCCCATTGACCTAAATCATCTCATTGCACTATCCAAATCCCACTTGCACTTTCAATTCTAGGAATTCAGCCATCCCAGGTGTCTGGTTTTCTGTTATCACTTCAAGAGAGATTTCAGCAAAACTATGCACAGTAGTAGGACAGAACATTTTGAAAACCTCTCTTCTGTTTATAGACATTGCAATGCTTTTGGAAGTATTAATTGAAAATTTAGCACTGGGTGCTTTAAAGTTGATCAACTTGCCCTCAAAAAAGGAGCCTCATATCACTCAAACCAAACCTCTGGATTTAATTTGCCTCCAAATACATCGGACAAAGGATTTTGGTTTTCTGAAGGTTTAAATATAAGCCAAAATAAAAATCAAAGGGCCTTTAGGATTAGCATCAAAACAAATTGAGTTAAAAACCCACAAAGTACAGTAAGTAGATCTTAGCAAAAACCATGCAGCTTCCCAATTATTTTTAATATACTTCTACTAAGCACTTCAAACTAATGCAAGATCTATAAGATGTTAAGGAAAGAGAGATCAGTCTGTGGTATTTATGACTTTAGTCATTCTTTCTCAAAACAACAGATGAAATAAAATGTATGACATTCCCAAAGAGGGAGTTTCTACTGTAATTCATCTTAAAATGCAATGTTCTGTCATCTCCAGTAACACTTACTGAAAGCAACCATCAATACTTTTTGTCAAAAACCTGCACTCTGTGTAAAATGTTCCATCAATCTCTATTTACATAAAATAAAAAACTTTCAGTGTGATTCTAAAGCAGAACCATTCAGATTCTCAGTCTTCCATTTTCATGCTCTGTTGAAAAATTATTTTGACTGACACAAAAAAATCCCCAAGCCTAACAATTTATGGTAAGGGTTGATTTTTTTTAATGTAAAGCAAAACCACACAGAGTTGTTCTTTTCCATTGATCAGCTAAGCAAAACAAAGCATTTTTGTGTACTTTGAACCCTATCCAGTTTTCCTTCTATGTTTAAACAGTCTAAATAGTCTTACTTAATAATTGGTGACCAATTTTGCAAAGTAAGCAATTTATTATAGGTCACTTAATCACATTCCTGTATCCCACATGCTTTTCCAGACATATAAAAAGCACTCAAAGTCACCATCCTATAATTTTACTCACATGACCAGTACCATAAATTTCAATTGGAACTAAATCATGAGGAGAAGAATACATATATATATTTTCAATGCTTTTGGGTTTAGAGGCATAGTTTTCTAATCTCCATATCACATTCACAGTGTTTCTTAGCCATTAGGCACTAGCAGATCAATACTCAAATAGTTGTTGTTAAAGAGCATGGAGGAAAACTGCAGCAGAAATATACAGCCACAAAGCAGTCATTCATTTTCCAAGTACCAAGCTCACAGGCCTATTACTGGCCACAGCCAGAAATGAACTATTTGACTTGAAAAGGTGAGCGTAGAGAACTTTCCAAGTTTCTTCCTTCAGGGTTTCCTCTAGAATATAAATATTCTTTTGCTTTATCACCTTCTCAAAGGAAACTGTGCCCCCCACTGTGAAACCAAACCATGTCCTTAGGCCTGGAAGAAAGGAGCTTGGGGCAGGCAACGGCCAAGTACAGCAGAGCTACCATGGACAGATCACACAAACCCCAACACGGCCGGGCCCCCGACCAGCGCTGCGGGGCACAGGGCAGCACCTGGGTCCTCCCCAAACCCCAGCTGGGCCCCATCAAACAACTACTGCACAATATTTCCTTCTCACTGCACAGATTTGATCAAGGATTTACCACACTTTATGTACTCTTTCTACAACTCCTTGTAGAAAACTACTCTGATCAATGGTCATTAGTTTGTAAGTTTTATCTTAAAAGATAACAGGAACATCTTTTTCCTCTTTTTGCTAGCGTTTTTATTCAGCTCATCCCTAAGGCGACTTTCAGCTGGGGATATGATTCAAGATTTGCCATCCCACTCCACCCCTATTTGTTAGTTTATCAGCAGATCCTTTGCCATTTAAATATGAAAACACTGATAACAAGTAACTTTTCCAAAAATATTGCAGAAACAGAACATAGTCAGCTTCTCTGAACTGTAGATAACAGAGAGTCCATAAAGCAAGCAAACAAATCCTAAGGAAAATAGGAGAATGCCTAACAAAACAATATGTAAAGGTAAAGGAAAAAAAGAATCTAAGAAAAAAAAGCCTACATTTATGTAGGGATCTATAACTTTAAACCATCAGAAGATAACAGACTAAATTACAGCATTAAAATCTAGTGGACAATCAGATACACAATTAGAAAGGTTTTGTAAAAATTTTAATTTTCATATCCACTCTTTGGGATAGACAGTAAGACCTTAGTGAGCTCACCCAGCTTCATCTCCACCTCAGAGAGGGGGAAAAAATAAAGAAAATTCTTGCCAAATCCCACCTGTTAATAAAGAAATAAAATAAATGTTAAGAAGACCACAACCCATTTTCTGCAAGCTCTCACTTCCATGCAGCTATATGGAGCCAGAGCTGAGCTGCCCATCACATAAAGCATGTGCCAAATTTGCTGGCTGAGTACTACCACTTGGAGACACAACCCAAAAAACAAGATATTTATTGCTCCCTTTCCTAACAGATGAGATACTCAAGCCAGGACTCCTCCTCTACACAAGTTACACAAATTAATTAACTTTGCTAAGTCCTAAAATTCAACAGTTTATAAGTCAGTAAGTAAAACTATTTCAACTTCACCTCACAGGACTGAAATTAGCAGTGTCTGTGTTGTAAAAAATCTACCACTTGATGTCTCCTATTTGTATATGTATTTTATTTATAAATTACTAATGTCGTTCCTGGGGTGAATTGGATGAAATAATATCTACACAAAACCATCTTTCTTCCAAAGGGGAAAAAAAAAAACCCAGCACAAATCGACCCAACGATAGAGAGCTATTAGCAACGAATACACAAGCAATGCTCAATTCTGCACAATCATCATTACCTACACAGCTGAACACTTAATGTGCTGCTTCTAGAACAGTTACAAAGTGGCTGCCTACATTGTTTTATAGACAGTCAGGAAAAGTAAGAATATGATGTATGGCTAGGAAGAAAGAAAAATGTTGCATTTTTTCTCTTTCACATAAAATAATGTCCAGTTAGACAAAAATCTCAGCTGAAGATCTCAAGGTACCTTGTTTTTTTCAAATCACATAACAAAATCAGGTACAAATGCATCCCTTCAGGTGAACCTCGTAATCATTTGATTACAGCAGACATGTAAGACCTACAGGGCAAAGAACTACAGTTTTTAAAACTATTAAATAATAAAAAGGTAATGCCTCCCAATCCCTATAACATACATGACAACAGATGAACAAAAGCAAACAAGGTTACTACAGACTTTTTTTTTTTTTCTTATCAACCTGACACATGCCAGGAAAGCTGTAAGTCAGTTTTAAAAGAAGACAAAATTTTTATCAACACCATGAAGCTGCGTGCATCATCTCACATGCTACTGGACAGAGAAGGTGGGCAGAACCAATTAAATAGATGCATCCTCTCCCTGTATGTCTAAAACTCTTTGTCCACATTACAAATTCATGGTTTGCTTCTATCACTCCACTGTACCGTTGGCCTCCACCACTCTTCCCTTGGGAGAGAATAAAATGAAAAAAAAATAAAAGGTCAACCTACCCTAGGAACATCTAAGAAGACGAGAAATCTGTTCAAACACAACCAAATGTGTTCTGGAACAGTTTTCACTCGCTTCAGTAGACAAGCCATTATTAAACTTCTGGTTTTTTAATAATTACTGTTATAAAAAAATAAAAAGAAAGGAAAAATAAAGAAGAAAAGAAAAAACACCACAGGTAATCATGCAAATAGGAGTAAAGAAGTTGACAATGAAACCTTATTCTTGCTTTCAGCAAGTACCGATTCAAATGACTGTAAGGGTCTTTAAAAAGCTGACAAAATAAAACTGTAATAGCACAGTGCAGTAGTGTGTTTATATTTAGTTTACTGTTCCCCAGTTGTTTTTCCAAAACACAAGCTCTAATTTTTCAGGAGTAAATTAGGATTCAGCCTTTTATGCTTGTAGATGAGAACAAGTTCAATGTTGCAAGTTCAAGTCTTTAGGTTGCAAAGAAAAAATGGCCAGTTCAGCTTCATTTTTTTCAGGAGAATTACACAAGTAGAATTTGACTCAAAAATTCTAAGAAACATAATTCCAAGGAGTACACAATCAATCTAATCTGGCCATCATAGCTGTCAACACCCATTTTCCACCTGCCTGAATCTTAACAGAACCTTCTATTTATTCTGGCTTAAGCCTGGCCATTCCCCCAAAAATGAAGGGCTTCAGTACCAGCAAACACTACTTCATTCCAATTCTTCCTGGAATAAAAAGCAAGCACTCCAAGAAGCAGAGAGATAGACAAAGACACCTTAGAAACATCCCCAGAACACAGACCAATTTCTCCTGAAGATTGGGCAGAGCCCACCTAAAAGATTCACAGTACATCAGGTCTGTTTCTAGGTTTGGATTAAATCCGGAAGCTTACTCCCAGGTGGATGCAATAACCCCCAAGTTCCTTACCAATCCATTCTCTGGAATATCTCTCAAAGTCATTCTTGCTCTATCCCCGTTATTCAACAGAGTGCTTTCATGCAATTTTGTGAACACTGCAACACACTAGATCATCCTGGCAACATAAAAGAAGCACAACTTAAACTGGGAAACTGTCAGTGGAAAAAAGATGGGTCAACTGTAGGAAGAGGAGAGAAGGTGAAAGAACAAAGACAAAGCTGAAAGCAAAAGACTCCTTTTGGAGAGCTATCCTAGAGGTATCAACAGGAACAGATTCTTTTCTCAGCGCTGACTGCTCTAAAATATGCATCAACTGTAGAATTACCGAAGTTCTCAACCTACCATCTCTCATCTAGTTCCTATTGACACAAAAAGCCTTTCATCAGTCTGATTAACCCACCAACTTTCCACATAAGTCAACAGCTTTTATTGGGATCTCCCAGTGCCTTTCCACAGTCTCATACCAGAAGCCCAAAGCAGTTCCATGGGAATGGCAGTGTCACAGGACTCTTATCTCCAGCAGCCAAGAACTGAGGGACACATCTTTCAGCACATGTGGGGAGCAGTGCAGGCATCACAGGTGTGGGCACGTCAATTCCCACATTGATTATTCAGTTTGATTGTTCCCAACAAAAACAGGTTAATCCAAAGCCCAAATCATTCATTCTGACTGCGCAGTGAAAAACCTACTGAATCAAAGTTTGTTTGCTGTATTAAGCACCACTTGACTTTCACCCATATAACATAACTAATTTAAATGGGGAAATGTTTAGAGCGAAACTGGGCAGAAAACAGCACTACTGCCCAAAGTTTAAATATCACCCAGGAAATATTTGTACTCCAATCCCCAGAATATGGAGTATGGCCGAGATGGCCAGACAGTGAATTGGGATTAAAAGGAAATTTACACATTTTAACTACAAACATCAATTGTCTTTGATCTCACTCCAGAAGGGATCACAAAGTATGCAAAATTTATCACCTGATGCATGTTAATAAAGATTAGCTGTGTAAAAATTTCTTAAGCCAGTGCTGAAGGAGTACTAACTTCTGCTTAAAAAATAGGAAAGGGATACAAACAGGAAACTGATGTACCGGCAAACTAAAAAAAAAGCTCACACATAGCAGCTCCAAAACACAAATATCTATCATTCTTTTGTCCTGGTCCTGTCACTGTCCAGGGCCCAGCACAAAAGTACAAGATGAAAACCATTAATTTTAGGCATCATGCAAAAATAATCCAAATCAATTGCCTCCAAGCTCCCCAAAATAAAAAGTGAGCAAGTCTGATCAATGACTTTCCATTAAGATGATGAAAAACGGCTGCTGAATTTGCTTAAGGGAACACAGAAGCCTCGCACACACTGCACTGCTCTTTGTTATCTCTAGTTGAAAGACAGTACAGATAAAGAAATCTGCCACATGAAATTTTAAGACTCATCCCAGGTGGCCATAAAAATAACAGAATTTCAAAAATTTAGAGACCAAGGCTATTACAATGTTAGAATTCCCACTTAACATTTCCCAAATTAAAAGTCCTTCCAATAATAACAGAAATTTAAATCTAAAAGCCTGCATTAGTGAGTGCTAGCTCCTTCCAACTGTTTGTTCAGAGACTCTCCGACAAGCATACAGCACACTGTAAGAATTCAATTTGGAAACCATCATCTAAAGCACAGAGGAGAACAGGAAAGTCATATTGCTATAATGCTTAGATTATCAATCATCTTGACAGTTTATTGGCTTTATCACCACACATACCATTAAAATGATGTCTGGCCTAGAATGTCAGGAGGCAAACATTAAACAGACCAGGATTAAAAAGCAGATCCCAAACAGCACTCCAGTAAAGTTTCCCTTCCACTCTGAAATTAGTTAGAGCTGACTAAGTAACTGGCACTAGACTTTGAAGAAATATACAGCCTAAAAGGCACAGAGTCAACACAGACTTGACGAGCTGATAGGTAATGTCATGTTATGGCAACTCTAAAGCTCCTGCCCTTGATTTATCACGTACTGTGTGCAACAGAATGATTGCTAATGGAGGGAGGGGGGAAGCAAAACAACAACAGCTTAATTTGGCGCTTCTTAGAGCCAAGGGCTTGAGTCAAAAGGGTCAAATGAACTCTTTGAAGTCATGGAGCAACATGGTTTTTTATCAGTTTTGTAATTATCAAACACACACATTAAAAAAACATTTTTACAGAAAAGTACTTTCACAGAATAGGGAAATCTAACAGTGACAAAATATATTCAGAATTCAGTTGCAACAGGTAACTAAAGCAATACAAATCCTGAGCATTTAAAGCATAGCTCTGTGTGTTAGTCTGCTAACTAAATTCTGACACAATTAAAACTGTGTATCAACAGGGTACAGTTGAGAACTGTGTCATTTCTTCAGAACCATACCTCCATATGCTCAGGAACACGCAAGCAGGAAGTTACAGATAATAAAATGCAACTCCCCTTTTCTCTAATCCCCCACCTCCAAGAAAACCTGACATTTCTAAGGATTATTTTAGTTCCTGTTTCCTTCTTCTTTTTGTCTTCATTTTCCCTCAAAATGGCATTTGCATTGTCCTCCAGCTTTATTTAGAATAAACATGTCAGTTTAAAATTACAAATAAGCTAATGGCATGTCCAACCAAGAGAACCAGTCAAATAATTGGGTCACAATATTTGCTGAAAAGATATTGTTTATAGGCTTTCTTATGTCAGTCAAAACCAACATGCACATCCTATCTCAATTTTAAACAGATTAATCCAATAGCAGCTCCAGCCTTCTATACTGATTGGTCTCTCATCATACACACTGCTTAAAGGAGTACTTCTATCTCTGAGAAAGGTGTTGGGACATTTGCCAAATACTGACAAATCTTTGTTGCTTGAGCATGGAAGCTTCAATATTTAGATCCCCTTGCAAGTAAGATTCAACTCTGTAATTACTATTTTACAGTCCACACTCATATTTTGAGGGATTGAAGTAGTCTTTTTCAGTACATGCTGTTCCTTCTTAATTAAGACAGCTAAAGGAAACCCTAACTTAAGAAAAAGTGCTGACTTCATACATGATAAACCATGGCAGCAATTTGTAGTAAAAATCACTCTTATCCTTAACTGTGACATTTATTATATATTGGCTCACAAAAGAATTTCAGTAAGGTCAGAGCCACAGCAGAAGTCTCTCTGAGCTGAATTTTAAAGTACAGGTAAAGACATCTAGAACTGTTACCTGGCAGAAATGTACAAAACACACACAATTCTATAAACAAGACTGAAGAGGAAGAAGACCAAATATTTAGCTATCTCCTAAGACCTGAACACTTCTCAGCAATCTGGCATCACCTCTAACCAACCTCTGAATAGCCCAAATGGAAATCCTAATTGACCAAGAGGATATTCTTAATTGGAAATCTTAAGATGAATCCCTTTGTTGCCTCTGACTATCACACTGAGGCTGAGAAGAAAGACTTGGGAATCATCTGACCGTGGAACCATCTCCAACAAAGGGGAAGTTTAGATGGCAAATGTACTATTGGAAGGCCAGGAATAGAAGAAGGAGGCCTCAAAAAAAACACACACAAATAGGAACTGTCCTTTCACCAGCCATTCTTCATACATTGCTAGCTCTCCCCATTTATTTGAAGGGGAGCTGGGGGGGGGGGAAGCATCCACAGCAGAAAAATGTGACAAGAGAAAACACACATAACCCACCTATAACCATTACTGTGTTAGTGAGGAGAATAAGAACTATTTTCTTCAGAAGGCGATGAATGCCTACCAAAAAAGCAGCATCCAGGTCAGCATCTTGAACAGAGGGGAGAACAGTGGCATTTGCCTCAGGAGTGTCCACTCTGTCAACACCTGCCCACTCCCTGCATGTAAAACACACTGCACTTGTAGCAGCAAAGTGTTACAGCAAAGCCCAAGACACCATGAGGACAGAGTAATTTCATTTCACACTGCATCAGGGTGTACTAAATGCAGATTTCTTCTCCATGAGCTTTACTCTCATAGCACAAGTGCTGTACCCAGCAAGTCCCCAAGGACCCGGGCCTCACTGGCAGTTAATGATCCATTAGACAGCCACCTTGATGCAAACCAGAAGGTGGCTAATGCTCTAACAAAGTGGTCCTAAACTACAATAACAGACAACATTCAAGGATTACAGCCACTATAAACCAGTAGCCATAGTTAATAACTGTAATATTTCATTAAAATGGCTAGAAATAATGCACACCAGATACCCAACCAATTACAGATGACCACAATGGTATTAGAAAAGTTGTAATATAACACTGAACAAAAACAAGTTAGACATTTGCCACAGCACACTGAATATGCCTTCACAACATAAACTCTTCCTAGTTGTTTACTATCACAGACACAGAAATACTCAATAAAGAATAGAAATTCAGAGAAATAGCTAGTGGTATTATTAACAGTCAAACAAGCAGCATCTCTAAGAGTAGCAGGAAGACTTTTACTCTGTTTCTATGCAGCTTGGCCAATAAAACTACCTTTATAACATCCATTTGCTCACATTCTTCCTGAAGACTTGTACACCAGTAGTTATGGCATAAAATATATATCAAACTTTGTGTAGTCTAAAAATGTACCACAATCACTTAATTGTCCCTTCATGCCCCTTGCAAATTAATTTACAGACCTAGGACCAGAATAGGTTAAAAAATTATAATCTTAGTTTAAACATCAAAACAAATTATATTACTGAAGAATACTGTAGCGTGGTTTGGGCAATGACCAGTATTGACAAGATGGTAAAGATGATCCTTTAAATTACAAAGCTATCTCTAATATACTGCTATTACAAAAGGTGTATAAGGAAGTAAGAAAAAAAAAAGGCAAAAATTAATACATTAGCTACTTAATTTATGTTAAAAAGTCATTACACAGCAAATTAAATGTAGTATTAATAACACAAAACAGAATTCTTCAGAAAGCTTTTTGTCTTGATAAATGAAAAGTATACCATGAGTGCTAATGCCCATTTAGCAGAATTAGATTGTATTTTTATTGCTTTGTTGGGTAGCTTGTACAAACCACATTCGCTGAAAGCATTAAAAAAAAAAAAAGAAACTGAATAAAGAAAATCTAGTTGGAATAAAAGAGTGGAAGTGTGATTTCCACACAAGTTCTGTAAAACACTATTTTACTGGCAATATAGTTAGCCTTTGGCCATGTGCCATCCACCCACAGAAACACAGGCCCTATAAAAAGCCTGTGACATGGTGCAAAAGAAGAGTTTTTACACACCCTAAAACACACAGATGGCAATGACAAAGATATTTACATTTTGTAAGAATGCTCCTGTAGTTTTGTAAAAACTGCAATCAATTTCATCACTGAAGGAGAAAGCTTGAGAAGATGAAGTTAAATTAATTTGGTTTCTTTTCTAGCTGATTTAGAATTTTTAATTGGTTTGTTGCTTTTCAGGGGTGCATGAATTGAGTACAGATGAAGTGACTGCTAGCTAAAAAATGCCTCAAGATCTTGTGGCACAGGAGGCACTACTGCCTCCCTGGGCAGCCTGTTCCACTGCTCTGCCACCCTCAATGTAAAGAAGTTCTTGCCAATGCTGAGGTGGAATTTCTTGGGTTGTAGTCTACAGCCATTGCTCCTTGTCCTGATTCTGGGCACCACTGGAAAGAGTCTGAGAGCATCCCCCTGACACCCACCTTTGCAACGCTTGTATGGATTGATAAGACTCCCTCTCAGTTCTTCAATCAACTAAAACGCAGTATTTTAGGGCATACAGCTCTCTTACCTGGTGTTAATTTTTCCTAAAGAGAATGGAGCAGTTTGGAATTGAAATCAAAAGTGTCCCAGGACGGTCTCTCTTTTCTAAAGCTTCACTAAGAGGAACCCCTTCCTTGTTCCCAAATAATGAATGATTATGACCACTAAGTCACAGAGTTAAAAATAAAATAAAAATAATTAATAAATAATGCACAATTTTAGAAATTTTTTAAAAAAATAAAAAAACCACCCATGTTTTGAACTCAGTCTTCTTTTTACCATCTGCAACCAGTATCTAAATACTACTATGACCTGGCTGAATCGAAAGCTTTCTAAGATTGGATAACATACCCTGTAACATCACAGGTGTCCAAAGACATTAATGTCAGGTGCCAAAACATTCCATTATCAGCTGCCCAAATTTGATTAATTTGTTTTCAGCCCTCAGAACAATCATCACTAGATACAAAAAAGCTCCTCCCAAATTAAGATGTTGCAATTCTAAATTACTAAGGGGAAAACTATTTTACTTATCCTCAGTCCTTAAAACAGTTTCACTTGAGGTAAGGGGGGAAGAACAAGCAGAGACTAAAGGGAAGAGATATTTGTTGCCGGATTTTTGAAATATAATGCATCCACTGTATTTCAGAAGTTAAAACATTTCAGTGCACAATTTCTCAAATTACTTTCAAAAAAAAAAATCGAACAAAAATGAAAACTTGCAACTAGTCAGAACCAGACCCTGGTTCTGAGCAACACCTCACTATTAACTTCTGAGACTCCACACAGCTGACTTTGTCAATCCCACAGCCTGTATCACACCCACACAAACACCACACGCACATTCCCCCCCTTCCCTTAGGATTGCATACTCACGCTGGATTTCTTCCTGCCAAAGACATCTGCATCCTTCTTCTCTTAAAGTTTAACAAAACAAAGCCACCTTTTACTGGTTCCACTGAGGAAATGCCAAGTTCTAAAGTTACAGAGACCTCTAGAATGTGACAGGTCTCACAGTAAAAACATATTCCCGAAAAGCAGTTGCCTACTGATAGGGGAGGAACAGCTCAACCAGAAGAAACATCTCTGTGCCACCCTGGTTGCCTACACAATGAAATTATGAAAAGCTGGGGCTCTGGAATAAGAGCTTTGAAAGACATTTCATTCAAGCTAGCACACCCCAGTAGATTTGGTTCAAAAAACCAAGTACTGTAAAGAGATGATGCATATTTCCTTGTTTTCCATGCCAGAAACATAACACTAAACTTAAAAAAATTAATTATTATTTCATACAGGCCACAAAATGCGGTGTCCTTTTTATAAGAGTAGAAAGTCTCCAGACAGCCTTTGTATTCTTTCCACGAGCACTGCTCAATAAACCTTGCAACCTTGAAGCTTTTAAATGTAGTACTGATGATATCATTTTAAAGCACTTTAACAAAACATTAGGAGAAACAATTTCTTTTCTCAAAATGAAAATAACAGTAACCAAGTTGATTAAAAGTGGTTTATACTAAAAATATTCGCAATATCTGCATTTACAGGCTCCTCTATATAAGAGTAGCAAACAATATACAGAGTTCTGAAATAACAAAAGAGCCCCATGAACTAATGTGGCACAATAAACATTTCATTTAAGTTCAAGAGATACATGCCAGAAAAACACAATTTTCACAATTATAGTGAGTAAAAATAAATACTAAATATTTGGAAGAATATAGTATTTGTACCTATTCCTCTTAAAAGCTCAAAAACATTTTCAATTCCATGCATAGAGCTGCTCTGAAAGCCACATTGAATATATTGCCTTTGTTTGTTTAGGTTATGCACAAATAAATATTGGGATGACAGTAAAAGACACATCCTTGAAGTAGTCTACCCAATAAATTTGGAAAGAGAAAGAAGAGGAGGAGGAATAAAAAAAATGCAGCTGTATAAGATTCTCTTTGTTGCTTGCTTGTTAAGGAATCCTTCTGCCACAACTGAGGGGATTATGAATTCACATGTGAATTTATCCCCTATTAAACTTTTAGTGAAAGGGTCAGTTAGCAGGAATGATAAAGCTCAAGCACACCAGTCACATGCTGGCAGAGCATCTGTGACTGGCTCTACTCAGGCATGTCCCTGGTTTATAGCTGTAACATCGAGAGGAAGCTATGGGGGCGGGCAGAAAACAGTCCACTTCTGAAAAGACTGGAAACAGTGCAAAGTACAGTTCCTCACAAGACAAAGGCAGTGTGACTTCACGTCACACTTTTTTGCCTTTTTTTTTTTTGTACAAGAGCACCAATGAGGATAGAGCAGGCTAAAATCTCCCATCTCACTGGCAAGGGTTCCCATCTCTTAGCACTCATGCAGCACTTTGGCCACTCAGATTTTCCTATTTTCCACTCCAACTCCTTTTGCTAGGCTACCTTAGCTTCCAAGCAGCATTCCTGGTCCCACATGTATCACTGCTGTACAAGTGGCAGTTAAAAATATACAGCAACTGTGCCGATGTTGAAGCCTGGTCCAAACTTACATTTACGCATCACCTCAGTATCTTATACTTCCTTTTTAAAATTTATACTTGCATTGCTATTATGCAGTGTAACTGAGAGGAGAATCCTGTTTGCACCTTCCCGCAGCTGTATTATTTCTACAAGAGATTTGGTTCAAGCTTTTGGGGTGAAGAAAAAGGAAAAATACAAAGGCCAGCAACAATACAGCAGCTACAGTCATGATGCAAGACTCACCTTTGTTACGACAAGAGGTTCTTGTCATGTGGAGCCAGTCTGCACATTCTCACCAGCCACTACGTCCACTGTCCAGGTACCCTGTCACCTAACTCATCTTCTTCAAAACTCTTGGGGATTGAGTATTCTCTAGAGTGAAAGGAATCTGATCTCTCCCTAATACTCCCCAGCTGCAACCCACACACGGTGTTTGAGCACACACCTTGGCCTCTAAGCCGTTTTGGGGCCCCCGTGACAGGCCTGCAGGCTGGCTGAGCCCAGCACAGGGAGGGATGTGCTGCCAGTGCAGCTCTGGCCTCAGGACCACGTTGGCAAATGTCTGCTCCCTTCCTCAGTGCATGACTCAAACAACACAGCAGCACATTCCTCGCTCATCTGCACCTACAGGACCTAATGGGTGCAATATTTTATGTTGACTTTCTGAAGTCTTGTTTTTCTAGAAGTCAGTGGTAATCAATTTTAAATGTCCCATTAGTGAATTCTTATGCATTAAGTGATGTCACAGTTGAGACAGTCACAATACACAGAGTATCACCACACAATTTCAGAAAACTTCGAGCAAGTAACACCCTACCTCACCAGAAGGCTTCAGGTGTCTGTCCATACAGAGTAACACCCTACCACTTCAGAAGGCTGCAAGCATCTGCCCTTCTTGTTCTTTAAGCTCGCCCTTTTATACCCTCATGTTCATGCATTGCACCTGTGTGCCCTCTGTTCCCTTTGGTGATTGGTCAGTGCACCTGGGCACTCCAGGGCTCATTGCTGTCAGTGCTGCTCACCTGCTGCTCACAGCTGCAGCCCATTGGGTATGAGGCTCTTCCCAGCCCCACTCCCAGTTACCACAAACTGTGTGCCCACAAAGTGACACAAATAAAAAGATAATAACAAAATCCTGACCTTCAGAAAACTTTTATCAGGCTTGAAAGGAAGCATATTGTTAAACAGCCCTCTAGATATATTGTATAGAAAAGGGAAGAATTCCAAAATTTCTGATATAATACTTCATTTACCCATAATGTGAAACTATTTTTCACAGTTATCCACAAAAGCTAGATAGGTAAAACCGGATCACGCATATTGAAATCGCTCTGAGGCAAAGGAGAACAACTAGTTTGGATTAAAAGTGGTTTCTGCTCACTTCCTACTCCAAGTAAACCAATTTTCTATAGTTAAACACTTGCTTTCTCTGCCTATCGTGGTTTGATCAAAAACATCCCTCAAAAAGGCTTCTTTATGCTACGGGGTCAGTTTGAGTCTGCAGCACAATTTACATAGCATCTATTTCTATTTCCTGCAAGGATGAACAGCCCAGCACTTCTGCCAAATATTTGTCCATGTAAGTTCACTTTGTACCACTTTTAGCCATCATTCAAATTGCTTCCACCATTAATGGAAATAAAAATGAACTTAGTTACAACCAAATGAGTTATTAATGTATTTACTTAACTTTTTTCCATATTAAACATGAAGAGTTTTTCTCTTGTTTGACAGAACAAGCTTACTTAGTCATATTTTTCTCAAATCTTGTTTTTAATCTCTTCCAAATGGTTGACTTTACTGTGCTGTTGATGCATATGCAATTCCATATGATGCAATTGCATTGCACAGCTTAATATATGAAAACAACCAAAGATCAGAACATTTAGCACCTACAAAACTATCTTCAATTACCATCTTTAGCCAGATAACCAACTAAGTAAATGACAGCCATATGCCATGCTAATAAACTAACACCAGGAGACAGAAAAATGTGAAAACAACTTTTAAAAATAAGTGGTTATTTAGCATAGTTTTAGGGTCTGTAAGATGAGACTCTTTTATATTATCTTAAAGGACGGTGTGCCATCTGTAAGACAATGAAATTCTGTACCAACTAATCATCAGATGACAACATTTTTATATCATAATGCGGATACAACTAAAAAGTGCCTTCACCATTCCAGGCACTGCTCAACTGCTGGTTTTTTCACCCACACAAAAAGAAAGTGAATAGCCATTGAAATAATTTAAATATCTTCTTTTATAAAACATAAATAAATAAAGCAAGGTTTCTATTATACAGTTTGGAGAATTTTTGTTGTCAGAATTTGTCTTTTTTTAATATTTAGAAAGAAGAGTACAATGAAGAAAAGCAAGTGAGTTTGCCATCAAAAGCATTCATTGCTCTGACACACAAACACCTGTCAGTGGAAAAAGTCTTCAACTTCTTCACTTCTCTTTACCATGAAGCAAATGTGTATGAAGCTTTCAGACTATTTTCTTCCAGTGTTTTGAAGTACCTTTCAGTTCACATGAAGGCTAACAATTGCAAAGAAGCAGAAGAGAAGGAAAAACTGGGAAAACAGAAAAACTGAGAAGCAGTGAAAGCCTCCCTGCTTATAGCTATTCTTTTGTTGAACACTCATATGGCACATCCATTTTAAGTACAGCCAAAATGATACACAAAAAAAGAAAAACAGGAAAAATATTTCAAAAGTTTAATTCCTAATGTAAATTTCTCCCTCTGCAAATATTTTCTTCCAAGTGAGATTTACACATTAACACCACAAATCATGAAATATTTAATGAACAACAGTAATAGAACACTATTTATATAAAATTACAACTTACATATAGGGTTTTTTGCATTTATAGAGCAATCCCTAATTACCTTATTCAGTGTGTAACTGCAAACTAACTACAGCAGACGAAGTTGGTTTTATAGCTAACACTACTACTGAAACAAGAACCAACATTTTTAGAAACTGCATGAAAAATGTTACAGATTATTTTGAAATCACTGTTGCACATGGCCACATAAATGGAATTAAGCTTGCTAATTTCGTAAGAAAAAAATCCCAAAATATGTCTTTCACTGACATAAATTAAAATCTTTATAAATTTCACATTAAAAAAAGAAGACTTGCAGAAGCATCAAGCCAGCAATCTTGTAACAGCAAAGCTTACTTCTTGCGGATTCGTAAACCCTCACTTATATCTGATAAAGCAGTTCTTCCTCCAGCTCTCATTGCTTAGCCTCCCCTATCAATCCAGGGATACCTTTTCTCTGAAACAATTACACTTGAGGAGTTTTGAACTTCTGCTGCAGACTAATCCATTTAACTACAGAAGCACCTTTCAAGCTTCCATTTGACACAGGTCCATCGTTCATCATTTGCTGGTGCATATGCTTTTTGCTGACAGAGCTCCATTACTAGAAAAAGCTCAGTAAGTAAAGCTGATTTGAAACAACTATATATTATAGACAGTCTGCATGAGACACGCTGATTTTGAGTCTAGAAAATCACCACATAAAAAAGGAAGGGGGGAGGGGTGGCTGAAAAGAACTATTTAATTATTAATATACTTTCACTTCTTACCAACTGCTGCAATGTGATTTATTAGTGTTAATTTGCAATTTACTTGGGCATGGGAAGAGAAATTTAACTCTATATAGCAAAGTACATAACATGCTTTGGAATTCTTGGACCAGAAATGCTTTTGTCTTTGATTAATAATAAAACACCACACCAATGCTATCACAGAGCCCTACCAACTTTAGCATGTTGTAAGATCATCAAGCTGGAGATCAATATGCTGAACCATAAATTCTGCAGCACAAGCAAGAACACATTAGATTCTACATTTTGACCAGTGACATAATTTAGGTAACATTAACAAGACATTTCTGTAGTGTATTTGACAATTGCAAGCGATTTACCAACATGCATTAGGGTTCAGTATTCAGTGTGGTTTAGTATTTTAGCCTCTATTTTACAGAGGCAAGTATAGGGAAAAGAGTGGATAAGTAATGTACTCAACATCCATATTTTCTTATCCATCACTTCAGCTAATAAACCTTATGGCTACTGGGGCAGGGGGGTATTAAGAAGGTTTCGCCAGTCTGGCTGTGCTCACCCAACCATCTGATTTTTTTTGAAGGAGACAGTCAAACCATAAAAAATAATAAAATAAAAAATATAGGGAGTATGGTAATGAGAACTGATAGCAAAGTAAAGGGACTATGAATTAAGTACAATTAGCCTTCACAAGGTTCCTTTAAGGATCCATGCAATAAAGCATTTCCATGCTTTATTTTAACCAAGGAGGTACATGCTCAGTCTGAATGTAAAGTAATAGTTATATCCCTGCTTTTCCAAGTGCCTTGCTTTAAAAAGGGATAGAGAGTCACCTCCCCTAACATTCAGAAATCTTGGGCCAATCTTTTGGGGAAAGAGTGAGACAGAAAAGAATGATAAAAGAAACAGCGGAAAGAACAACAGATTTAGGATCTATCTTTAAAGTATAGCCAGATAAGGCCTTTTCCAGAAAACAATATCCTTTTCCCTTCACTGACTGGAATAAGAAGTTAAAAATGGTAATGGACATGCAGAGTTTGTTGCATCCTTGAACAGGAATTAACTTCTATGCTTCAGTTTGAGAGAATGGGACTTTTAAGTCCTACCTAGATTACAAACTTTTGTACGTTATCAAGAAAGTTTTTTCTTTTCAGTTTTAAGAATAGTACAAAGAGCAATACATGGAAGTAACAGTCAGAAAACATCACTGGGATAAAAATCAGTCTCTTGACACTCCATGATTTCTTAGACATTTGACTTCTTTGTTCCAACAGATTTGCTTGTGACACCAGTTACTTTAATCAGTAGGAAGTATTCAAGCTGCTTATGATGAGCTCCTTATGCAGACACTGTGAACACTTCTCCCAGAAGACTCCACACGAAGCCAAGACTGGAACCTGGTGTCCTCTTTGCCCTCTTCAGTCTAGATGCAAAAGAAGCTACCTCAGACTGCTTCACATGTCATACAAGCAGCACAAACATGCCTGAGGCATCCAGTTTGCAAAAAACCAGGGCAAATTCCTATGATTTTACAGTATGCTTGATACACCACAATAGCAAAGCTGGAGCATTCTGGAATACCTTAAGGAAATTCATATTTATGCACACGAAAACTATCTCCAAATTCAGGACAATAAATTTGTCTCATTACCTCTTTACCTTCCATACTAGAACTCCTGGAAACCATGCTCAATTTCAGAGAATTAAGTTCAAAATAAAATGAGAGTCCTGTTCCACACATTTTTCCCTGTTATCACCTAAGGAAACGAAGAGACAGGGAAAGTGCAATGTGCACTTTACTGATGAGCTTTTTAATAGCTAATGTGATAACCTAACTTAACTAAAACAACCTAATTATCTTCAATTGTAAGGAAATACAATCCCCTTCTTCTCTATTTCCCCTACCAAACCACAAACACACTCTTTCTATTTAAAGAAAAAAGCTGGTACGCTGACACATGGAAAATGGTGTTTACTGATTCACAGGTATCTCATTTAGAATAATTCAAATTTTTTAGTATATTTTAATGAGAGGTAGAAAGCATATAAGTTGCAGATGGAAAAAAATCAACAGGAGTGGACAGCAACAAAAAACTGAACAGAGCTCAGATGATCAGACTAAAACAGGGACAAACACTAATATTTATGAGGCAATTAGAAGGGAAAACATCCCGCCTTCCACAGGGACAAAACCAGCGTTTTCCAAAGCCACAGTGATTGCCCAGTTATCCCTCCCTTCTCCTTGGTTTGAGCATCAATTTCAGACTAGTACAGGAAAACGAGGTTAACATGATCTGAGGAAGCTAAGAGGAGTTTTAAATGCTCGCTTTTATAAATCTTTATTTTAGTGAACATGAAATGTAAGTAACACATTTGCTTACATTAGCAAAAACCAAGTAGCTGCTACCAAAGTTCATTCTGTTTCCAGATACAGTAAATGCTTAATAGTTTAATACCTGTTTTGATCCTCACTATTATTTTTATATTTTTTCATGAAAAAAATTTTTTCATTTTTCATAAAAAAAAAAAATTTCATAAATTTTTTCATTTATATTTTTTCATGCTAGAACATAAGCACTTAAAATCTGACCTTCAGTGTTATTCTAATTATATATTCCATATACAGGCTGGATATTAATTTCTACAGTAGAATGATTATACTAGTTTCTAAAGAGTCTATCTTACTTAAATAGTTTATAAAGTATCACGGTTCCATCAAGGGTGTATTTGTACTTATTGGGAAACATAATGAAGAAAAACAATACAGAAAGCCAACCCAGACAAGTTTAAAAGAGTACCATAGCACTCAGTAAAAGAAAAGGCTGTTTCCTCACTACCACTTCCGTGCTCTTAGAACTTTGAATAAGCATCACATCCTATAGCAGCTGTTAAACTCTTTGATATTCACATTCTCTTAAAAAAAGATAAACTCTTCAGCAAGCTACTGACTACATACATAACTATTTACCTTCAGAAAAATGTGTTTATTTATCTGTAAAATATATAAGAAATATACACTATTTCAGAAAATACACCTATTTCCAAAGAATAAAAATAGCTTTTCAAAACTTTTTTGTGTGCACATTTAATGTCATGTTTTGGTAAGAAAACAATTCTCCTCACTGAACAATCCTTCAAGTTACACAAGAAATGTTTCTCCCACACATCTTTGCCAAAATTGAACTCTGAAGTTCTAAAATGCAAAATACTGATCCTTTATTAAAGCAAACAAGCTTGAGAACTCCAGGAGACAATCTAGAGATGATCCATCCTGCATTTCACCTCTTATACCAACTAAAATGGGAGAGGGAAGTACAACACTCTTGAATATGACAAAGAATGGACCTAAACCTACAGCATGATGATTTACACAACCATCAAAATCCTTGCTTAAACAAAGGTTCCTTCTGTTGCCATGCATTTTAGGTTAATTTAAAAAATGAAATTATTACAGGCCCCATTTTGCTACGAACTGAGAACGTGCACATTCTTTAGCAGATTACTCACAAGCACAGTCAGGAGTAATGCATATAAAATGGCTAATGGCAATGTTACTCATTTTTTATTTACTACACAAATAGAGCAGACTAAAAATGAACATAAGGTCCTGCAGGGCAAACTCTGTGTTCTGTAGATATAAAACATTGCTCATTAAGAAAAAAAATCAGACGCAGTGGCTACATTAGAGAACAGTTAAGTGTGTAAAGAATGGAATCATATATCAAAATACAACGATTTCATATTTTCTAGGAAAAATCAACAGTGATACTGATGTTATGAGTCTCCTATTTTTCATTTAGTAGGTCTCAACACTAAATTATTAACAGTGGACCACTCTACATCAGTCAAAAAGACTGAACACGAGACCTTTTGCCTGAGGTTAGACTCTGAGACACACCAATCAGCACATTTAAAGTCTTAAATATGATGTTGCCTTCAGTATTTTTTCTATCTAGCTTCAAGAGCAATTTATGAGCTTATGAGAGACAGATGCCCAGAGAGAAAAAATTGACCTGTCTTTTTCATAGGACATGCAAACTTCGAGAACCTTGAACCTTTCTAATCCATCAACAAAATGCTTGTCTTCAGTTGCTAGACAGCTATTTGTAAAATAAAAATAAAAGCCACACACAATATTGAGACTAACAGCTCAACAATGAGACAGAATTCCATCAATACACCTATATGAATCAGAACACTCTATGTGCATATACCTGCATGTGCATATCCCCACAAGCAACAGAGGGACAACAAATGTAACAGAATCAGCATCAGCATTACAATGAAACCTCTCCAACAGAGTTTACCCAGTTTGTTACAATAATAAAGTAGCACAGGTGGGATAAGCAATTAAAAATAATTTTACAAAATATTATTAAAAATAAATAATGTTTGCTTCAAAGACAGTATCAGAGACTACAATGCAAAAGATTTTTGTCAAAGTTAACTTTTTGTAATGGCTGCTTACTAAGTGCTAATTTAAAGGAATTTTTTTGAGAATTATATTGTTCATTATGAAGATACAGAATCTCTAGTTTAACTCTGTTAGAACAGCTAGAAATGTGGAACACAGAATTAAAGCTTTACTTTCTAAACAGTAACAATGGTAAAATACATTTGCATATTTCAAAAGGTCACAGCCTACTTTTATTATAAACTGTACATATTGATAAATCCCAGCTCCAGTTAGAGGCCACCAAAGCATGTTTGACTGGCTTCTACATACATGATCTGTCTCTATGTGTACCCAAGAACTGAATACTGGAGTGTATACACATTGACAAGGTAACACTGATCCACCAGGCTTCAACATTTTTTACCTAGGAGAAAGCAATCCCTGAAGTAGAGATGCAATATTTACTCTAAGCATCAGAGTTCTCTATCTGACATAGAGGTTTCCAGGACTGAAGGGAAATTTATATGCTTAAATTACTGCAACTGGAATAGAATTATCATATTTTTTAATCCTTAACACTAGACTGTTCACAGAATATCAAATGGTTTTTCAGGGAGTTGCTCTCTTTCCCTCTCATGTAGTTTGTCCTATAGCAGGTAACTCAAGGACATGCCAACCCCAATACCTACCTCGTGTGGCAAATTACAAGGAGGAATACACCCTGACTGCTTGCAGTTATAATACTTAAGAAACGAAATAAGTGGAGAAGACAAGATCACACTGATTTATACCTTTGCAGTATAAACAGCAGTATCGTAAGTCCCAAAATACTCACAGAGGTGTAGCATCATAAATACATGCTTATGAATAGACTGTCACAGTTTAGCATATGAAGATCGTTATGCCTTTTCTAGTTTAATACAAGTTACAGTCACATCCAAAGGTAATTGAAAAGCTTAAAATCTAAGCTTTGCTGGACTGGAAGGCTGAGTTGATTCAAATGAGCATTGTCTGTTGATTGTTGCTAACCAAGATTTTAACTTGTTTGGAAATCTTTTCATCTAAGAGAAAGAGGTAGAAGATATTTCTTTAAACTGAAGTGAGCTCCCCTCTGAACCAACAGCAATTTGGCAAGGAAGATGAGCTGGCACATCAGAACACTCCATTAATTCATAAAGACCAGTAGCTTCTCTGTAAAAATATGCAAGGCCCTAATGCACTTTGACAAATGACAAAGGTTACTAAAGGACAGCTTGTGGGAGTATAATTGCTTTGTGACTTGATCACTATTAACAGAAAG
Source organism: Irena cyanogastra (assembly GCA_013397155.1). Lineage (NCBI taxonomy): Eukaryota > Metazoa > Chordata > Aves > Passeriformes > Irenidae > Irena > Irena cyanogastra. Next base: position 212,896 of record VWZV01010978.1, read on the forward strand.
AATATTGGTAGAGAGTTAACAGCATGAAACATGAGTACAGGAATCCACCAAGATCTTGACTCAGCAAAGCATATGAGGACATTAATTCCACTCCTGTATTACAAAACAATTAAGAACATGGTGAAGTGCATGCTATATGACTGTCACTTAACTGGAGAAAAAAAACAGCCATCTTTTCTGAGGCCATGACAGTCTACATCATAGTATACATAGATATATACTACATAGATAATTAGTACTGCTACGCTAGTAAATGTTTTCTATAGATAATGAAATAACCCTTACCAACTTTGCTGTAGTCTTTATACAGATTATGTTGAATAACTCACAAGATGACAAGGTTTTCAAGGACTTCATCTCCAAAGCTATGCCTAGAACATTCAGGGTCTCCCTCCCCCACCCCAAAAAACCCAACATTTTCTGCATGCATCAGTTTCTCCATGTTTCTCAAAAATACTTACCAAAGCTGAGGTGTAAATCAATTTATATTACAAGAGTTTAATGGTTTCAAAATAGAAGAAGGAGGAATACCAGAGAGAAATCTGACTAGGTTAAAAGGGAAACTGGGGAAAGGTTGAGGCCTAACACATTTTAAATAAAAATCAATCACAACGACATTTCAAGAATTACAAAGTAAGATATAGCATACCACTGCTCAAAGTGAGGAGAAATGAGGGATAGGACTCCAAATCACATGGCAGCACTTGCTTTGTACAGAGATAAGATACATTAACTCTTAACTCCCTGCAAAGCACTGACTCATGGCAAAGGTAGGGCAAGAGATTCAGTGCATTGCACTGAACAAGCTGAGAATCCACCATGAGCCAGAAGCCTCTGCCTTGCTCAAGGGAAACACTTCCACATACCAGTGAGGCTCCAGATTTTGCTTTTGTGTGGACAACTGCACCTTCCTTCTTATGTTTTTGAAGTGGCAAAACACTTCATACAAACTCGTGGGAAACATCTTGCCTGACACAACATAGAATTACCAAGTTTCAAACTATTTTCTGAACAGGCTGTGTGCCACTGCAAACCTTGCCTCTCCTCCACACAACAAGATTAGTTGGAAAGGAAAAAGTATACATGGTATATAGAAGAGTATATGAGAGAAAAAAATGTTTAAATATTTACTTTATATCAAAGGTCCAATCTACACAACAGAGAAACAAAAATTCAAAAAGCAAAGGATTGGTCATTTGGAACAGTCATCACAGTCAACTTTGTACCATTAGTTTGAGGGTTTTTTAGCATAGATGTATTGTATAAACAGCTATTTTTATGCTACTTTTCTTTTAGTAAAAAAGGTTGCACTGGGTCCTCAGACAATAGGCAGAGTGCAGTTGGCTAACTATTATCCACTAGGGAAGGATCAAACAACATTTATTAAGTGCCAATTTAGACGTCATCACAATCAGTTCTGTGTGTTTTGTATTTCCTTGGAGTTAAGAATTACAACAAATCGAAAGAACTCAATTAAACAGTTGTAGAAGTCCATATTTTACCTAACTTCCGAGGAAAAAGTTTTCCAAGGTTTACATCCCTCTCTCTGGAATCATCTGTATCCCTAGCAGCCAACAGATGTTCGGTGTCCCAGCTCCCCCAGTGTCTCAGCCAAGATGCTGGTTTTTGGACTGGGAATTTTGCTCCAGTGACAGTCTAAGACTTACATTAAGTCATCACATCTTTCCAGCCACTCACATAACTAACCTCACCTCCTTTTCAGCCTTACTACCTAGAATTATCTGTAAAACTAATGTAATCTACCCAACTTATCCAGTAAGGTTTCTTTTTAACCAATTCAATGTTGAAATATTGTCTGTATTTTATTCACCTGCTTTCTTCTCTGCTGCTGCAGATAACATCATCTCAACAAATACTGTGACTGGTCACATCCACAACGTTTGATAGTCAAAAGTTCACTTTAACTAAGTCAGATATCCACAAATGGAATACTATTGGAAAACAACCCAACTTTTAAGTAAGCCAAACCCAATTTAGTAGATGCTACTGCTACAGTTTCTCAGCAAAGGAAACTTACTACATCTAAACAGAATTTGCAATGAAATGTTGTGGGAAGAAAATCAGTATCAACATTGCTATAGCTGGTTATGGGCTCTTGTCTCATAGCAGAGATTATTCTTACATTGCATCAATTCACATGAAGCAGGTATGCTTAAGGACTGAAGAAAATTTGTTTAACAACCATTTGTAGCTAGCAGGAATATTAAGATCCCTAAAGACAAAGTAGAAAAGGAAAAGTAGGGGTGGGGCAGTGGTGATAGAGGCAAGAAAAGTCCGAACCAATACTCCTTCAAGAACTAATCATTGATTCTTTATTTCCACACCATTAAAAACCGTCTCTCATAAAACAGATTTGCTTGGGTAATACATGATGTCAGCATAAATCATATTTTCATCTTCCATCAGTGCCAGTAGTTTTCTTGGACTTCTCTGAAGGAGGGCAGAAAGAAAAAAATTTAAAAATAATAATACTTAAAAAAAAGAAGAGCAAAACCATCTCCCAGCTTTGACAGAAAAGAGTTTTTCTGTTCCTAAGACATTTGTCTCCATGTAACCCACCAGCACCCTCCTGCAGGAGTCATGCAATGAGAAAGCATCACAAAGAGCTATCAAAATGCAAAGCCAGTATCAATATCAACTTTGTACTCTTTCCAAACATGAACTTCCTTTGTTGTAATCTTATTTCCTCTTCAGTGCAGTAAATTAATACTTGCTCACATTTAAAACAAGAATTAATGTCATCTATGCCAGGACATTGAGACCATTCAATAGAAGGACAGCACTGTGTGACAGAAGTCATGAACTGAAAGTAAGCCACATGTTAATAACAAAGACAAGCATTCAATCTCCTCTACTTTTGTCTCTTCTTTTTGGCTTTTATGAGATTGTGTACTGCTTTTTGCTTCTTCTTAGTCAACTAATTATTATTCGTTCACTAAATAAAAATTTGTTTTTATTCCGATTACAATTCTCCACAATGATCTCTGATTATTACACAGAAATCACTTTACAGGACTATGATGGCTGATGAAGCATTCATGAGAAACAACAAGAAAATGGAAAAAAGCCCTTAACATAAGGATTAAGTTTAATACACTTTAAGACTTTTATTTCTGATGAGGCTAATGAATTATAGTAAATACCATGGTATTTACCTTCCTCATCTACAAACATACCTCATTTGTATGTTTATGCATTATAATTCCTGAGCCTCCTAGTTTAAAGTTCAAGACCATAACATGCACTTCTATTATATCAGAGCCAACAGCTTTAACACGGAGAGAATAGCAACATGTTAATTTTATCTCCCCAGTTTTCAAGTATGACTCTTCTGACACAGCAAGCAGACAGCAGATGCACCATCTACAACAGACACAGATTAAAGAATAACACATACTTGTGAAGTTCCACCCTCATGTACTGAAAGCAGTAACTGTTCCATTGACTTAAAGAAAAGGCAAAAGTACAGTTATGTATTGTAGAAACATATGGTTGGTAGGCACTACATTATTATATGAGATAAGATACCAGGAAGCAGAGGAAACATTTTTGCAGTCACACAGAACAAAAGAATCTGTGGAAATAAAGTGGAAGCCAACACAACTGTCCATCACTAGGTCATCCAAAGTAGCAGTCAGGCAGCACAGGAGTGATTTGAGAAGAACTGAGTACAGAGCAATCAGAAAGGTTAGTAAAGTAGAGCAGCACAGAAGTTCTCCTTATTTGCAAACCAATACACTATCATGAAAACATATCAAACCAAACAAGTGAAATACCCACCCTGCACACTTCCAGTAAACCAGAATTCTGGTAGGAGCAACAAAGCCTGTTAGAAATGATGTCACAGGACAGAACCTACACATCAGGAGATCTCAAACTACTAAAGAAATACATAATAGAGCAGAAACACTTCTGCAAGCTATTAAAAACTTAAGACTGTTGTTAGTTTATGATTGAAACTTTTATGTTGAAATTTCTCAGGACTTAGGTTTCATTTTTCAAATATCCAAGGAAAAATAAAAACAACATTAGGCTCACAGTAAATGAATCCTCCACTAAGAAAAACAGCTCTACAAAAGGAAAATAAATATAGATTATACATATAGGCTGGATATAATAAAGTTACATAGGCATTTTTTGTGACTTGTGATTAGTTATGAGTTTTAGGCTTAAACTGGACAAGCTTAAATCAGAATAGTAAACATTGTTCCTTTTAAATGGTAACTTTGAAAACACCATGCATCTGCATCCATACTTGGCTCAGAGAATTTCTAAGGAATCATAGACAATTCCCACACCATAATCAAAACAAAATCCAATGCAAAAAAGCGTAAGAGGAAACTATTGCTGAAACTTACCATCCAAGACACTTCTAGAAATTCTGAAAGTGACAAATCATCAGTAAGGCTGTCCATCCTTACACATTTCACCAGAAGGCCTACATTCAACTTTACTGAAATTCCATCTTCTGTTTCCTCTCCCAGTAGGAATATTTGCAACACCCAAAGTGAAAGCTTCCGCTATTGTGTCTTGTATTTCAGACATAACATACTCAGAGTTTTTTAACAGTAATTATAGCTTAAAACAACTTTGACATTCTTAACAAGAAGTCATCTAAAGGATGGCTGGAAGCATTAGAAATATACTCCTGGAAATAAGAAATCACAACAAAGCAAAATTAGTATAAGCAGGGGGATCTTGCTTTAAAGGAAATTCATTCTTACAAAATTCCCCAGGTTTGTCTGTGCATCTATCAAGACATGGACAATGAACTTACTCAAAGTAGCTTATGCATATTTGGAGACTACTTTATTTTTTATATTAGTTGTATGTAGATGTGGATATAACTTTAAAAGCTTGCAATATTTTCACAAAAACAGGGAGACACAAACTAAAATCTGTGATATTAGTACTCCTGAGTACTATAAACAAATTACTTCAACAGTTAGTATTTCAATAGTTAGAAGGCAAGTTCAGAGTTGTAGCATACAAATTTAATAAATATGTATGAGGAATATGGCTATGGAAAGAGTACAAGATCAGAAGATAAAAAACTGTTTTGCAGCACTCCAAAGAAGTATCGCAGTACTTGGAAAAAGAAACTTTTGTTTTTAAATAATCCCCCTCGACAGTCCTAAAATAATAGAACATAAAATGTTTGCAAAGTAAGCAAAGCAGAACTCAGTACTTTGGATGTAAACATCAATCTCTGCTAATATAACCAAAAAATGGTGTATAATCAGATTCCTCCTGAAATCTCACCCAGATACAGAAAAATAGTGACTATAGATAATTTGTTATTAAAATAGCTTTAAGAGCACCCCAGCAACCAAGGATTTTCAAAGAAATATTAGAGCCAAACAATAGGAATAAAGCTTAAAATGCTGTTTACACACTGATTGTACAGGAGTGGGGAAAAAAGGGTGAATTGCATATCTTAGAGCAGCATTTCATTAAAGTAATTGTAGTCTCAGACTGCTGTCTTCTTCTCTGCTGAAATATAATCTGAAGAAGAAAAAGAAGCTCAAACTAGCACAACCCAAGTTTTTACAGATCACATGGGATGCCTGCTGCCACGCACCAGATGTGAGTAGGAAAAAGTAAGTGGTCAACATATAATATCAAAAACCAGTGCAGTTTCAAATATTTTAAACATTATGTCAAGTGCATTCAACAGGTCTAGAAGTGCACTACATTAGCCTAGATTTAGTAGGTGATAATTGAAATCAGAGATTCAGTCATTACTGCTGACATGTTTCTAAATACTACTCAATAAATTTTTGTCCGTTTCAGATTCTGTATGACAGCTGGCAGTCAGAAGAGGAATCACCCAGAGAGTCTGAGCACACACATGTACAACATTTCTGTAGTCTTATTCCTGTATCTTCCCTTTCTAAATCTAATTTAACTGTGACAACACTGTCATACAAATACATGCTCCCAAAGCAGAATTCCACAAGCTGAGTGTTTTCTCCAGCCTCTTCATGGCTTCTTCCTGTGAGCACTGGGTATGAAACAGGGCAGTAACTTAACTAACTCCAACTGTATGTCCTGCCTATGAATTTTCACAATGAAATTAATTCAGTTCTGCCAGAGAGATCAGATCTGATATTCCTACTTATCCTTCTGATCATCTCTTAATTTTTATTTAGAGAAGGAAGAAAGACCATCAACAATAGAAGATACAGCCTTAGTCCACATCTTTTTTGCAGTTAACTTTGTTATAATTATATACCGTTTAACCAAAGGGAAACCAAAATCTCTTCTAAGTCTGCAACACATCTTTCGTTTTAGTCCCTGCTGTATCACCACCTTGCAATACATCCACTATCAGATAACACAAAGTGCAGCCAAGTAGCAAATGGGAATAAACTATCTCTAGGATCACTTCAGATTTGGTAAGTGGACAGGTGTCAGCCATTACTTGTCCCCCCATGCAGAAGTGGTTTATGTAGGTTGGTATGAAGAGCTTATAATTATATTTGGCATGCATTGTTAATCAACAAGGCCTCCTCACAATTCAGTTCTGCCATCTGTAAAATGGAGGCAGTGTTGTCTTTCCACTCCTCAAAGGAAACTGAACTTCAAAGCACATGATGAAAAACTGCCTGAGAAGACAAGTCTGGCAATTTAGATATCAAGAGCACGGCTTTTGAGCAGGAATTTAAACATCTACTCGGAACCAATGAAGGCTAGAAACAAAAGAACAAAGCTTTCACTAAAAACTTACAGGTATTCAAGGCTCACAAATCTTTGTATACGAGCAGCAAACACTTCTTGGTTTTCATAGATTATAATATTTTAAAATATTGTCTAGCAAAATTAATTCCAAAGAAGTTTGAAAATACTAGCTTTTTTTAATAAAAAAAAAATACAAGAGAAAAACAACCTTCTCTCTTAGTATTCTTTTTATAGGAAATCTATTTACAGAGCAGCAATACTTCTATCCAAATACTTAAAACAAAAGGAAGCTGCATGCTACTCATTCTTAGCTTTTTAGACCCTAAGACACAGAAGACTCATAACATTAGTAGCATCTGTTAGAAGTATTAAACTCTGTTACTGGTCTCAATAATTAAATTTACAATCAACATTAGCCATGGACTGAAGTGAAAGAGCCAGGAGATACTTGGAGATAAAGGAGGAGTCGAAGACAGAAAAAGATTTGAGAGCCCCACATTAGATGGTGGGAAGGGGAAAAAGAATATCAGTTTGATTATTTTTTCTGCTCCTCAATTAGTTGCTAGAACAAAGTAAAAAAAAAAAAAAGAAAACACAAACAAAGTTATGAATGACAATTCTACCTATATTAACTAGTATCATAATTCAGAATGTCTCAGATTTACTATATGGACAGCTCTATTTCAAATGCAAAACCCAAGCAACTTTTAAATTAAGACTTCTAATAAATTGCAGTTCAGAGACATCCCTCTTGAAACTTCAACTCAGCCAGCTCACAGATCTAGAGTTAGTCCTTCACCAGATTGAGTCAACATAGCCCTCAATATGCCTGAAGTTCAGACAAGGTCATTTAGAACCCAAGTGACAGGTCATTTGGGAAGGAGGCGGCTACACAGTGTAGAGCACAGGGCTGATTGTAAGAGCTGCTGAAGATACAAGTGCCAATCTGCCTTTCTTATGACTTTTGATATAAAGTAAAAAGTAAAACAGCAGCCTTTTATGACATTTTAATCCTATTCCCCCTTTCTATCACCTCCATTAAAACATTTTCCTCCTCTCTTTTGTGCTATCCAAGATTAAAAAGTCATTTATTGTAATAAAGGGATTTAGTGATTTGGGAGTAACTTTTATATACTGTACACCCTCCAGACACCCTGAAACTATGTTAATAATTTTCTTCCTATTAATTGTCTCATCAACTCACAGCTGGCTATGCTTTTTATTTCATTATGTTATTCATCAATCTAAAATAGAACTATAACAGAAAAAGAAATTGGAATGGAGCAATTTCAATATTTCAAAACAGATGCAAATCAACACTAGAAACGCTACACAGCATATTTTTATTGAGACAATTCTATACATGTTTGAAAAATGAACTTGTAATAAACTCATATCCTGTGAAGATATGTTTTTCTTTCCATCTTATGAGCTAATTATGCCAACACAACATAACGTTTTCCTAAATGCCTTATAAACTGACCCAGTTACTCAGAAAGTATTATTTTTAAATTGATGTGATAGATGCAAACTGGAACGTTCGGATTTCAATTCTGGCACCAATTCCCAGATCCCCTTCCCAAGTAATTTAAGGACTTCCTCCCGATAGTTTTTCATATTCTTTTAACTGACATTTTATCTTTATACAGTATCTCAGCAGAATGAACATGCACTAAAACAATGACAGCCCTTCTCTGGCTGTCATCTCTCATTCTGGCAAAGACAGATGTCTTACACTGGCTTATGCCAATAATAGAGCCGACAAAAAACAACAGAGACTACCTGCCTCTGATGTAAAGGCACCAATTCACATTTGTGACACTCATTTGTCAATTAACAGATTTCTTCCATTGTTGACACATGGGACTTAAAAGATGTGGGCTAGAATGTGATGAATTAAAAAAGACAGATGAGTAAGCTATGAGCTGCAAAGTAATACTATAATGTGCTTTAGATAGGAATATCAACTGACACCCCTGACAGGCCATACAAGGTTTTATTTCATTTTGCTCTGTATCTAGGCTTCATACTTTGTCTTCTTTGTTCTCTTTTCATCAAGCTCCTAACATCTCATTCTGACAGCCAGAGACATTTAAGGCACTTTCGTTTCAAATGCAAGTTAGCATACTTGATTTGTCATTAAAATGCAAAACGATTGCCATTGCAGGTAAATGTAGGTATGCTTAAAAGGTTGTATCTGAAAAGTAAAAGCTGAAAACCGTTTCTGGCTGCTTTGCTTAACTCTTTCACAAGCCACAGAGTTTTTACGAGGCAAGTGTTACCGTGCTGTAATAGAAGTGCAGCAGCACCTGCAGTTTGATACGGGGTACATTTAAGTATATTTAAATAACATAAAATCTTAAAGTTATAATGTCAAGCACAGAGAGGCACTGTCAAGTTTGCACATGGAGCCTTAGCATGACTCACACAAGAATCTGAAAAGAGTCTATCATGTAAAGCTTTACATGATAAACCTTTATATAACCTGAAAGCTTTCTACTACATAGACACCAACAAGGAAAAGAGGGGGAAATTTGTTTCCTCTTTTTAACACACTNTTTAACACACTAGTTGTGGTTGAATTAGCTGAAATCAGCAGAGAGAGAATTTTAACAGCAATTTTCTTTCTATTCCAATGCTCACTTTAAGTGAGATGAGGGGCCTTAACATAAATAATTAATTAAATAAATAAATACATACATACATAAAGTGCTCTGTAGCAAAAGACGAGGAGAGATTTTAAAATTTTACAGAGAAAGAAACCTACACAGGATGGGCATAAGTAACACTTAGCTTTCTACATAATATGCATAGATGTGAATGCACTCTATAAAATGAACAAGGTTATTTCTACTCAGTGAGATAGATTTGAATATCAAGAATCTCATTTGTCTTCAGCATACAAAATCTACTGAAAAGAAATATCTATTATTTTCTGCAAGTGGTCTGAAAAGCGGAAGTATATAATTTAATTGAGCAAATTTCTTGACACAGAGGTTAAGTTCAGATATTTGATTTTAGGAACTTATAGAGAAACCCTTATCCTAAGTTGGTGCCTACATCTCTTTCTTGCAGACTTTCTTGTGTTTTTTTACTAGGGAAAAGAGAGGTATGAATAAGGTTTCATTCTACCCGCTTGGGTGCAGAAGTCTTTTTCCCTAGTTTTGTTTTCCCCCTAAGAATGAGAATTGTATGGAAATACACAGTCAGGGAATCATTCAGAAAACTTGATTTAGATTGTGACATCACANACCTTTATATAACCTGAAAGCTTTCTACTACATAGACACCAACAAGGAAAAGAGGGGGAAATTTGTTTCCTCTTTTTAACACACTAGTTGTGGTTGAATTAGCTGAAATCAGCAGAGAGAGAATTTTAACAGCAATTTTCTTTCTATTCCAATGCTCACTTTAAGTGAGATGAGGGGCCTTAACATAAATAATTAATTAAATAAATAAATACATACATACATAAAGTGCTCTGTAGCAAAAGACGAGGAGAGATTTTAAAATTTTACAGAGAAAGAAACCTACACAGGATGGGCATAAGTAACACTTAGCTTTCTACATAATATGCATAGATGTGAATGCACTCTATAAAATGAACAAGGTTATTTCTACTCAGTGAGATAGATTTGAATATCAAGAATCTCATTTGTCTTCAGCATACAAAATCTACTGAAAAGAAATATCTATTATTTTCTGCAAGTGGTCTGAAAAGCGGAAGTATATAATTTAATTGAGCAAATTTCTTGACACAGAGGTTAAGTTCAGATATTTGATTTTAGGAACTTATAGAGAAACCCTTATCCTAAGTTGGTGCCTACATCTCTTTCTTGCAGACTTTCTTGTGTTTTTTTACTAGGGAAAAGAGAGGTATGAATAAGGTTTCATTCTACCCGCTTGGGTGCAGAAGTCTTTTTCCCTAGTTTTGTTTTCCCCCTAAGAATGAGAATTGTATGGAAATACACAGTCAGGGAATCATTCAGAAAACTTGATTTAGATTGTGACATCACATTGAATATAAGCTAGAGAACCTGAAACATTTGATCTTTGGTGCATAGAATGAAGCTTACTGACCATTTCCAATGCTATTCTGACTACTAAGGCGCATCTGCTACAATTTAGGAATTATTTATTCATTCCACGTTATGGGATAGTAATAGGCTATGCTGTAAATACAAATACCAACTTTACAACTAATAGCTGCCTTGATGGGTTTCTAGTACTACTATTTCTACCCACAGTAGTCTTAAATGCTTCCAGCGCACTTATGTCCCTACACAGAAAGAAAATAGGAAAAAAAACCAGTGCAAGATTACCTTAAAGCTGACTTCACCATTTCACTACATTGTAAAATACTAGGACTACAGCAATCTAGACTTTCATATGCTGTACTAAAAACACACAAACAAACAGTTGCCCATTCACTTTTAGCTCAATACAGACATTTGTTCTTTCTTCCTCCATTGACCAATTACTAGCAACTGAGACAAAATCTACAGTAATGCATTAGTCTCCTTAATTTTAGAAACTTTTCTTCTGCACAATCATTTAAATGCAGGTGAACCTCTTGTTTCAAACCACCTCTGGTTGCAGAGTCTATAATTCAGTCGCAAAGTAGTGGCCCACATTAAATGGGCTGAGATAGATTCTCATTAGAGGTGCATCCAAATTTCAAATGCCCTTTTATTAGTGGAAGTAAGAGACTATTTGATATTACTTATTTAAAGGAAGCCAAAGAATTGACAGTGAAAGAAACTGAACTGCCCTCTGACATTCCCCACTTAGACTGGCAGACAATTTACTAATTGTGCACCTGGTAGAACTAGAACCAATACTGCACATGAACAGAGCTAACAGCTGGCTCCCATTATAAGCAACACAAGGAATAAAAGAGAGACCACTGGAAAGAAAGCAGGAGCCTCATGTTGCACCTGCATCCAAATGTCTCAGCAGCACCTTCAGCAGCCTTCTGCTGATTGAAGGAGCTGAAAGCAGTGGGGAGAAAAGAGAGGACAGAGGGAGGGAAGAAAGTAAACTGGACACATACACAACCTCTACTTAGTTGGCTTAGTTTCCATTCCTAGAAAACATAGTATTTGATAATTTTTCCCACAGCAATTCCAGTATAATCACCTTCACATATGACTGTTTCTGTGCTATTCCAAAGCACTTCACTGTCCAAGATACAGAGCGTATCAAATGCAAGATAATAGGTAGAAAGTGTTCGTATCCTTGAGCAGCTGTGATTTGAACATTCACACACTGGACTGTCAAATTATCTTAACTATGTTGGAAGCAGAGCTTTGCGAATATTCAATATACTGTTAATCCTTGGCCTGTCTAGAACGTTTTTCCTTCAGCCTTTAAGTGCTTTAGAATAATCGCTACACTTTATCACTTAAGTAGCTATGTCTACTATGGTAAGTTTTTCTTATCTCTTCAACTAAAATGTCTTGAAACTCCTGGGAGTCTAAAATACAGCATCCTCATCCAGTGCTCTTGTGGCCACGTGGCCTCGAAGAGGCCATGGCAATTCAGCAAGTCTTGGACCTTACACATCTCAAATGGTTTAAGGACAGTACTGCTCACTTCCTTGCACTTTAAAAGATTCTATGCTCAAGAGACTTAATGTTTTTCACAAGCAACCTCTAAGTAATATGCTCCTTCTTTTAAGGTTATAAGTGAAAAGGTTATTATTGACAAAGTCCTACCACAAGTACTGAATCAAAGTAGAAAAATACTTGAGCATCACCCTCAAGTTTACATAGATTAAAACTAGAATTCATATACGATACTTATATATAAAGGAAATATGTATGCATCCTAAAGATCTTTATTTATAAGATGTTATTTTTTGTGGGGGTGTGTGTGTGTCTCTGTGCGCATTAAATGCCAGTAAGCTGTCAGCAGCAGCCAACACACACTATGCTTTCTATGAAAAAAATGAGCTGGCCTTGTGCATACATGCAAGTATTACTATCTGCCAATACAGCTCATATACCAACTGCACATGAAAAACAGCAGAGATTTAAGCACCTGAAGAGAATTATAGGCCAAATCTGCAAGAGCCTATCAACCTCCCTGACTTTTGGACCAATTAAACTACCCCCTAACATTAGATATTTTGCATCTCTTAATTGTCTTCTTTTAAAATTTATTTTTACCACTGTAGTCTCTCACCACAGCAAGGCTTCCTACAAACATGAGCAATGAGAATAGCTGTATTATACAAAGAACATTCACCACTTCCATTTATAGACTCATCAGGCAAATTAAATTAAAAAGGCAAAATAAAGTATTAAGAAAGGAAATAATCTTCCAGCTCTACCAGTGAGCAACTCACTCAGGTAAGCATCATCAAAAGGAAAGACCAGGAGAAACAAAACAAAAATATAAATAAAAATTATAAAATGTCACATAATTGCAAGCATCGGTTCATGGGTAAAGCCTGCAACTGAGCTATAACACTGCATTAACCATGACCCTAAAGACAGTATAATTATTGTATACGATGTCTGGTTTGACATGCTGAATCCAGAGCCTGAGACAAATACATGGCCCTTTTGCCCTTCTATGCTCCTCACTCTTCATGCTTACACAAGATAAGGCTTTGGGGATGGTCTTTTTAACGTGAAAAATCATCTCCAGGATAATTTATGTAAAGATGATTTATGTAAAATGCAAGATCTCAAAAATGGCACAAACCATGCAAGACCACATAAAACAAACAAGTGATGCATAAACAGAAGCTCCATAAGGATTTTCCTGCCAAACGCCAAGTGACTTTTTGTACCATGACCACCAGCAGGTCTGTTGAACACTGGAGGACTGAGGCCCTCCTTAGTGATTGGAATCAGCAAAACTAGTCAAGTTCTTTACATCTGCAACTATATGCTGAGAATCCTTCATATTGCATTAAGGCGAGAAGAAGATACCTTCCAACAAAACAGAGAGGAAAAGACACAGATAATAATTCCAGGGTTCTGGAATGCAGGTTCTTCCCTTCAGCCAAGCTCCTTGTCCTCAGAAAACAGTTATTTCTGTAGTCCTTCGCTCTTGTTTCACAACAGCAATGATGAGGAAATACTGTGTTAGAGTGAGAGAGATTAAGGAAGTCAGAAAGTAATAATGATCCATCTGATTACTGTACTTAACACATGCTCTTTATCATGCCCTTTTCTTTAACCCCCAATGCTCTTGAAAAAAAATACTTCTTAGTCTTAAAATCCAGATAATCATGGACTATGCAGCAGCAGTCACCAAGATATTATTTTCAATCTACTGACATCCTTTGAAAACTGAAACAAGTACACCAAACTATTTCTCTTCCAAATGCCAATATTTTCCACAGACTGTGATAGTCTTCCATTTATTAACTGATAGTCTCTCAATCTAACATAGAACAGAACAGAATTCAACGCAAAAAATTCTATTGTTCAGAACAGAATTCAACACAAAAACTGATTTTAATTTAAGACTGGTTACAGAGGAGTTGGATTGACTGTGCCAGAATTAAGTGCTCTGAGTACCCAAAGAACAACTGCAGATTGTGTAGATTTAGCCTCCAACATCACTTCAAAATCCAACTTCGATCTCAGATCAAGAAAAAGTAGTTCACTCTCTACACATTCAAACACAAAGAAAATTATGTGATGCAAACACCAGTTCACTGGGAAATGCTCTGCCTCAATCAATAGGTTTTACCAACAGCCTTGAGTCAATGGATGTTTAAGATGAAACCCTATTTCTGTTCAAGTCCGTTTGTTACGCATCTTTGTTCAGAAGTACAGATTTCATCTTTACTCATAATTGCAATAGACCTTTAGACATGGATTCCCCCAAAAAAACAACTTTCACCAACCAGCATAGCAATATTCCCCATCTATAATTAAAGACATAACAATCAAAGCTCACAAACCTCTTTTAACTTAACATCAAATTGTGCTGTTTAATTTTTTTGCCAGATTTCAAGCTCTAGCAATCCTCTCAAGAATTCTCCACTACCCAATATGAACCTACACTGTGCCCCAAGCCAAAGGCTCAGGTAAAAAGTTTTTGCCCAATTCTACCACGTGACCACTCTCAAGACAACTCCTTCCACAAGGTTAAGCCTTCCTGAGGAAAGCAGACCAGAAAACAATCCTGTGTTCTGATCTGTCAGGTACTGTAAATCAGTGGAGAATAGCCAGCAAGGGGGGTCAGAGGCATATATACTACAGCGTTTTCACAGCCTGTTAGTGACTATGTGGCCATAAAAAGTCAAGCAAGGATCAATGGACAAAAAGAGAGGCTGCTGGGACCAAAGAAGGTAACAGCCACCCGTACTGAAACACAATAATTTATATTACTTACTATTTACATATTACTGAGTTTGGAAAAATAATTTTTTAATTAAAAGGTACAGCGTACATCCATGTTATAGTATGCTGAAATCAGTGAGATATTTAAATGCATACCATAACCCGTTAATTTGATATTTTTAACACTAGTCATTGACTGGTCCCCTTTGCATCAACAATAAACCAATGCCCAGAATTAAGACACAGCAGGAAAATATACAAGTCACAAAAACACACACATATAATGCTTTGTAGTGGCAAATATGCTATAATCACATTTAAAGTTGACAAAACAACCAAAAAACAGGTATGGCTATTGCATGCGAGACAAGGTGTATCTTAATATTTTTAGTATTTCCAAAGTTTAAAGGTGAGGGGAAAAAAGCTTTCCTTATACTTCAGCCAGATCACACCTGGTTCCTGTTGAAATGCCACAAAAGGGGTGGCATGGTGGGAGGGAAAAGGAAGGGAAGAGAGCAAGGAGTAGATTTAGCTTTGATGTCTATCAACTACTAAAAGTAGAGTTAATAGCTGAATTTTATAATTGTTTTTGTTAATGGCAATGCTCTCCTTCTACTTTTCCAATAGTTATACATCTATAAAACTTTATCTTATATGACTCCCTAGGTATTACCCATGTAGAAAAAACCCATCCACATACTTGTCTTCAGTCTACCTATTACAACAAGAAGTTCCTTTAGTAGAAAGATAATCACACACAAGGTAGTCCACAGTGATTAATAAACATGTGAGACTTCAACAGAAAGATTATTATATCTGTAAATAATTTCAATTATTTCTCGTGTATTAATATTTAATTTAATGTTATTTTAATAATAACAATTTATTATTATTTTGAATAAATAATTGAAAATTATTTTAGGAGCTGAATTGCTTCTAAAGACTGGTCACCCTTAGCAGTGCTACTACACCAGTATTTTCAGACATCCACAACATTTCAACATTATTTAAAAAACAGCATCTTGTGCTTATTGTAGGACATCCTCCCATTAAGGGTAAATTTTGGGTACCTACCTCAAACTACTCACGTACTCATGTGAATTTGATACATTTACTGCAATGGTAGAAGAAAGATTACCAAGAGTTTATAAATTTCAGATTGCTTAGCTACGGAAAACATTATCTCTTTGCTGACGTCTCTCCATACAATTCCATTTACCTTCAAACAGTAAACAATATCCAGTATAAAATTTACAAACATTTGTAAATTCCTGTTTTCTTAGAGAAAGAAATCTCAACTACTACTCAACATTTTTCTTGAAAGAGCAATACAAAATCTTCAATACTTAAACATATACATTCTCCTTTCACATACTAAACTGTCGTCATGCTTGAAAGAAAATAAAAAAAAAAGGAGAGTGAAACAGATTAGCTGCATAGCTCCAATACACTTATTTCAGACAAGATACTATAAATCATCTTGAAACAAAACAGGCAATTATAATGTGCACAAATGTTATGATATTATGCATCCCTACTGGTCCAGTGGTTTAAATTATTGAAACTGATGGTTGAACAAGGGCATACTGTTTCAACACTCTTAGATCCCTTGAACAATTCTAATTCTTCCTTCAGCTATTCAGTGGTCTGCAGACCTCTGACATCAATAAACAGATAAATGTTTCTTAGATAATTCAGACCACATCTAAGGGGATTAAAATATATGTCCAAAATTTCTCTAGCAATACGTTTTGTAAAGGATCACATAGGTTTTTTTTCCCTTCAATACTGGAAGAAGCATCTAAAATTAAGGTAAGTACATACATCTTCCTTCAAAGCATTCAGTGAGGACCAAGCAGCTCCTTTCTCCTTGCAATCACTACCCCATATTTCAATCCTCTTCACCTCAGTGTAAGAGAAACCAGAGTGAGAGCCACAAGACAGAATAATTTCAAAACACAATCAGCAATTTGTAAACACTCTTTCCTGCAGAAAATCTGCAACTGTTAGTTGCAGGAAAAAGCAGCATGTAAGGTAAATCAATTAGCTTGCTAATTTCTCACCCTCATTCATTTAGCTCTGCACTGTATTTGTTGTAATTGACTATAATTATGTTAATTACCTACTCCAGCATAATTACTATATTTATTGTCATTGAGCACACTACGTACCCAAAGCAAAGCTGGCATTTGTTGGGCATCAAAGAAATAAATAAATAAAACCACACAACTGTCGGGAGGGGTTTCTCTGAAAACTGGCTGATATACCTTCAGCAAATGAAAGGGCAAAAGAGATTTCATGCAATGCTAGTTTGAAAGCATCAGTTCATTAAGGATATTAATTTTCTGATAACTACACATTTAAGCATGACACACTGGAGCAGTATCTACAGGATTTAGCAATTATTAATGCGTGACAGTTTCAAATGCTAAGTGAATCAATTAAACAGCAGCATTCACAATTTGAGAAGAGATAACTGCTTCATAACTGCCTAAGACTACAATTTTCACATGACAAAAAAGGGCCATTCAGGCTCCTTCAAAACCTGACAGGTCAAGAAAGAAGTTTGAAACAAAAGCACCTTATAACCATCATCTCTCCTCTTTACTTGTCAGATCAACTTTGCTAGTGTCTCCGCTGAAATGGCATCACCATGCCAGCTGCCACAAGGTGATTTTTCATGTCTTGTCAAAGAAATCTTTTATTCTATTTGCTCTGCATTAACATGTTACATTTATTGATCAAGCCCTTTCTGCAGCCACAGCAGGGCACTGTGCTCTTATGCCTAAGGGGGCTTTGATGTCCTGGTGACATTCTAGACCGAATAATGCACATACTAAATGGATTTAATGCAGAAATGTGTTTGTGCATGACAGCTACATTAATAACAGCCCCTCATACTGATAAATATGCAATTGCTACGATTAAGAGTTACCCAATTATGGTGAAAATATTTTTCTACCTTATAAATAAAACCATCAAAAAGTTTTAACAATAGTGCATTTCCTTCAACATTTTAAAGTGCTATAAAGATGAGTCTAAAGACTTTAAAAATATGTCATGCTTTGTTTTGAATTCTGGCTTTTATTTCCATCTTTCTTTTGTTGTTCATCTTCCTGTTCTGCATGTCTTATTGCTGCACAGACCGGGAAGGTGGTGAGAAAAAAAAAAAAAAAAAAAGCCTTTCTTTCACATACTCAACTTACAAAGAGGAACATGCCCTGTAAAAACTGAAGCCTATTTTCAGGCTGGCACTTGCATATTCCCGCAGGCAAAAAAAACAGGAGGCAGAAGAGAGAAAGAACAATATCTAGTCCACAGAGAAGATATTACGAAGCCTCAGCCTCACAAAAGTCATGGAGGAACATTCCAGACTAGGACTGAAGTTCAAGGGGATGTTTTCCTACATGCACTTTCTTTATCAGACAGTGGAAATTATGCACAAGCACATACTGTGCAAATTATTCAGGCTCCTAGCAGACATAATCTGCACCCTAGAGAGAGGGAAGAGATATTTGTATCTCCATGAGCACAATTATTGGATTAATCCTTCCTCATTGGCCAAGATTAAAGATTCACTCTCCCTTTCACCTCATAGCTTAGACCAAGAAGAAATCCCTGTAAGAAAAAGGAAAACAACTTACATGTTTAAAACTACTGAGGACAAAATTACAAGATAGACTTCTCGGTGAATTGAACTGTAGATGTTATTTACAAAAGCATGGCACCTGTTTGTACAAAACCACTGACATTTGCTATTCAAACACTAGAGTGCATTTAGCCTTTAATGTGAAAGCAAAAATTTTGAACAAAGTCATCTAGGACAAGTAAAAAAAGCTTTGAACAAGTTGTGGGTTGTTTGGGTTTTTTTTCCTTCCCACAAGATAGCAAGATGCATCTAAACTAAAATCTTTGTATTTCATCCAAATCTCTACTCCCTACCTCTATTACATCCTTCCTACTCACTTTCTCTCCTTCACAGTGATTACTACTTACCTTGTTCTTTTTTTAGTGAAATCTTTAACTTTCCATGACCAACAACAGTTTTTCATTCCACCTTGAAATCCTTAACAAAGTCTCCAGGTAATACTAACACTCAGACATCAGTGTCTCTTCTTCCCACACTCTATGCCTTCACAAAATGAGAACTGGAAATGTTTTCCACAGATTAAGAAAGGACTCTGTTACTAGGGAAGGCTATCAAATATAGTTGCCATGAGAGGCTCAGGAGCAGATTTCCAAAGCAAAACATCTCTGCTCCTGAAACATGCCTTATTGAAAATACGTAGTGTAAATAGTTCATTTCTAAAATAGCTGAACATCACTATGAAATCAAAAGAGCTGCTACAATTCAGGTCATATCACACCAATAAAGCTGCAGAATCACAGCATAATTTCGGTTGGAAGGAGCATCTAGAGATCATCTAGTTCAATTCCCTGATCAGAAAAGGGAGATTTCAGAAGTTAAATCAGGTTACTTGGGGTTTTGTCCAGTGTATTTTAAATATCACCTAGGATGGAGATTCCACAGCCTCTCTAGGCACCTCTTCCACTCAACCTTCCCTGAGGTGGCTGGAAATTCCCTTGCTGCAGCTATGACAACTGCCTCTTGCTCTTTTGCTGTGCATCTGACAGGAGTTTGGCTGCGTCTTCTTCATGACCCCCCCCTCGGCCCCGAAAGGAAACAGAAGATATTAGAAAGTATTCAAACAAAATCAGTGTAATGAAAACAGCATGAGAAGAAGTAAGTCACAAGTGGGCTACAGTTGTCTGGGATTGAAGGATTTCCATCAGCCAGAGACATAAACAGGAGGCAATCCAGTGGCACTACATCCTGCCGATTACAGCCAGCATCTTTTAAGGACACACACATTTTTCCCTTTGCCTCACACACAACAAATTGCTGTTACTCCTCCTCTTTCCCAAAATTCCCATTTAAGTTCCCTTGTACCTCTCACCTCTTTCCTTCCCTTCCCTCACAGGGGAAAGGGGAGATGTGTAACCACTGTGACTGGCAACAGTCACTGCAACCACCAGAAGAGCTGGATCCATGTGCTGCTCAGGGTAGCCAAGGAGAGACACGAGTTCTTGGGAAAAGGCAAACAAGAAAGACACAAATGCAACTGTTTATGATTACCTATCAAGTGCTGATACTAGATACACCACATCTGATGCAAAGATAATTAAGCATCTACATGGTCCCTAAATTGTATTTGAGAAAGAGGAAGTAGCTCTAGCCTGGGGAGAATTCTGTAGTCAGAAAAAAAATGGTGAAAAATGTACACTTTCCTCTGTATTAAACTGCCCGTTCAAAAGAATTAAAGACAACCCTACCCTCCTCTGTTATATGGAAACATCTCAAGCAAAAAGAAAATAATCAGGGAAATCTGAGTAACAAAACCACCACATATAAGAAAATTTGGTTTTCTTTTGTCCTTTCAAAAAGCACACAAACAAACTCTCATCCAATAATAAACCAAATCGTAATGAAAACTAACATCTTTACTGCAAATAACTACACTGCTAGCAAAACACAGTATAATCTTAATCTTTTCCCATATTTTGATCACCTTCATTCAACTCACACATTTACCAAGGGACAGTAAATTATACTAAAAAATTAAACTCCTTTCTAAATTAACATTAATTGTAGGCATTGTTTCCTCACTGGAAACAACATACTGAATTTTTCAAATTAAGCACTTACTGATAAAAATAATAAAACTCATCACTATACTACAACATTGTTAGATTTTTAAGCAATATTACCTGTTTGAAAAAGATGACATTTGCTTACACTTGCTTCAACAGCTGCCCAACACATTATTCTATATTCACATTCATTTAAGGTTATGACATTTATTCTGTACCTTATCTGACTTTCTCCATAATATGCAAGTACAGGGCTTATATATGAATGCAGACCAGTGTGAACAGTTACTGTACCATAAATACTTCACTCTCAGTTTCTATACGCTTAGTAAATCTAAGCACTACTCAAATGAGAAACTCTCTCATCCCATTTAGTATTGGCTTCGCAAAGGAAAAAAAAAAATCCACTTCTCCCCTTTCTCAAATCTGATTTCTGGTCTTAAAATACTTTTACAGATTTACAACTACAACTTCTCCTACATCACAAGCTGATTGTTCTTCCCCAAACCTCAATAAAACCAAATTATATCCCTTCTGAAAAACAAGTTAAGTGTTTCGGTTAAGAAGAAAAGAAGGAAAGAAAACACAGATTTCAGAAATACATCACCAATTGTGCTCTCCATGAAAATATCATCAGAGTTTTAAAGTGGTACTTTACATCCAAATTTAATGTTATTATTTTACTTTATGAAATGAAACAAATTCAGAGAAATGTTCTTCAAATCATGCATTAACTGAAAGAGACAAACACGTTTTTTTCCCAGAAATGTAAAGAAGAAGCAGTCTTGTCAACATGTTAAATCTAAACACACATACAGACCTTGAATTATCTTCATGACAAAATAAAAAAAAAAAAATACCATTTGATCTGCTCCCCCAGCAAAAGCCTTGTTTCTGATTACAATATCCAACAGTACAGAGTCATAATGTAAGATAACAACAATCCACAGATTTACTGTCTCCTTTGCTCTGCTACCTCTTACACATATGATTCAGTCTTTCAGAGTCGACAGAGGCTCAGAGGAACATTTATGAGTGTTAAGTAAGTTAAAATCAATGATTGTTTCTTCTAGGAAAACAAGGCACCAACACATTACTTTTTGTATTGCTCTTCACAAGCAGACTGTGAGCTTACCCCCAATAAAATAAAAGGAAAATGAGTTGAGTCCAACCCTACCTCCACAAACCTATTTTTCTATTAAACAGACAATTGCACTCAAATTCTTTCTCCATACTTACCCACATATTTCAACCTGAAATATATTCTGCTAAACCTCAGCAGGCTCTCTTATAAGGATTAAATGAAATGGGATGCTGTAGTAGCTAACAGCAATACTACAGAATCCTAAATCAATCCATATATTAAAATACCTAGAAGGAATTACAAATTCTAACTGTGCTTAGCTTTAGCACTTAACTACACAGATGCACAAAAATAAAATCATAGAACAAAACACATCATCTGCGAAAAGAGCATTATAAAGCATTTACAGTAATAACCAGAAATCCATAAATAAAAATTTTTAAAAGGGAGAGAAGCACATACTTACTTTGTGTTTTGATTAAGGAAAATTCACTTTTGATCCCATTCGTCGCTCCTTCAGTAACAATGCTTATTTTCCAATTTAAGTAGAGAACAAAGCATAAGGTTCTCAATGGGGATCACTTATGTTAACACATATTCATTTTCCAGACTCACCTGGTTATTTGTCCTCCAATTGTGGAATAAAGGAGACAAACATTACCTATAAACAGTGTCGTCCACTTGATAACAATTAAATGTACCCGACAGTCATCTTTCTACTTCGAAAAAAATAAACAGTCTATTTTAGGAGTTGGAATTCCATATTGCACTTGAAAATCTACATACTCCCACATACCTTAACAAGTTGAAGCTAAGATCTAGCCTTTTTGCCATGTGTCCGTATTTTCTTCCTAAGAATTCTGGAATTTCTTCACAGTCCTGACTAATGTAGGACACCTGAGAAACAGAAGCAACAAGGAAACATTTCATGAGCAGATTTAGTTCCCTGTCCAGATTCTGTCTCTTTTATAAAATGATAATGTGCAATACAGTGAATTGGCATTACAGCTTTAAACTATGTAAGTTTTACAGCTATAAAATCTATCACACAAACTCATTTTCCTATTGATACCATCAACTTAACATCAATTACATCTATAGTCTTTACGTACATTTTGTCTCCTTCCAGGTAAAAATACTTTGATTAAATATGCCACATTTCCTCTATTTCACTGTTAACACTTTGATCTAATGTTACTTCACACTACCATTCTGACAAGCTCCAGAAGAAATTTGTTTGAAGGATCAGAAGACATCCAAAGGATCTTCCAGTTTGGCCCTTCATATACAACAAACAAAGGTTGTTTGCTAAATTTAGGTGCAGAAATATCTAAGCAGTGTACGCTCAATCCATTCTCCTAACTGTTCCTTGAGATGAATATTACTCCCAGTAACATACCAGGACAGAGCAAGAGGGCTGCCCATGACCATGAAAACAAAGCGTGCAGCTTCTTTTCAGACAGTCATGGAAGCCTTAAAGATTTCTGGCTTCTTATTACCCCTCACATACGTGTAAACCTTTTCATACCAGCCCATTTACCCCATCTTTAGCAAACACAGGAAGAATTAGTGGCAGCACAAAAACCATTCTACTCAGATTCTGTTTGTTTTTATTTGTTTTTGGTCAGTATAAAGTGAGTGATATTATTTCCAGAAGAATACAAAAAGTAAAGCAGCTAAACTTTTTCTATTATTTCTGCTGTACTGTTTTAGAAGTCACTGGTTTGATTTCTTCAAAGTAACCCCATAAAGCTTTTCAAAACTATCTTCAAGAATTCTATACATCTATATTAGCTCATCATTTCAGTGTTCAAAATACTGACATTTAAGATTTTGCACTGCAGCCATCTTGGTTTCCCTTAATGGCCAACTATCAAGTTAAGCACCATGTTAGACCACTATACAACACTGTTATTATCCATTTGTTTAATTATAAAGTTAATTTCAATACCATATTCCACTAGTCTAAAATACGTTGGATGAAAAATATGCAAAAAAAAAAATCCATCAAACTTTGTTTTGATAGTATTTCACCTTCTGTTAAAACAGAGACTCCTCTGCAGAGCAGACTGACAGTATGCACTTTTGCAAGTCATCCTGATCTCCTACGCTCGAAAAATGATTGCATCTGATAATACTATATGGCATTCCATTTAATTCATTTTGTTCAATAACTTCAACAGATAAAGCTGACAACAATGAAATAATTTTTATGAGCAGAAAACAGGTAGCTTGAAGCTCAGTTTAACAACTTCTTCCCCTTGTTAAATCAGACCTACTCTTGCAATATATTCGGCTACCAGACATACATACAACTTGAGCAAATATAAGAACAAAAGGGAAAGGCACTGTTTTGGGTAGTTGGCATACTAATGGTTTGGATATAACAGAGAATGTTTTGCAGAATTTATTGAATTAAATATGTCAGGGTTTTCCTGCAGTTTACATCTAATACAATCACAATGCATTTTACAGCATACACAAAGGTATGCATAAAAGAACTGTACCGTTCTTCAGCGAATGGTAGATTTCTTGAAATTAATGCTTGCAAACCCTTTGAAAAACATCACATTAACAGCTTAACACTTGGGATTAAGCATTTGGTTCAATGTAACATGTTGAAACAGAAATGACTAAAATATGATGCCTATTAACACTGGGAGGACAAGACTGTCTTGAGGAGCTACAAACACAGCAAGAGCACAGACCCTCACTTTGCCTCTCACCTAGGGAGGAGTGGCTAAGAAGGAGCAGGGGACTCTGGCCTGCTATACACTGCTTCAGAAACTTACCTGGCCATCCACAAGCCTATCCACAAGAATAGAAGGTGATGAAAAAGATTCATACAAACATGGTTTAGAGCACACAGGAGACAAAATACATAAAATGTTTCAAAGCTTCAGCCTTTGAACAGTTATAACATGCAAATATATTTACACAACTTGTAAAAAAAGACTATTCACAGGCACATTTGCAGATGACATATTGTTATCATGACCTTTCAATGCTGAGGCCTTGTAAAAGCATTTTACTTCCACACAGTCCACTTCAGCACACTCATAGTACAATGCTAATATAAAACAAGATGTCAGGAGACAGAAGAAAGAAGACTATTTCTTCATTTTCATTATTTCAATTCAAAATCATTTACTCAGGAAATAATAAAATGTACATAACTCAATAGTCTTCCTTTTGCTTCCATTTCAAATACCCTCAAAATGACTATGAGCTTCCAAGTACATATCCAGAGACGTCACCACTGAGAGATAAGAGATACTTTTCCTAAGACTCCAGGTGTTTGGCTGCAAGGCACATCAGTAACAGCAGGTTTCTTACATTTCTCTATACAAGTCGCAGACCATCACATAGGATTAAAAACTGGTGTAGAGATCTCTGTGGCCTAATTCTCTGACTCAGATATAGTACAGGTTGGTCGCAGTCAGTCATTACTGGTGCCCTATTCAATACCTCACCAAAATGTTCAGTTTCCCATAGCATCAGATAGGCTATGGAGGCCTGAGATGTTCTTGCAGACTCTTCTACACACTGTATGAAATCCATGAAAAATGTATGTTGTTACAAAATATTTAAAACAGAAATTAACTATCAATAGCAGTTGCACCTCTCTTCTGCTTTAGTTTCAGAGGATATCACCATTTAGCCTCTGAGATCATTCTACAATGACACTGTAATCATAATAACCCATAGAGTAACATCTTTATTAAGGAATGTCACCAAAAAGGTCACGTATGAACTCTCAACACTGCATATTCTCTCCCATTGAAAGGAATTATACCTGGAGAATATTTCCAGTCAGCTGAGCATTACATTTTACTCTATGCTGTTAGAAGACTGTATGATGGGCACATAGCCAAATTAAGGGGTTCAAGGCATGCTCAAGGGAAGAAGGCAGCTGTCACTCAGTGCCAGGGTGCACCAGAGAGACCACAGGAACGGTTTCCTGCAGCAGCTTCAAAATTAGCCAATTAATTGCCTTCATATCACACACATATTTGCAAGAATTCCAACAAAAATAGTAGCCAGATTAATGAAGCAATTAGATGGGCAGCACCCTGGTTTAATGGCAAACCATTTTCAAAAATAAGACAAGCTTCCTTTTCCTTAGGGGGGAAAAAAAAGTTCTAATTTTAGCCACTAAAATCATCACTAATGTCATCAACTTTCAGCCAGATTTTTTTCAGTAGCCATACAAGGCGCTGGGTAAAAGTCAGCAGGATGCGTAATATTTCCCAACTTCTCTTTAACCAAACCGAAACGTACATAGGAGGTTTCAGGAAGAGTAACACTTAGTAGATTTCACTCCTTCAGCTCGTTCCCACAGCCTCCCGCAGCCTGACAGAGCAAGCGCCGTTCCGCCCCGGAGCATATCCCGCTGGGAGCGCGCTGCCCTCGGGGGCGCGCCCGCCGCACGTGAGCGGCACACGGCAGCGCAGCCCTGCCCCGGCCCGGCGCTCCGTTATCCGCCAGCGGTGGGAGCGCACCCCCGAGCCGCGGGACTCGGAGCGCACCGCCGGGGCCGGCTCCTCAGCCCCTTCCCTTCGGCGGCCTCGGGACAGCGTTGCGGCGACGGAAGCGATACCTGCGCGGCGTCCCGTGGAGCAGTGCGGCTGGAAACTAACCCCGGCCCCGTGCGCGTCCGCCGCCCACACCGACCGGCACCGGCAGAGAGGCGGGAGCCGGCGCGAAGTTGGAGCAGCCGCTCCCGGTGCCGGGGACGCGCCGGCCGGAGCGAGCTGCCCGCGGCAGGTGGGGCCGCGGCCGGCCGGCCTTGCGGGCCGCGGACACCTACCTGTGCTCCGCTCACCACGACCCCTGCCATGCTGCGGGGTGGCCGCGCCGGAGGTGCCGGAGGTTCCGCGGGCTCGGGGCCGGGCCGCTGCCTGGCAGAGTCAGCTGACGCGGGCGGAAGCGCGGCCGGGCCGGGGGCGGCGGCAGCGCGGAGTTCTCGCCGCCTCCTGCGGCCGGGCCGAGGGCGCAGCCAGGGCCCCGGGCGGCACCGCGCTCGGAACGCAGGCGGGTGACAGCGGGAGGCTGTGTGTCCAGGGCACGGTCATCCTTGTCCGGCGGCCGCCCGAGGCCCTGCTGCGACATCCTACCTGGAACGCGAGTCCAAAGCGGCACACAGCGACTGCCGCGCCTCACAGAATCAGCTCGGTTGGAAAAGACCTCTTAGACTATCCAGTCCAACCTAGGACCGAGCACCACCACGCCAACTAGACCATGCCATGAAGTGCCACGTTCAGTGTCTCCTTAACACCTCGGACGGTGACTCCACCATCTCCCTGGGCAGCCCATTCTTATGTTTAATCTCCTTCTACGATGAAATTCCTCCTAATCTCCAACCTAAATCTCCCCTAGCCCAGCTTGAGGCACGTCCTCTTGCCAGCTACCTGAGAGAAGAGATGGACCTCCACCTTTCTAAACCCTCCTTTAAGCTGTCCCTGCCCTTACTCCAAGCCTTCTCTTTTCTGGGCTAAACAACCCCAACTCCCTCAGCTGCTCCTTGTAACACTTGTGCTCCAGATCCTTCCCCAGCTTCTCTGCCCTTCCCAGCACCGAGGCAGCACCATGTGCTGGGCTGCAACGGTGCTGGAATAGGCCATGGAAGAAGTGATGGGAACAGCCAATCAGTGACACTGACAGAGGCATCAGGCCTTGGATTTCAGTTCCCGTAAGGCGCTAGATTACTTGGAGCATTATCTATATTGGCTTTCCACCTACTAAGCATCTCATTAATTTGTGGCATAAAGCATAACTTGCCTTTGAAGAGATGTATGTCATTGGTAAAGAACACCTGCAGAAAAAAAAAAAAACCAAAAACATGCTATCTCCAGGAAAGGTCCACATTCTCATAGCAAGATTTTTTTTTTGCCTCTAGAACTTAGGCCAATTTGTGTGGAAACCAGAAATACCTTTGGAATTATCAGAAAACCCTGTCAAATGAGTCTTTCCAGGACACAAGAATTTACTAATTAAAATAATGGCATGATGGTAGGTTATCACTGTTGAGGCAGACTAGAGGAGCTGCAGGTTTTTTCTAAGATTTATATGAGACTTTGAAAGGTTTCCCAAGCTTGGATCTTAAATCCTATTAGTCATCTACCTACCTCTTCAGCTGCCTAAGCACCTTTAAAAATCTGGCTCATTTTTCCCCTTTATTGCTAATATAGCATAACTCACTCTTGCTGAGAGCGGGGGCACATGCTGTGAGGGAAATAAGTTTCAGGAGGATGTGTATTCCTCATCTCAAACCACTTTGTTGAGTTTATTCAGCAACACAGCAGAAACCAATACTGTACTTGCTGCTCTACCTCTTACTATCAACAGAATAAATTCTTGGTACTGCTGTGGCACTACACCTTCTCTACAGCCATCCCTCCTTCTTTCAGTGACTGCCGGACAGGAAACACAGAGCATATAGCTGAGGAAAAAAATGTTTTTCCTCCCTGTTGTTTTAATGTATTGTGTTAGAAATGTCAATGGGCCAACATGCATAAAAATCAAAATATGGCCAATGAATAAATCATTCCAGTGCTTTGTGTGATCTAATTTTCCTTGTATCATGTAAGACAGAAGAATCAAACCCTTCAGCCATAGCAAATAAGCTGATCCTACACTGATGAATAAAAGCTCTGTTTCTCTAAGTAAGAGTTTTCCATCCAGGCATACTTGCTGGTTCAGATCATCACTCAGCATGCTTCAAACCATCAGGGCCTTTATTTATCTATTAGATTATATAGTAAATAACATATGCCAAGAAAAACAAGTACTATGTGAACTGTAAATTTAAACAAAGCAATACATTCTCCTCTTTCTGTATCTACTCCTTTTTATCTCTCTTTTAGCTACAAGCATGTGGTTCCCACCAGAAGGAACACATACAGCTCAAGGCTCAAGTGGCCCACTGCTACAGTTAGCTGTATTTGTCTTAGTGGAGTAAATTCAGTTCAATACTACAGTCATGGAAAATGGGAATAACTATATTGAAAACAATTTAATACATCATTATCTATATTATTAGGATTAATTTTAGTAGAGTGTTAGCTGTCACTTTAGAGATATATATGAAGGAAAAAAATCCCTGCCTAAATAGTTTACAAAATAGCCCACCCAAACAAGTTTGGGGGGTTTTTCCAGCTTCTTAGCTTGCCAGTTGCATTAACCTGCCATTGATCCTCCTACTTACTAGGCAAGACCTTGTCTAGAGGGAAAAGTTGCAGGTGCAGCTCCCTAAACCAGGTGACTTAAATTGACTTTATCATCTCTTCAATCAGTCAAGCTGAATTTTCTAAATTACAAAAACAACTTAAAGAGGTGGCAAACTGTTTTAAGTGCATCAGGCTTATAGTCGTTCTTTTGAAACCAGTTCAACGTTTTCTTGTGCAGACATGGCCTAGATTGTTATCTGCCATGGATAAATAATAGATCCAAGTCCCGTGGTGTGTAACAAAAAGGGAGTGCTACCAACTGCAGTGACAAAATGAGACTATTATACTGTAAAGGAAGGGAAAAACAAAACTCTGGAACAGAGGAAAGAAAAGAGATGATTGTCTTATTGTAGTGCTTCTCTAGACTTTGAAAACTTACATCTCAAAAATCCTAATTCTACTGCAAGTGTCCTATAGGATTATTGGTGAACTCCTCAGATTTTGTAATGTTAGAGTCTGCTTTATTCCCTAATTTCTTAAGTACCCATCACTTGCACATAATTTTGAAAAGCAATGAAAACTCACAGCTGTCTTCCACTGGAGAACTATTTTGTAACATCCAATCTGCAGTTGTAACAGAGTTATAACATAGTCTCAGATTTCAGGCATATGAGACATATGCTTGTGCCCCATGTTGTTATGAAGCTAAAATCCATCACAGTGCAATGTAAATGCCGAAGAACTTCTCCAGCTTTTGAGCCAGCTGATCATCAGTGTCCCTTTAGAGCAGATCCTAGATGAACGTGAGGCAGCCTCTGTTTTTCACTCTGGCTGGTTTTTACCTTACCATATGTATTTGTACTTCTGAGCATCTCAAAACATTACCTTCTTGAGTCCTGGCCCCACACAACCTGCATCATCTGAAGGTTTTATTTAGCTTTGATAGAGCTGCCTATACGAGGAAAGCTTCAAAGGACTAAGTTTGTACTTACAGAATATATTTTTCAGGGGTTTCTCAGAAGCTGAAAGTTTTGTGAGAATTTTTTGTAGAAGTTAAAAGAGTTTATGTGACAGTTGGCCATAGCTGACCTTTGAAATGTCTTTTCTGCAGTGTATTTATATGAAAAAACCATAAAAATCACTTGTTTATTTAAATAATCAGTTTCACTGCAGTTAGATGCAGAAGGTGGCACTTCTGTATGGGCCATTCAATAAGATTTCCTAAGATTTTAACAGGGTATTGCAAAACTGCTTGATATGTGAGTTACATACAGACAAAATCAACATGGACTTTTAAAAAAATAGGGGTTTTGAGTTACACTAATATGCTCAGTACATCTTTTATACACACGCATACATATATATGCTGACCTGTTCCTTGAATAAAGAGCATTATATATTCAAAATAATACCTGGAAGCCAGCTCCAAACAACTGGGAAGCAGTGTGTTGGAACCATGGTAGGTACCCATCAGATCTGTCTCTTATAAGTTCTTCATTTAATAACAGAGCTTTGTGTCATTTTAGGAGTCAGTTGCTTAATATGTGTACTCAGTTACAATCAGGAAATCTCATTGACTAACTGATTAAATAATTAGCTAATACAAACCAGTAAGTATGGCATAGCACCAAGCACCAAATTAATTATGTCATTTCATATAAAGCCTTTGTATACAAGCATTTCCCCATCTTAAATGAACACTGAACACTTATAAGAGGAAATAATAGCAATCCTTTTTCATTAACTGAAAGTTATAAAAATATTTGAGTTAATCAAAATGGTCTCTTTTCCAGCTTGCAGCACACTATGCATGTATGCCTCCATGTACACAAACACAGTTATCCTGCATTTCAGAGTAAGTCAAATAAACTATTGTCTCCTTTTTAAAAAAAACCCCATATATATATATAATTTCTCCTGACAAAATAGTGTGTTTGAACAGTTTTCTGGAGCAAATTATTTCAGACAAAAAATCTCAGCCAAGTAACAGAATTTTTCCAACTCGACCTTCAGAAAATTTGGCTCACAGTTTATCCATAAAACCCATTTTCTTGATGCTAACAATGAAAATATTGTCTTGAAATATTTGTTAACAAGTATCCACAGCAATATGATGTGAATACAAACTGAATTGATTTTGCTGAGAAAGACTGACTGTAGTACAGACATTTTCCTCTGTATTGCCAGAGGAACATTTTATTCATATGTAGCTTCCCTTACACCTATTTTTAATCCCAAAAAGTTAAATAGGGTGGTTAATGTCCAAATTAATAACTTCTGATGTCACTCAGGAAACAGCATCATTCCCTGCTGTGCAACATGTAGGAAAAAAACCCTGACAGAAAGAAGATAAAGTACAATAAAGTGTGTACTTTAGTCCTACAGAAAGAAATGCAGTAATGACGATGTAATTTGCCATTCCTAAGTTGAACAGCTGCAAATTAGGTTTCTTCTTTCTTATCTCCAAACTAGTTCTCATACTGCCACTTTTAAGGATATTTAACAGGTTAAAGGGATCTGAAAAGCAAGTTATGCATATGTATTCAATACACTGGTACACCTTCTTTTGAACAGTATTAGTATGACAGTGTGATATAGTGCTATAAAACTTGAGAAAATCTGAATGACATTAAAGTATTGGGGTTTTTTCCCAGAATTATGCCCATGCTGGAGTGTTTGAAACTCTTCAGGATAAATTCCTCCAGAAAAGCAGTCAATGAAAATTGGTTATCTCATACTACCGCAGACTCATGTAACAGCTCTGGGTTTGCTTTCCTACTCTTAACTAATGGCCTTGATTTACATTTTTCCATTCTTTGGAGACTCATATGAGAAAGATAGGGGGGTTAATATTTCTACATTCATCTAGAGTTTTTGAGTTTTACCCTTTCCCACAACAAAAAAGCAGAGTGTCCAATCTATTTCCTACTTCTTGCATTTTGGCTCTTTCACTCCCCCAGTGTCCCCAAGAAAAACAGAATTATGTCTAAAACCATCTCTGGGTTATTATTTTCCTATTATATGGCAGAAGTGTGGTATGAGCACAGTGGAAGTACATGGTCATTGTGAATTAATGCAGCCCATAAGCTCACTCACTGTTTTATTGCAAAGACACCCTGAAGTTCAACATCTTCTGATGTCTTTGAAAAG
Organism: Irena cyanogastra; assembly: GCA_013397155.1. Classification (NCBI taxonomy): domain Eukaryota; kingdom Metazoa; phylum Chordata; class Aves; order Passeriformes; family Irenidae; genus Irena; species Irena cyanogastra. The sequence goes on from VWZV01010978.1 coordinate 244,959, forward strand.
CTTCATTTTGTAACATTGTTAGCATTATTTTAAGGTAAGTATATGTATATACTTTGAAATGCATTATTCTATAAGCTGAGTTTTCAAAAAACAGAACATAAAAGCTTTGATGACAGGAAAAAAAACCCCTTTCTTAAAATTTATGCTCAGTAATCTCATCTCACTTCCAATAAAGTTAATGACAGTTTTGTTGACCATGGTATGACCCAAATAGAATTAAAAATTCCTAATGTTACATTATATAGTACACTATAGCTGTTAGGCTAAAATTATGTTTAATAAGTTACATCCTCAACAAGTAAGACATAGCAACAATTAATTGCTCAATTTATTTCTGCCTTCTCATAATATACGTTGTGGAACAGAGTTGTCTTTTAATGGATTTTGGTGTTTGGCTGGTTGGGTTTTATAAAATACAGAATTCTGTTTCCTTTAGACTATAGATTGGACAGAGATAAGTAAGTTACCTCAACCAGGTAAAATACCACTAAATCCCTCAATGTTCTGTATTACCAGAACTTCTAGCATTTTTAATGCATTCATTCACACTCTGTGCCAGGAAAATAGAAAAATTCCCTTCTTATTGTCCTGCAAAAAAAAGGAACTGGGCCATAGAATGGATACTTTATTTGTATAAAAACTTATATTTATTATCTGTAGTCATCTGGGGAAGTGAAACTGCACCTCCCAAGACCTAGGTCTGATACTCTAACTGTACACAATACTCTGTCTTGCTTTGTCTTGTTTGGTGTAGGTATTACATAACAAAAATTATTATTTCCAGTAAAGAGATGGGCAAGAAATATAAATTCTTTACTCCAAACAGACAATACTTGCAGCAAAAAAGTTATTCCAGGCTAAAGGGTGATAATGATTCTCTATTTGTCCCATCTAGTGTACAGCACACAGAAGAAAGATGCTGACATGGGGCATCCACAAGCTTTGCAGATTATTGCAAGATTTGGACACGTTGTCAAAACTAAATGTATAGCACAAACCAAAGACGAGAAATTGTATTTTTCAGTCCCTTATAATTTATACAGTCTAATTATTTTTTTTCATAAAGCCATCAAAAGGATGACAGGCTTTTCCTTCTGCCAAGTTTCAAAGTCCTGTTGCTAATCATGGAGGCACAGAAAACTTCTAATAATAAGATCATAAGATTTTATTTTTAATTTGAAAGAATTCAGTAAGCTTGGTATGGAAGCTTTTGCTACCACTTCTATAATTATATGTTGCACAAATACACAGAGATTATTTTTTTCTAAGCCTAAAATGACTGACTCACAACATATTTGAAGCGCTATACTTCCCTACAATCCATTATGTATAGGTGAATTTCAGGTTGGCTGGCTGCACAATCGTGGGAAAGTAAATTGCAATACTGAAGCAATTGTACATCTCTGGGCATTGATGCTTGCTCATAAGAATACAACAATCAGAACTTGGGGGGGAAAGGGTACTAAATCTAGGATAAAGTCTAATTTAAGGCCATACCACATTGCAGTTCCATTCTAAATAACAGATTTGAGATTCACTGAGGTATTTTCTTGTTACAGATCTCTGTCACAATGTCTGGGGCAGCAACTGTCTGTCACACTGTGCTGGTTTCAAAGACAAAACAAAATTATTGGAGGAAGTGCTTGAATACAAAGGTCAAAAACAAAGGAAGTGGGTGCAGAGGCCAGAGCAGCTTTCGTTGAGCTGTTCTCTCTTGTCCCAGCTGTCTTGGCAGCTCACTGTAGAACTAAATTACCAGAAGTGTTTGGAGGGTTTGGGTTTTTAAGAGGGGTTTAGAGGGCCTTTTTTTTGGGGGGGTGAGGGGGAAGCGGACAAGGGAGGGATTTTTGTTTGTTTGCTTTGTTGGGATTTTGTTGAGTTTCAGTTTTTCTCAGAAAGAACTACAGTCACCTGATTAATCCAAGACAACACATTCTGCATCGTGTTTTGCAAACAACACTGCATAATAAGAGACATCTATCTATAAATAGGTATATACTACTGAAAATACACATTGGATGGGGCCCTGTACCCCTAAGAGCCTATGCCCCTAAAGATGTGTCTTTATCCCAACAGAAAATTGTATGATCAGGAAGGAGTTCTAGCCAAGGTGTGGGAATACCTGATATTAACAAACAGGTTCCTTCCCTACTTCTCATGGCCTCATTCTTTAATCTTACATCTTTGAGCAGGTTATACCAGCAAAGGGGAGAACCACAGCCTTCCACAGAGATGGCAGATACATGATACTCTGCTGAGAAGAGTAATAACCAGGAATAGAGTTCAATTAGTAGTCAAGCTCCTACACTTGAATATGGAATAATTTATGTATTTTAAGTAGCTAACGTTTTTGTTCCCTATTGTTCAGTTCCAAAGCAGTTGCTGTTTTTTGTTATACCTTTTAAGTAACAAAGATTCCCACAGAAATGTATGGAAGTTGCTAACAATTTGGATGGTTAAGAAAGAACACAGCCCAAACAAAAGCCACCATTCTCTGCAGCTTGTTAAACAGCAACTTTTCCCATTACTCACTCATTACTTTCATCCACCCATCCTTCTGGGTGAGGAGGGATAAATATAGCACAGCCAGCATTAATTCTGCATCTGGAGACATCACTAGGAAAAGAACATGCACACACATGATGCAAGAGGGAAGAGCTGAAAGCTGAAGGTTCCAGAGGTCTCCACAAGCAATATATTGTCTATTAAAATAGAGAGATATACATAAACATGAAAACAACAAGAAACAGGTTTTACACTTCTTGAAAATGTGAGAGAGTACATGGGAAAGCAAGGTGGTTTAGTTTAATTTCACTTTTCCTGAATGGTGACTTTAGTGTTTTATTCCTTTCTTCTACTCTCCTTGCCTAAAAAAATACACTAACTCTGAAATCCTTCAAATTCAATAACATGCATAATCACCTTTTCTAGGTAAGATGAAGCAGAAAGAGTGACTAATTGTAGACTGTAGACTATATAGTACCTGCTGGTCCTACAAGACATTTCTGTCCTAGGTTCTCCAGGTTCTCCTGGATCTATCACATTTCAGTCACACAATTTTCAGTTCTTCAAAAATGAAAAAATCATGAGTAAGCAAGTGCAAGAACAAAGGAGGCCAGTGCAGAGTAAGGTATTTTCTGCAGAAATTATTCTTTAACAAGAAAATAGCATTCCTGTGAACAGGAAATGCAGGATAAAGGTTCCAACTTGTAGGTAAAGCAGTCCTATGACATTGGAATTAGATTTGTTACAACTTTGACAATAGTATTCCACTCCTTCTTTACAAAAACCTGTTTCTAGACCCTTCTCACTATCCAAGTGGGAAAGTAAAAAGAAAGTAGCTGAGCCAAAATAATGAATCCTCCACTGCAAACAGCAGTCCTCCATAAGTTGTATGTTATGTTTTAGTCTCCATACCATCTGTACAAATAACAAAAAAAGTAATAAAAATCTTTTGATAAGCCTTCATTTGGTGAGAAACACAAAAGAAATAGCAGACTAAAACCAAAGAGATTTCCTGTTTATACTGCAGAGATTATTAGAGACAGACCCATGCTAAACGTAAGGAAATTCTTGTCTTAATTTTGGAATCCAGCTTTGACTCCATGCATATAAAAGTATCTGAAAACACGCTGATATTTGGCCATCATGCTGGGGACCCTTCCACAATCACAAGAGAATGGTTCAGAGCTTCAGATTACTAAATGTTCCTCTCAAGTAAAGATGAAAGTGGACTGATAACAATATAGTAGAAAACTGATAACAATATCATATAAAGCTCTCCACGCTTATGTTTCTTGCTGGAATCCCACTCAGATGAGTAAAGCTACTATCAGCTGATGGTGTTGGAAAATATATATGACTAATTAGGAACAAACTATTTTGGGTCAAGTGGAGAAATGTCCACATTACAAAATCAAAACAGAAACAGATACCAGAGGACATATTTGCAAAAGAAGGCAATGATTGAATGGACATCAAAAATAAAATCACTTCAAAGTTTCCCAGGGCTTGTCTCTAGATCAAACTGGATATAGCATGAGTTATACCATGATGGTGTAAGATTTCCATTTCAAAGTTGATGGTGTAGCACATTTTAATACCATTAACTTGCCATAACCATGAAACACCACAGGGTTATGAATTGGGATTTATTTCTAGTAATGATTTCACTGGTGAATCTGAGTGACAGAGTCATTCACATGACTCTGTGAGAGTTAGACCACTGTGATACATTTGGGTCGCATGCAGGAGATTCTGTACCTTGGTAAGACAAGGCTGGGTGAATTCTGTAACAAAAGGTGAAGGCTAAAAGATCTAGTCACAGATGATGCTGTGGTTTTAAGACTTGGTCACACATCATTAAAAAATACTTCATATCAAGCCATAGAAAAAAGGTTCAGGAAGCTTAAAACATTATTATTCGTAAAACTTTTGAAAATTAATTGTTTTTCTCTCTGAGGAGGGGAAAAAAAGGCCTACCACAACAACAACTCTGTTGATTTCGATTGGAATAACTTGATTTATAGATTTCATTTGATTTAGAGCCCAGTAAAAAGGGGCCTGTCATAACATATATCATCATGGATCAGGAGAACAGGACAGAGGGATAAAATACAGTTTCACAAATTCAGTCCATAGAGAAGTAGCAGTAACCAAGAAAAACTACTTTATTCTCAGTCCAAAACTCTTGAGAAATACGCAATTAATTCTCACAATAAAAGGAAATATCCAGATTAGCCATCCAAGTTTCTAGCAGTTTTCCTGAATTTTTCAGTTGACTTAGACTTCCCTACTGAAACAACAAACAACATTAGGCTGTACTTTATAAGAAGGTTTTGTCTGTAAATAATTTGGAAAGCAATGTAGTAAAAGAACCTGGAAAAATTTATGGTCTGAGAACCATGTGTCGAAGATGAGGTTTTGCAGTAGCAGTCATGTATAACCATAAGCAGTGTCCATTGGCTTGTTTAACCTCATGTCAATTCATTAACCTCCTATTAAAATATTTATTGATATTTCACTAAGATTTTTGGTAATTAAAACTTCTTTTTCTTTTCTTGAGGACGTGATACACAGTTACGAAAGGTCTCACCTGGCATCCCAGACATGGTACTGAAGCCTTGTAACCTCAAAATGCAGTTTGACACACACTTCAGATACAGCAGCCTGGATACAGCATGTGGAGCTTCCTGTGGAAAATCCCAACCACCTTGGACCTAATAGTTGACTTGGATACTTTTCTCCTCTTTTTCTGATCTTACAGTAAGTGCAAGTCTGACTTAAAGGAAAATGAATTGNAAAAAAAACAAACCATTAAGCTCTTCACAATGTGGGAAAAAATCTGGTGAAATAACCTTAAAGGAGCAGCAGCATGATGAGTATTTTTGCTTATTCCAAATTTTAATTCTTATAAAAGCATAGCAAGATGTAAAATACAGTTCTTCCCTACTGTTAATTTTTCACTATGAAAAAGGACATATGTTACTGAAGTACCAAACTGTCCACACTGTCACAAACAGAAAAAAGTTCTAGTTTTAAGGTTACCACAGGTCTGAAAATCTTTTGTTACCTGGAAAGTTTGAGGGTATCTGTTTTATATTAACATTTAAAATAGTTCTGAAAAAAGCAGAAAAGCCAAGACCAAAGCCTTCATCAACTAAATAGGTAAGTGAGCAAAAAAAAAGATTTGACAAGTCCACTGATTTTAGAGATTCTATTTTAAGCTTAATGACCACTTATATATAATGAATATATATATGTCATCATACTGGCCCATAAACTGACATATTGAAAATAATATTTCCAAATTATTATCTACAAGGAAATTTATTAGCATTCGTCTTCTCCTTCTAGTGAATGGAAATGCATGTTAATTCTCTTCTACATTTACCACTTAAAATTGTATTCACTGTACAGTATATTAATTTGTCTTTCAGTTGAAAGATAAGTAAATGTGCTTGTAAAAATTGTTCATAATGATCAGTTCTTGTTGCTATTTATACTGGTTATATTAAAATATAAAGAAAGTCCTACCTAACACTTCTAAAATGTCATTCACCTGAAAATTTCATGACATTTTACATATATTAATCAATTAAGCCCTACCCTACTATACCCATCTCAATTAAGCATTAATATCCCAATTTTACAGTTAGTTACACTGAGGATAGCTTGAAAGGTTGACTGTCTTGTTAATACTAATGAGTGGGGATAAAACCCACAAGTGATAATCACTTCTCCATGTGTAATTAAAAATGAAAAGTATTTTCCCTCTTGTAGAATGAGAAGTATAAAAAAAATGCAAAATCAATTGCCAAAAGTTTGGCCTCTAACAGGACTTCTATCTTTTCTTGTGAAACAAACTATTGCTTTAAAAATTCTTGCAGAGAGGTGAATACATATGATTAAGAGATTTCTACAAGAAGTTCCACAAGATGTGGTCCTCAGATCAAAGCAAAAACACTGGCCCATACTAAACAGCCCATATTAAACTCTCCTCAGTCCCCAAGCCAGGCTAAGCATCTCACACTGAAACAGAACTTCCACTTTTTACCATTTGGAGAGGTTTTTTCAGCTGACTGCCTTAAAGTAAGTCCAGGTAACTTTATGCTTGTTTTAACAACAAAAATCAATGTACCCAATCAACATAACCATATAGTTTCACATCATATTAATTATATCAAATTTGCCAGTCTAATGCCACTAGAAAATAATTTTATTTCAATTTTATGATGTGCAAAATAAAGGTCCTCCTGTTTACCCTGTTGCTGAGGTACTATAATTATCACTGATTACAAAATGGCAAACCAGTGTGTTTTCAGGTGCACATCCTAAATGTAACCCTTATTTAGCAAGCATAACTGCATTACTTTTGTGTATGCTTTTAGTACTGATATCTAGTACTCATCATTTACTGGTTTAAAAGTGCTTTCTTATTAATACCTTAACTTATAATCCTTTATTGCTTTTAGTCCTCTAACTTGGTATGGAAACAGCTACAGGTTTCTCTTTTTTTATCAGACTTCTCTATGTTCTGTGTGGGTGAAAAAAACTAGGCTACTTTGCTATATTGTGCTGCTACCATGCCCCTCAAAGGGGTCAGTGACAAATCATGATCTCTTGTCATGCTGTCTTGCAGATTTTGCACCAAATGAGGTAGGGATGATACAGGGGTGATATAATTTAATCTTTATTAACACCTCAAGACTGTCATCACATCCATGAACAAAACAACAGAACCAAGAGTGTAGAGGCAACCTCTGTTCTGGCACTTCATTTTTTTCTATGCCCAACCTTGCATTTTATTGAGTCACTAAGATTGTCATTGACATCCTGAGACAGATACTGAAGAGTAAGTCTATAACGCCCCTGTATTACTTCCTTGTAAGAGAAGAAAGCCTCAGCTCCAAGTCCTGTTTATGTGGAATGGGCTGATTTCCAAACTGGCTCCACAACTGTTCCTTACCACCTCCAGCTATGGGCCATTCTCATACTGTGCATATCTTGTAATCACTTAATCAATGCTTCATGTCTAACACGACCTCTCAGGTGTGCTCTGTAAAAGCAATCTGACCCAAGGTATCAGTTAGTGATAGTTAGCACCCAGCATGCCAAAAACCTGTTAGAGGACACCTAGAGGACAGCCAGAATGTTGTGGTGTCTGGCAGCCCCAGCTCATTCAAGAGGAAAATCAGCCTGGCATAAAGGAAAGTCTGGAACACCAGTTTCCTACTCCTGCACAGTCTGTATCAGTTAGAGGTTCCTGAGGCCATACAGCCTCCCATCCATCCCAGCACAAAAGATCTTTCGATATTCCAGTGCCCACACTGAGGACAGGCAGCTGGAGAAATCTGCAGCTGTTAAAGATATTTTTCTTTTTTTTCCTGGAGTACTTCATAATATTCCACAAGCAAGCATACACAAGCCTTCTGGGAAGATGTAAGGGCACTACTGACATCCTTAACTTTTCAGAAGGTAGGTTTCAGGGTTTTTCCTTCAAGAGACTCGCCTCCATGGTCAGAAGCAACCATGCCAAGGTGCCACCAAGGCCCCTCTTCTTGTGTGCTACTGAGAAAATTTTCCTCAGCACTGGCCTAGGCTACTTCCAACAAGCCAGATCTTCTCAGGTCTCATTTCATACCTGAGTGTCCCTACAACATCACAGTTTTGTTTAGTCATTGGTTAAAAGTCAGGAGGCTAAAAAGTTAAAGGCCACATTACTTTCAGACAGAGTTCTACAATTTGGTATGAGACATAAAATGTGTGGCGCATGTCTGACGGCATTAAAGGGACACATGAATATCCAAGGCCTTCCGGATATTGGTGCACCCCACATGAATAGAGAAAATGAAGGCCAGCATGAGTCTATATGACCACAGTGCAATACCCAATGAAGTGAACTGCCTGCTAAACCAGCCTCAAACTTTCTGTTAGCAGGAAGGAAATTATTTGTTCTGGGGGGAAGCCTAAAAGTGAACAGTGTACACAAGCAAAGCCTGAGAACATCTTAAACTGACAGGGTAGGTACAGCCTCTAATAGGCTTGCCACACCTCAGAGTCACGGGAAAGCTGAAGAAAAGCTTTTTACCAGCTCCCAGCAGTGACAGTTCACCCTCCCCTGGAGGAGTCACGCTGGGTTCAACACCACTGCAGCCCCCAGCATGCCTGAGCTATGGTCCCCCCTTCACTTGAGATACTTGTTCTCTCCATAAATCTCTACCATTTAAGGACTCCCCACTATTAGGGAAAACAGAGTTATCATTAAGGTTCCTCTCCAACTCGTTGGCACCTCACAATTCACACACAGGGGTGAGGGGAGGGCTTTTTCATTTTGTAAGGAAGAAAAATTTGTTTTACTGTTTGACTGGAAGCAAGCAAAAGAGCTGAACAGGTTTTATACACATTTTTATAATGCAAGACACTTGCAGTGTTTTGGGTATAATAAAAGCACTCAGGTTAGTTCCGTAATTTGCACAAGTCATTTAAGTTATGCCAGAAATGTATTATGACCAAAATGTTGTTATTAGAAACCAACTCCATGAAAAGCACTAACTACTGAGAAATTATTTTCTCTACTTTTATAAATTATCCTAGTGTTGTTCCTCATCCATTACTGACAATAATACTTTGAGTGACATGCATTATGCATTAAATATATTTATGATAATTCAGATCTATTTGTATTAAACAGTGATACCATATATTCACTTAAGATTTAAAAATGTTAAAGTTTACAGCATTCATATCAGAATATCATAGATTAGATTATAGTGGATATCTTTAGGCAATTTTATTTTACATGAAATAGAAAGGTGGAAGACTAAGCATTTTTAATCCAAAAACTGGGCTCACAACTGACCTAAACTGACAAAAATCAAGAACTTCATATCTGAACTTGTCACTCAAAGGTGAAGCAAAAATCCTTAGTAGGAAAAGGGCAAAAATCAAAGTCATCCACAGTATATGAGCAGAAGTAAAAAATTCAAATAACTTTACATTTGGAAGCTAAAACATGGAACCTGTAAGCACCGGCTACTGTCTAAAAGTCTGTATCAAAGATGTTGTCAGTCTCTAGCTGTTAAATAGTCTGTGAGCTGAATTCGTAGGCATCTCCATTGCAGATGGAGTCCCATCACACGACTGATACTTTTGCAGAAACAACAGAGAGGATATGAATGAACTGTTCTCTAATTATTCTGGCAAGGCAGGGGAGGACATTCTGCACTTCATTCTCTGGTGTCATCAACTTGATGTCTTTATAACTGCTAAATTAATTTTTCTGTACTTCAGGAGTCTGTTTCAGCTCTTAATCTTCAAAGGATGAAATTCACCCTGCCTTTCCAAGTCTTAGGAAGTCCCCAGTGCAACAGATCTTTCAATATTCTAGTGCCCACACTGAGGACAGGCAACTGGAAAAATCTGTAGCTCTTAAAGATCTTTTTTTTCTTCCTGGAGTACTTAATAATATTTCACAAGCAAGCATACAGAAGCCTTCTGGGAAGATATAATGGCACCGCTGATAAACATTTGATCTATCTAGAGACATGCAGCCAAGACTGTGTAAAAAATACCAAACCATCTTTAGCCAAACACTCCTCCAAGAGGTAGCACTTTTTTGTGTGTGTATATACTACAAACATAAATATACCCTACCCTGGATTGGATATTTTGGCATCCCATGATTATTTACTGTTCACTGTAAAAATCTTACTGCTTTCATTACTCCATAATAAATATATAAATAGAACTACAGACTGCCACAGGAAAGAACCATATTTCCTTTCAACTTTTCTCTGCGTTACACCAGGTTGCTCACCCAGAACTCAGCTGAACTAATCTTGTCCTTTGTTACTGCCCATAACAGAGATTTTCATGCCATCCTAGTCACAGAAATTTCAAATGTTGGCCAGAAAAATCGAGATCAACTTATCCCCATATCCACAATGAGCTCCAGTTTTCTTTATTGTACAAATGATTTCAAGAGCCATATTGAAAGGAGACATTTCTGCCCAAGAACAGCTTTTACCTTCATGATAAAGAGCCTATTACAGTTCCACAGTTGTTTATATGGGTGCTGTAATTAGAAATATACCATTTCAAAAAAATCCTGTCTACTTTACGTAGTTTTCATGATGAGTAACAAAAAATGGCATCCAGGTTCTTATTTTTTCTCTTTTGGTTTATGAATATTACTTATTATTAACAACAACAGATACAAATGGATACCAACAGTCCAGAGAAAGTGAAGCACCTTTTTAAATGGATTGTAATATTTACTGTTTTTCTTAAATATTATCATTCTGGTTCAAGCATTACTCTTGCTTATTAACACACTTTTATATTAAATATCCATAATAAACATGAAGGCATGCACTTAAATTTGGGAAGTTCCCATTCAGATCATGTGGGAATGTGGGAATGAGACAGTGGGTGATTACTGAACCAAAACAGCTGCTTACTACTGTGCAATTGTTTTCATATACAAGTAGATGAAAAAATTTCATCTTTCAGTCCACGGGGAGAAGGTGCAAGCCCTAAATGAAGTAGCCACAATACTATTATATTATCTTTGTCTTAGAGCTATTCAACCAAAAAATACTCTTACATAATATTAATAAATTACATTTCAAAAATTATGGTTTTCTAATTGATTTTCCCCTTGTATATTAATGACATTCAAACAAGACTACCAGTGCAATATAATAATTGCATTTGTACCTTTGTCCTACTAGCATAATTATTCATGATTTCAAGGTCACAGGTAAAAACATAATATTGCCTAAGTATAAAGTAAACAATAAGAACACTAACTTCAGATGTTATAGAAATAGGTGGCAACTACTAATTCAAAGAACCAAACATCATCATTACATGCCTAAGTTGTATTACATCATTTCATGAATTTGAAAAATAGTGGAGGAATAAGAAACCTTGATGATGCATGTTTGTTTCCAATGACTGAATAATGCAAAACATAGAACTTGCAGCAGCACCAATATATTTAATTCTGACAAGAAATCATGGCATTCAAACAGGAATGAGATGATCCTCTTGATTTGACTATACTGTTATAAAGCAAGTCACACCGCATAATGTCAGAGTTTTTCTACAAGCAGTGTGAGATTATGTTCTTGTATGTTTCTGCCATGGTAGTGCACTAAAGCATTTACTGTCTTATCCTGATTACAACTCATTGTAATGGAAAACTAAATACCAGGCCTCTGTTTCACAGATACAGAGCCACAAAATGTAGTTGAACACTCTTAATAGCAGACTTGGAAATGAAACTTAAGTGTCGCTAACTCTGTCTAGTCTCTGTTCTTCAATTGCCACAGTTTAAGAAGTTTACTTGAAATGAATTTACAGTAAGGGCTTGTGTCTTTAATCTCTACTCATAACACTAAATGTAGTACATTTATCAGAGCTGGGAGCACCTGAATGAAACTGGTCAGGGAAAAAAACCTCTTCACACCCATGCTGCTCCCTACTTTGTCATCCATTAAGGGTATGAACTTTTTGTGAATGATGTAGAAAAAGAAGAAAGAAATCTGTCGGGGGTGGGGTTTTTTTATGGGGAAGAAATTACATAAAACGGAACATTCTGCTCAGTTAATGAAAAATAAAAAATTACAATTAGATGAAATAGAATGTGTGCTTAATCATTCTCAGCAAACATGCAAAACTGCCCTTAGAAAGTACATTGAATTTACAAGAAAAAGTTTTCATTGTTCAGGTGTTGAGAGTAGTGATCAAAAAGAAATGTTTGGCTAATGCCTTTTCTTTTAAACATGGGAAATTTTGCAAGCAGAGTTTGTATTACCCCTTCATAAGTAAACCTCAGATGTTCCTTTTGTCATTTTGTAAGATTTTAAACTAATCATTTAAGTTTTTTTCTTCCCACCTTACTGGTGGCTCAGTCATTTCATCTCATTTGACCACAGGATAGAACTGGCTGTGTGCACACTTTTAAGCTGAACTTACATTTTCTAATATTTGGCACATTTTCTTACTATCTTTTCTTTATCTCCAGGTAAACCACATAGCACAACAATGAGCAAAGAGGTAAGACTGCAGTTGAAATGATGTAATAATGAAAATTAAATTTATACACAAGTGTTCCGAGTCTGGGTCACAGCTGGGTCACTCCTCTGAGTGGGAGGCAATCCAGCAAGGAGCACTGGATAATGATTTCTCTAAGCTGAGGCCCCTTTCAAGAAATATAGCACAAAGCTTTACCTTGATATCTGAATCTAATCTGATTCAATGGGTGTAATTACTGATATTTGTTGTGTGGTAGTAAGAAGTGATATTATTTTGTTATATGCTGTATTATGTCTCCTGTTCCTTTCAACCTACTAGCACCCAGAAATAGGCTTTCCAGTATCTGAACCCTTACCCAGAGATAGTGGTTTAGATAAGGACTGGCTGGCTGAGGCTTTTTACAGAACACATATTGTTCAGAGTTGGGGGATTCATTATTTTTCTTGAACAAAGAATGGAGTTTGTCTTGGTTGTCTAGGCACAGCTACATATGGCCAGTGTTACTTTTTTTTAGCTGTATTTATCCACCGTGTTCATTTGCTTCCAAGTATAACTATCACACACTCCTTCATAATCTTGAGATGAGCTTTTCTGTAATGGCTTCTAAGTGGGTTCCATCTTGGGATGGTTGGAAGTGTCGGCAAAACATCTCTGCTCACATGCAACTAAGCAGGCCTTCAGAGGAGACACAGGCTCTTCTAAGTGGTCCAGGCTGGTGCAACAGGCTTTGCAAAACATCTATGAGTCTTAAAAACACAACCACATCAAAAGGTAAAGCAACCCATATAATTTCCTTCTGTTGTGCCAGTTGTCAGCCTTTTGCATGTTGCGTCGCCAATGATTTTGCACTCTACCTGCAAGGTTTCCTGCTGCCACCTGCCAATACTGCAGTCAGCCCCAGGCTGACAANAATCAACTAAAGCAAACCAGCAGCCGAGCGGCCGCCCGCTCTGCGCTGCCGGGGTGCTCGCCCCGAGCCCGCCGCCGGAGCGGGCAGGTCACCCCGCGCTGCCGCGGGCGCGAAGAGCCGGGCGAGCGGTGAGAGCCGGGCGGGCCCGCGGGGCGAGAGCGGCCGGGAGCGCGCCTGGCCGCACTGCCCGACCGCGGGGCGGCCGAGCCCGCTCTCATCAGCCCCCTCTCCCGCCGGCTCGCCGGCACTCCCTCCGAGACGAGAGAAGCTGGACGGAAAATAAATTCAGACCAAAAAAAAAAAAAA
>VWZV01010978.1:277120-440197 GCA_013397155.1 Irena cyanogastra
CAAACAAAAAAAAAACCAAACCAAAAAAAAAACCCCGAAAACCAAAACCAAAAACCGTGGTGATGTGGTTTGGGTTTTGTTTGGTTGGTTTTGTTGTTGTTGTTTTGTTTTTTCTTTTAAATCGCACTTGTAATCTCATTCGCTCTGAAGGGTAAATAAATTGCAGTTGTATGAAAAACAATTGGTGCTACATGTGTTCATAACAGATGGAATCTTATCACAGTTTAACTGTAATAAATTCTGACTTCTGGAAATTGTAATTTCTACTCCATGCTGGATGTCTCTTTTCTACTGTAATAATAGGGCTACGAACTTTTGAGAGCAAGCAGAAAAGTTTTCGCTGCTAGCGTTGCTCAAGAGCCAGGGCATGCTCCTGCAGCCTGTTCCCAACTGCGGCACTTTCAAAGTTTGCATGAAAACGCATCTGAAAATCAAAAGGGCGAGAAAACCTTGGCATATAGGGAGACAAACAGCTGATCCTTCCCCCGCTGGGTAACATTATTTACTAAGGCCAACGGTAATAGTCCTTAAAATACATGCAGAAAACCTAAGAACGAGCCCTCTGTGTGAAGAAGCCTAGGCAAATGACAGATCACGCTTTGCTTTGTGAAGAGAGAAAATGCGAGAAGAAACCGAGGAAGGGGGAACCAAACTTGAGATTAATCCTGCCTCGCTTCAGCTCACAAAATTAAAAAATAAATTTGAATAACCACCGAAAGAATAAAATTATAATAATAAATTGTCCATATTCACTGAGGCTGCGGGACTAATTATTTTCACCATCTCGGCTTCCAATTGCTGTTTATCAAGTCGCAGGATAAATGCTTGTAAATCCATTACATTTCCATAAATCCTTTCGCCACTTTGTTTTTGGCCAATGCTTTTGCAACATTAATTGATTTTATTGCACTTTCTGAAGTCACTGTTTATTAAACTCAAGCAACTTCTCTCTGAAAGTGTTGGGTTTTTCCATCGCCATATCAAACCCGTGAACGGGAAATACTAAGGCTACTACAGGATCTAGTCTCTTTTTTACCCCCCTCACTGTGATTTTGATGGCAAATGCGAACTGCAAATTACAAGTTTCTAATAATCTACGTTGTCACAGAAAACAGCCCCTTTATCCCTGTTGAAAAATTAGTCTAAATCCAAACACCACCTTTCCCCATTGTTTTTAAACGGGGGAAGGCATGAAATGCTTCTGCGTGATGGAGATCTAACACACTAAGAAACGCTCCGCGAGTCTTTTACGTTACTGAGTGAACAGCAGTTATTTTTAGAAAAAGATTTTCGATGTGTAACTGGAAGTCCAGTGCAATTTAGAAATGAGTACACAGGCTCCAGGTTTCTCAAATCCTTCTCCCCTTTCCTTCAATCACTTTAAGAAAACTGGCCCCAGCCAGCCTTAAACCGATAAATGATTTCTCACTTAACAGCAGCTGATTTCCCGTTCCTTTACCTGTCACGCCAGCCCCGTGATGAGTATTTGAAAGCGTGAAAAGCTAACGCTGGTGCTTGGAGCGCTCTCGCTCCGTCCCAAGCTGCGCCCAGGCACCCCGGGCAGCGAGCCCCTCCTGTCCCCGGCGGGTGCGCCTTGGCACAGCCGCTGCCGTCCCTTCCATCAGACCTGACCAGGAGGCGTCCCTGCCATCGGCGGCTGCTATGGAGTCACCGCGAGCTACTTCAGTGACGCAAGAGTCTCGTAAAACGCAGATAATTACTACAGATCACAGAAGACATGTAGAACTGCCTGCTTTAGGTATGACAGCATAGTGCGGTTCTTCTGAACGTACCCTTCATATTGCAGGTTCAGTGTTTGTACCCTACCCTTGGCTTCTCGGCCTTTTTACCCACGGAGACGTTGTGCAAAGGTGAACGCACCAGCTGTCCGTCAGTGATGCGGTCATTACTTTCACAGGGAGGAGGAGGGGAAGGACAGGGAAAGAAAGCCACGGAGCTACCGCCTGCCTGCGCCTGACTCCGCGGGCGGCGGGCAAGTAGGGCAGGGCTCAGGGCCCCTCCGCGCCGGGCCAGCCCGCAGGACCTGCTGCGGCGCCTCCGCGGGACCCCCCGTTCCAGACGGGGTACGAGAGAGAGGCCGGAGCGTCTCCCTGCCTTCCTTCTGCTTGGGACGCGATGGGGCAGCGCTGCAGCTCGGCCCCTGGCCCGAGCAGCAGTCACTCGGCACTCTGCACGACTAGGAGAAGCCATTCGGCTTCTTCACGGCAAAGCGTCCCGTTTGGAAAAGGCCGCATCTGCAGTTCATCCACTGCCGCAGCTTTAGAGGGGTCGGTTCAGCTGGGACTGGGACAGACAGCTCAGCTGTGAAGTTCTCACACTCTGCACAAGGGGAGTGATGCCACCACTAGCACCCTTTCAGCCATCACAAGATCTAAAACTGCAGCTGCAATGTAATGATTTAGGTTCACTGAAGTTAGTAAGCATCAGCCCAGATTCTCAAGGACACCAATCTGCCTTAGAGTTGCGGGGAAATGTCTCCTCTCTTGTACAATTCACAGCCCTTAATATTCTCGTTGTGGAGATGTATTTTTTCTGACCAGGAAAGATCAACTACTACCATCATCTGCTGCATTCTTTCTCCATGCTTGCAGTACTCATCTTGAGGCAGAGTAATATGCATTAATTCTCAGATCTGGAAGATTTCAAATCCACAATCCTCACTTCTTATTAGGGTTTCTCAGTCACCTGGATATTCTAATGTGGGAAAAATCTCCAATCGCTCCTTTGAAGGCATTTCACTTTGCATAAAAGTGCACTAAGCCCGAGGGAAAGAGAATGAATTAACAAGGCTATGGTTACAGTGCTTACCAAAGCCCAGAGCTGGGGTGTCCCAGTCAGTGCTCAGATCTAATCATGTTCCTACCCACTCTCTTTGCCCAAGAAAAAGATTTAAACATTGCATACAGAAGAGGTAACATTTGCAACATGCCCTTTTCACCCTAAATTGTAATTAGAAGAGATGAGTCTCTTAGTCTACTCAGAGGGAATAGGAAAAAATCCAAATCTGTAGCCACCAAGTTATTAGATAAATAGCTAACAGAATAGGCACCTTCGAGTGACCATTTTTCAAAGAAAGCAGAAACCACCATGGCATGTTAGGTGACAGCAAGCTTTGCCTGACAAGGCTTTAGTAAAATGTAAGGTTTCCCACTCCATGCACTGATTATAGAGCAAAGAAAAACTGGTTCTTGTAGTGGAGTTGCCAGCTGTGCAAGTAAAAGTATTTCCCCTCTTTAGCCTATATTTTTGTTACTTTGTCCCACCCTGTATGGAGCCACTGAGGACCATTCCCACTAACCTGCTCACCACTGCCTAGATCAGGCTACCACAGAAATTCACTGATGGAGACCAAAACAAACCCAGTCAAAATCTTACTTGTCCCTACATAGTTTTACAAGAAGAATAAGTTAATTTCATCAACTTCTAAAGAGAAAAATAATTGCCTTGTAGCCAGTTTCCATCATGAAATACTTGAGCTCATGAGCTTGAGAACATTTATAAGATTTTTTTCCTACTTCCCCTTCCAATTCCCTTTCTTTTGCAAGATCACAATTTCCTTAAACATATATTGCACCAGCAAGCCCAAGGAATTTGTTCCAGATAAAACAGATGAGTAGAAATAAGCGTAGGGGTTTTTCTGTTTTGGTTTTATTTACTTATTTAAGAAGGATCAGCTGCTAAATACATTTCAGTAGAGGTGTCAAATATTTTATGACGAGAGCTGATCACATTTATAATTATGGTCTTCAGGCTGACTTTATGGAGTTAGGGTAAAATGTCATGCTTGATCGTAAGCAGATATCCTACATACATCAATAGCTTTATAAAGATTGAGAAAGGAATTTAGACCAGCTGCGGCAACTAATTTTTCTAGCTTAACTGTGTAATTTAGTTGAGAAACAAACAGTTGTTGACGTATCTACAAAACAGGTACTGACAAATTCTCTAAGAAAACTGGCTACTCATAGTACCTCAATCTTGTTTTAGAGTTAAATAAACTGGAAAAATGTTACAGCAGGTCTTACCTCCTCAATGACCAGTTAACACTTTTAATACTATTTTAATGCACCTATTTCTAAAGTAACTGAGTGAAAATGGTAAAATTTCTTACATGTAGACACTATTAAAGTCAGCAAAAATACTGCTTAAGTCTACCCCTACTGATAGTTATACCAGTGTAGTTTAATCCCTATTAGAGAAGGCACTTGTGAATCATCATAGCTGTGTATAAACCAGGTCACAGGTTATGAAAAAAAGCTAACTCTGTAAGGGGGAAAAATATTTATCCTAACTAAAACACTTAAACTTGTATAAACAGTGTTCCACATGGTTAATTGTATTTGCTGGTTAATGGGATTGTGTCAATTTACATTTATACATTTAAGCTATTAGAACTTGCACACACCCTAAGTCCACAATATAATGTGAAAGTCTAGTCAGCCTGAAATCAGGAGACGTTTTCTAGTAATTCTGAGAAAGGCAAGATTTCTCCTGTGACAGAAGAAGCCCTAAAGCTTACAAATTTTAATTTCAAACATAAGAATATGTAACACAGTCATATAATTCATGACAATTTGGGAAGGGGCTTGGGAACATGTTGGAGCAAACTGTGGGAATTTTGGCTTTCTCTCTCTGATGAGAAGGTTTAGAGGACAAAATCTGAAGAGGCCATGCAAGGTACATCCATGTAAATAGATAAGAAAGAAAACATGGAACACATTTAAGAGAAGAGCTGGTTTTAGCCATTGTACCACAGACTCAGTCAACTTGGAACTGATGCCTGTCAAGATAATAAGAGCATGGGGAGCTTAATCAGCACATCTGTCTGACCAGTCATCTCTCATGTTTTAACACAAGAAATTGTTTCATTTCAGTGATGGGTGAGAAGTGTACATTTTTTTTTCTTGTATGTTTTTTTACACAAAAAGTGTCTTATCCAGGTCTTTCCCCAAGAAAATAACAGAATAATACTTTTACCTTAACTAAAAAAAAAACCCTCAAATTCCTATGAATTAGTAAGAAAACAGAGGACTGTGAAAGGTTCTACAGGTTTGTTTGGTTGTTTATGCTGAGCACCTCTGAAAATATCTACATCTGTTCTGATAGCTAATAATCTTGGATGAAGCAAACCAATAAAAATTAATTATTGCATAAGTAATTTAGTTCAGCTTTCATATGCATAGATACACAGACTAGTTTACACACTAACCTAAGTACTAGAAGAGTAATGTAGTGACTTGTGCATCCTCGTCTTGAAAACAATTATTGCATAATCATGTCATTTCTTCAGCTATTAAATGGTAAACTCACTCGTGCAACATTTTCCCAGTTTCTTTTTGTATTGCAGACATTAAAATGAGGACATGCATATTTCTGTGAAGTCTCTTTTGATGTATTTTGTAATAGTTTCCTTTTATCTGTTCTAAAGCTCACATGAGTATTTCCCCCCCCCTAGATTTAAACTACACTCTCCACCACACCCATACCACAAGCTGTCGTTAGGAATGCAAGTACATACAATCCTGGAAGTGTAATAATCACCATTTTGCTCATTACCTGGAACCTCCAGGGCTGACTCACAAACCTTTACACCTCGAGTTAAATAGCCTAGCAAGCAGCTGTAGAACACTCATATCCGCTGCTGGCCAGATGCGGCCAGAGAGGGATGCATAGCGCAGTGAACAGTGGGTTACATGTGCACACCTACTCAAAAGCAGGTTAAAGATTGGCTAGAGACTAATCCATTTTATAGGCTCAGAAATTGATTTTCAGAGAAGTTGAACAGGTGCTCAAGTCTGTTAAAAAAAAAAAATCAGCCTAACTCTGGTGGTACTGTTAGCAGGGTTCTGTGCTGCAGAGGAAAGCATGGGAAACATTACCTTGGAGTCTGGTATTCCCTAAGTCTGGATCCATTGTGTGCAGCATGACACATTAACTCTTTTCCTGGAGTGGTGGCTAAGGGTGTTTGCTTATAACCACAAAATTAGGGACAAAATGGACTGTAAATGTAACATAGCAGTAACATTTGGTTATTTTTGGATGTAATATACAGTACACTTAATCAAAACCTCATCACAACCATAAGAGATGACAAGATATATTACTGATAAGTACTGAGAATATTAGAAAGTAGCCAGTTGTAGAAATCAGCTCTGAATCAAGTCAGACAAAACTAGTGTAAGTTAAAAAGGTTAATAAACTAAATAAGTGGATCTCTAAACCTTTACATTCCAGAAAGGCAAACTCTGGTGTAGTTACATCATCTAGACCGTGGAGTTAATAGGTTGAATAGGGACCAAAGTCATACTAATACTTCACATAAAGAATATTTAAATAGTCAAGAATCTACATTCCAAACACAGTAAAAAGAAAAGAGGAACTCAGAAGAAGACACTACAGGCCAAACTGGATGCACTACTACTCCGAGAAGGGTTAGATGTGAAAAGAACACATGGGCAAAAGCATGGGGTGAAGTGAAAACTACCAAGAGAGGACCTGTCCTAGGCTTTACAAAGGATATTAAAATAGATGAAGGTATTTTTTCAGTTACATAAATGAAAGAAACTAATGCAGTAAAGATTAAGGACAAAACAGGCATGTTCCAGCCTTGAATTGATATGCTGTATTCATTTAAATGAGAAGGGCAATACTGAGCATGGGGTGAAAGGGAAACAACTGTTAGAAACTACACTAGAGAATAAAAATCAGATAAGTGAAAAAGAAATCACATCTGGTGTGGTCCCAGACTATAGGAGTCTAGTTGATCTCCAATCCAACTCACACCTCTAGAATTTAAGACCACAAAAGCAACAAGGAATCTCTACCAAACTTAAACAAAAAAAAACTGAGACAAGCCAAATAAAGACTATTATAAGAATTGAAATATGATGTCTGACATGGATATTTTTTCATTCTGCTTCCAGCAATAGACAAAATTTTACAATAGCAAGTTGAAAGCAACAATGCACAGATAACAGAAAAAAATATTTAAGAGATATTGGCTAGGATTATTGAAAATAAATGGCAACACATTAAATTTCCTCTGGTTTAAAGACAAACCTCAAATCTATTATGTGCTAAAAAAGCATAAATGGTATAATTCCTCAATATTAATAGAGTGACTGCTAAAATACAATGACTGTGGATCACCACTGTATGGCAGCTGGTGCAACTTCCAACAGAGTCAGGGAAAATCAATAGTGTTGTGTAAAGGTCTGTGAAGAGCTCACCTGAAATACTAAATTCAATCTAGTCACTTGCATTCGAGAGATTAACCAGACTAAGAGCTGGTAGAGGAGGACTGTTAGGTAGATAAGGGCAATGGAAAGCTTATTTTATAAAATGAGATTAAACAAGCTTGATTTATTTAGTCTACTATAACAAAAGCTGAGTGAGGACAGGATTGCTGTCTAACTTCTCATTAAAAAGCTGAGAGAGAAAAAAAAAATTAAGAGGATTTTGGCATGAGTACAACTGGACTTTAGCTGGCCATGATTTTTTTTTTAAGTGTATGGTGGTAGCTCATTGTTTTAGACTTTATCCCAAGTCAGTTCCAATGGCAAATGGCTCACCAGCAATGTTGTAAAGCAATCACATTCTGTAACAGCCATCCTCTGGGAATAGTGGGAATAAACCACACAAGGGTTCTTAATATAGAGTACAACACACTTCAAAAACAAATTATCCAATGTGACGGCTGCAATAGCGAGGGGAGGACTCAGTAACCCAGCGAGTGCTGTCCTTGCACAATGAAGGCATTGGTAGATAGAATTAAATCTACCATGATACAAATAACATTTTTATGACACGAATTCTGAGGTAAACAATAGTATATAGGCTATTTTCCTTTCACACTTAAGAAGCCCCAGCTTGTTATTTAACAACAGAAGTCGCAAAACAACTATGTAGAAACAACCACATTACACGTAAAAGAGTTACAGAGTTTCCTTCTGAAGGGAAAAGGCATTATGACAAAACTTACTTTTTCCTGTGGAAAACAAGTTATCAACAAAACCCATGGAATTTTAAGTCAAACACATCAACTTTTAAATCTTTGAACAAAATAAACATCCCAAAATTAATTCTTCCTTAAAATGAAATACCATACTGCAAGACACACCAATAACAAATAACCTAAAGACCACTCCGATATAAAAATTCAAATCCTTTGTTTTAAAGGAAAACAGATCTTTACGAAAAAAGCTCGCTTTCAAAAAAAAAGATAATAACATTTGAACCAAAAGAGACTTAAGTAGATGATGATTTGTAATAGCATTTTTCTCGATACATACTTTAAAAACCTCCAAAAGAAGTAAACGTGATGACAAACATTGCTCAGGGAGAAAAGAAGGAATGGAATTTCAGCGGAGGCACTGACCTGCTCGCAGCCCCGGCGGCCGCTGCTGCTGCTCCCGCGCCGCGCCCTTCCCGCAGGGCCGGGCACCGCCTGCCCCCCACGGCCTGTCTTCCTCCAAGGACAACGTAGCTGCTGCTTCCCTCCTGCCAAGCAGCTAGACACCGGCTTCGTGCACCACAGCACCCCAGCAGCCATTCCTGCCTGCCCTTGGGGCGCGGAGCCCGCCGTGACGAGGGCTGATCATCCCCAGGTGAGCAGCTCAAAGCGCCCAGGTTCCCTCCATTGGCCCGATTAGCCTTACTCGGCGGCCCGTTCTGGGACGGGGCTGGTGCCGGGGCAGATTCCTGGGAGGCAGCCGCACGTACCGGGAGATGCCTGCAGTGCCTGCAGCCAGGTGTCGTATGCCTCAGGCTGGGTTTTCTCCCACCAGTGACCGGGGAGTGGGACATGCACATCCTCTCCTTCTCCAGAAACTCCGGCTAATGCCTCATGTGCCTTTGGGCCCTCACTGCTGAGGGGAGGCGTGAGGGAACCTTCTAGAACCCCCGGAGAGGACAGTGACTTGGGGCTCGTGACACTTATTTAAAGAACAAAAACATATCTGAAAAATGAGGGACTCTGTTAACTGGTCCTATTTTGGAAATCTAGAATGACCTCCCCAACAAGAAAACCAACTGGTCTTGGGCTTGTGATTCTGAAAAATGCTATCACTGAATGTTTGTGTGACGTCCGATATCTACAGCCTGCTGTGGCATTAAACAAGGATGCAGACTCCTGCCCACAGCACGGAAACCGTAAAACTGGTAACATCTCTTCCTTCCAGTCTGCTGGGGGAAATAGCGGGGGGAAAAGAGAGCTGATCCATCTTCATGGGCTTTTCAGGAATTGGTCTCTGCTGAGAATACAACTGGGATAAGTTCACATTAAACATGCCCCAACAGCCAGTGCCACATCATTTCTTATGGGCTAGAAAGTAGCCATATAGTGACAACATCTAAGTGCAATTGAGTTGAAAGCTACACTTATTTACTCATTAAAAAGACGCTAATAAGGCCATTCAGTGCATACTTGAATTGTTGACACCTGTATTAGAGAAGAATATGAAAGTGGAGCTACAAGAACTACACATTTTACATCACAAGCAGCAGGTCCTGGTTGTATATGTTCATTAATCTTGTCCCTTCCTTGAAATGTACAGCTTTTTGTTTCACTTTTCTAAAAAGCAACCAGAGCTAAAATCAGTTACAGAGATGAATGATAGAAATGTAACAGTGGAAGTTCTGGGGCTTGGACATTAATGTTTTATTAAGGTTTTGAAACAGTACTCATGACAAAATTAGGCAAACATAGGTGACCAACACAAATAGCATGAAGAAAAGGAAGTCTGTATGGTTAAAAGGTCTAATATATAGGAGCTTTTTACTGAACTAGAACAAAGATTTATTTCCTCCCCCTTCCCAAAGAAATGCAACTCAGTTTTCTTCTCTTGGACTTCTATATAAAGTTGATGTCACACTCAAAAACTCTTCCTTTTGGCAAAAAAAAAAAAAAAAAAAACAACAACCTCTTACTTTTTGAACCCCAAGGGAGGAAAAAACTTTTCCTTCTCTCCATAGCATTTATTAGTTTGTTAATGACATTTAACATAAAATATGAAGAATATGCAGTTCATAACACCTGCAAAGGACACAAGTAGTAGGCTAATAGAGGTGAGAGCTTGTAAGATCCCTGCCTGCTCTGCAAACAAATGTGACATTTTCAGATCTGTCAGCTGCATTTAGTAACAGAGATACACATTTCCTGTAAATGCAAGCAGAGAGAGACTGACAATCATCTACATACAGAGTTGTGGTGATTTGACTGAGAGCTTGACTGCACATGGAATTACTCAAGAATAAAAGCAGCATCCTTACTGAATAACTGTCTTGTGCAGACATGTTTGTTCTAGAATACAAGCTAGAATAAGGTAATTATGTATGTGATAAGCTTTTCTTACAAATGTCATGTAATCTGGAGTCTTACCTGAGCTCAAGCCTCTGAAATCTGGATTTATGTATGGCTTGAACTCCTGTCCTATCATTCTAGGGATATTCTTCCTTGACAGTCTTCCAGTATCAATTCCACAGTTCCCTAGAGTGAGGATTTCTGGCCCTTCTGTTTACTTATTCCCACACTCCTTCTCTGTCTAAGACAGCACATATTCCAGCTGCCTGTGCATCAGCAGTCTCTGGTCAGATGTCTCTGTGAAGTGCTGGGAGGATGGAGAATCACATGTGAGTTCCAATTGCCTTCTGGTGTGAATAGAGCAGAAAGTGCCATTTCAGGAGGGACATCCACAACTGTGGTCTGCAAAAGTTTGTGCAGGAAACTGCAAAAGATGTGATAAAATAAATAAATAGTCTTTAGCTTGAAAGAATAAAAATTTCAGTATTGAATCCTGCATAATGAGACCAAAGCATTTCTGAAATGTTTCTATTTCCTATCTCTGTTGAAAGGACTATGAATATTCTACATTGTTCTTCCTCACCTCTCAATAAGCATGCAAGTTGCAGTGAAAAGTCTTTAACATCACTGTGAGTTTAGGATGTAAAAGGAATGGTCCAAGGCAGAACTAGGGAATCTAGACCAATTGATTAATTGACATTAGAGAGTTCTCTAGAATGCGACTCACAGAACCATTGTTTATGATATATCACAATATGAAATACCTTAACTTCATGAAATTGAAGACATTCTACTTCCTTGGCACCACAGTTCTTATAACATAACCCTTAGCACACCAAGTTAAAGTGGGCCCAAATGGCTGCAAATCAATGTTTTTAAAATCAGGGTGTTTTTTAAAATCAAAGCTGGAAATATAGCACAAATGTATATATACTTCATACACTTCCACTGTAAAACTTGTCTTACTGCTGCACTGCAAAATGTAGTTTCAGTAGTGGTATCTTTATGGCATAATCTATGCTGTGTCAAAGTGGGTTAAACTAAAGATTAAATTAAGAAGTTCCTTAGTGTCTTGCACCACTGGTCTTTCCCCTTTCACAGTGGAAAAATGGAGATATGTCCCTTTGTAAAATATAAACACAATTTTAATGTTTCTCCACTGCTAATTGTTAATGCTTGAGAATTTTTTAAAGAGGAAAAAGTCAAGACATCTGAAGATTCTGTGCAGGTCAAGCATGACTTGTTCCTGGAGTCCCCTCCTATAACTAATCTACTGAGAAGACAGCAGCAATGGAAAATCCTTTTAGTATAGGTGCTGTCCAGCTACAGAATTGCAAAACCTTAGGTATAGGGATTAGCATTATTTTAGGAATGATGGAGGGAAGCCTGCATCCAAGGCTTTGTTAATCTGAAAGAGTAGTAATGTGTCAGGCTTTTAGTCTGATCCTCTTGTGCAATAGTCACATCTGACAGTATTTTGGGTTTAGGTGTCTTAAATCTACAATAATTAGTAGTCTGCCTATGAGTGAGTAAACTGGCCTGAAACAGCTTTTGGACAAGCTTTTGGCCTTGCAAGCTGCTTAGTAGTAGAAGGACTTTTTCTGTCTTTCCAAGGATAAAACTCCCTTGTTCTTCCTTGCTTAGCTGGGGCTTTGTACCTTAGGTAGGCCTGAGACAAACACCCAGATTACTGTAAAGCAGATGGGGAAATAACAGGGACATTTTCCTTGGGAGATCTGTGGCAAGAACTGCCTAAAGACTTGTAATGCAGATTGAACCAGCACTTCTCATTCATCGAAAAACTGAGAACTATAAAAGAGAAAGAGAGAAGTGAGGAAACGGTGATGAAATTGCAGCCCTTTTGTTCTCTGATGCTGAGATGACAGAGCAGAACTGATGGCAGCAGCAGAAGAACCATACTGCCCCACTAACTCAAGTGCCTGAACCCTGCTCTAACATCTCTGGGTACCTGTGGGTAGTGCTTCACACTCACAGCCGTGAGTGTGCAGTGACTGACAGATAGGAACAAATCCATGAACTTGTACAGCAAACAGCTATTCCTGCTCCTCACTGATTCCCATGCAACCACTCAACTCTGCACTACACCTCTACTAGTGAGACTGTGTTGCTGGTTATTAATGTTCCTTTAACAAATACCTTTCAACTTTGTTATTTACTACTGGCAGAAGGGATTCCTGTAGTGTTTTACATTACAGTATTTGGTATTTCAACACATCTTTATTAATAGTAAATTGATTTAATTCTAAAATATTTTAAGGTGCAAGTTCATGGGGAAAAAGGAAGGGTCATTAAGTCATACCAGAAAACTTACATAATGTCCAAACTATTTTATAATGTTAGGAAAAAAACCCCAGTAAATAAACAATACTCTACAAGAGTACAATATATTCCCTTTTTATTCCTTCATATAGTTTACCTACATTGTGAAGATAGGGCACACATTCCTACAAGGATTACACATCCTTTTTCAGTAGTGGCAGATACTTTCTTCTTGCCAGTACTGAACATTTTCTTACGAGCAGTTTTGACTCTGCATCCAATTTCCAGCTGTATGGATGCACCATATCAAAATATAAATCACTGTACATTTCAGCATCGTAACATTATTGGCAGCAACACTTTTCCTTCTAAGACATTTTCTTTTACTGTTCTGCAACTGTGTTGTTAAGCTTTGTGCTGTATGCTCTCAGTAGACTTGATTCTGTACAACAGTGATAAGACACACTGTTATTCAGGGAGTCTCATCTTGTCCTGATAAATTAAAGAGTTGGCCTAAGGACACTGCACCTTCATGTTGAAAGGTTCTCAGTGCCTTTGCAGTCAAACAAGACCTGCATAATAATTAAATAATATCTTTTAGATATCACATATACAAGTGCTATTGATTGAGATAATGGACATAACAAAGCTGGCACAGTCTCAGAGTTATTATTTCAGATATTTTAAAAGCATTCTCTGTTTGTGGATATATCATATTTATAGCTGCTTCACAAACCACTGCCACATCACTAATGCTTGCCTTCTAACAGCTAAGTCCTTATTTAAATGCAGAAGTCAAGAAAACCAAATTCTGCATACAAAAAAAAGTAATTTTATATAACAATATAAATATACACAAAACTTTTAAAGATAAAATTTACTTTGGAACACTTATTCCATTAATTGAAAACTAGAACAACATTCTTCCATTAAAAACTGCCTTTAAATAAAATTGAGACTTGAGGGTAGGTGGGTTTATTTTTGTTGTTTTGGTTAGCAAAACCAAAGTCAGTTAAGAAACAAATACATTAAAAATCCTTTAAATGAGAAAGATATTTATACTAACTCTAAACTCTAATAATAGTTGCATTCTCTTACAAGGAACAACAATTGGCACATTGATTGTACAGTGTCTGCTTCGCCTGGGTTTGCAGGTGAAAAAAAAAATCAGCCATGTGATTTTTAGCTCATAACAGAGCTGCTCAGCATAAAATCCCCTTTTCTTGTAGTATTTTTTCAAAGATGCATTAAAAGAAAAAGAGATGTTTGCGTTAAAGCTCTGTGGCTATTCTAGGAAAATAATTGAGAGAAATCCTCTGCTCATGAAACAAGTGCACTGTTAACAGGAGCTCCCTTCATTGGATGGGCTTCTCTAGTGATACTCCTCCTTCCCCCCAAAAATCCCCAACAACACTGGAAATCACCTTATGGCTACTGCAGGGTAATGACTGGCATCTGGTTCTGGTCTGCAATATTGTTTTGATAAGATAAAAGCTTTTGCATTGCTGTCAGGAAGCACCAAGGGCAGCTGCTCTCCCAGAGAATAGGGAGCCAAGGGCAGTGTCACCAGGGTGGAGTCCTGGCTGTCCCAGTGAGGAAGCAGGGCAGGACCATAGACAGCAGCTGGTGTCCAACCAAGAGTTCAGACAATTAGACAAGTTTGTGGTGATGAGGCAAATCCAAGGTCAAGCTGGAAGTCTATCTGCAGGTCAGGATCAGACCCAGTGAGTGCAGCTGGAATCATGACCTTTGAGCAGGTTTGTGGTAAAAAAATGAGGTCAAGGCCATCAGCCCATGGGTCAGGCTCAGGATCAGTGGGGCCCATGACCATGGTCTTGCTCAGGCAGGGGCTGAGGAAGCTCCAGAGCCTGTGGACAGAGGCTGGAGGAGACTACAGGTGAAGTTTTTGAGCTGTGAGGGCCCTGACAACTACAGAGTAGAGAAATGTCAGAAATTCATGTCATGTGAGCCATTCAAAACTCCTTAGAGATGCTAAGAATTTTACCTTGTGATGTTTGAAGACTTCCTAGAGATAAAAGAGTTACCCCAGAGTTGTCATGTTCCCTGAAAAAGTGTGAGAGTTTTATCATTCCTGTATATTATTTAAACCTGACATACTGCTTCCATTCAAACCCAAGTTACTTTGCCAGTGAAAGAAGAATGGAAAATGAAAATCACTAACCTATAGAGATAGATTTATAATTCAGCATATGCTCAGAACTCAAAATTTAAGTAAAACATCCCAGGGGCATCTCTTTACTAAAGTTTCACTACAACAACAACAACCGGAAAAAAAAAAAAGGCAAGTAGGCAAGTCTTAGAAATCATAGCTTTGTCTAAAACTTTTTATTAATTTCATATAGAACAACGCTACTGACTGACATGGATAGGCACTTATCTGAAGATAATGATTAGTCTTACTGCAGAAGTGTGTGAATTTCATGCTGTTCATAGAGTTTCAATTTGGACTCATTCTAAGGTTATTCACTAGAGAAAAATTATGGTATATAAGAGATTTTCTGCTTACAGTGAATTTTTAAGGCAGTTCATATTGGCTTATTTTGTGTAAATAAACAAAAATTGAGAAATCTAAGGCTAGGTAGAGGTCAGATTTGGTCACTTAGGGTCTATTCCTAAAAGGCTTCTTCTTGCATATAGTACCTCATACAGAATGCAAAAAAGTGTAAGTTTTAGTCAATTAAATTTGTTTAAATGCCATTATGGAGGATAAGCCCCAACTGCTTCAGAAAGTGTTATCCTAGTGTTCAGAGACCTTGTACTTAGGCAGTCAGCCAGAATCTATCACCATGGATTCACAACAATCAAGGCCTTGACAAGTTTTATGTCCTAAGAAAACCAGTTAGTCAATTAATGGTAAAGACTTCAAAACATCTTTTTGTTAGTATGACACTGATTCAAAAGATAAAAGACTAAGGAAATCTTTTCAATAGTTTTTTGTTATTTTCCCCAAATCTTCTGAGGAGGAGAAACGACAAAAAAAAATTCCAACCACAAATCCTAAAACACATAATAGTTAACTAGTAGCCAATCGTTTAGAGTAACACTTCCATTAGCAATTGGTACATTTCCTCTAAAACAGAAAGGAACTTTCAATGGATTTTACGGTTTCAGACTTCAGTCTTTTCTTTAATTGGATGTGGCCATTTAATTTTGAATGAAATAGTTTTTCTTTTACTGCATTCTGATACATGCCAGCTTTGACAGAGAAAACCAGCAACATAATGCTCATATGGCACATTAAGAGCCACACTCTGTTGTGGCTTTGCACTTCAGAGACCCTAAATTCTACAAAATTTGTTCATTAAAAGGCTTGACTACAGCAGTCTCAATAATTGAAGGAGGCACAATGGCTTTTTCGCAAAACCTATTTTTGAACTCTATGAAGGGAGAAAATAACAAATTACCCGCCCCAATTTCTCTTCATATTCTTTAGCTAGCTCAGTCGGACACAGCTACACTTATTGCAGGTGCTCTTCAGTGAAATTCTGTGGCATCTGTAATAATGAAAATCAGACTGCATCAGACTGCAATCAGACAGAGATTGTACTCATCCTGAAATCTAACAAGATATGTCTTAGGAATCTATATTTCTTCAGAAAACACATGGTTCTGATTCCTAAAGTTACTCAGAACTCACTGCTCTAAGTGCCGTTGAGCAGACACTAAACATTACAGTGACGCTCACCATGGTCATAAAGCCAGCATGTGCATACACACTGCCTTATAGATTTTCCTTGCTTGTGACTTAGACCCTTCTCAGCTGCCATCTGGATGCCTTCTAGAACAGACACAGATTTTGGAAGTGCCAGTTCCTAGGAATCTCACAAAGAAAATGTGCACCCTGTACATGCCTGCACAATTGTGCTGACACCAGCAAGCTTTTTCATGAACGTAAATTGTTTGCTGAAGGAAAATTCAGTACTTTCTCTTAGTGGCCTAAATTTGGGAAATTATCCCTTCTAGGATTAGTGTTCAAACAGAAAAATGCTAGCACATCACTGGACACAGTTCTCAGCTGAAATTCTGCAGACCAATGAAGTCCTCAGCAGCAGTGCTAGCTTCCAAAACACCAGTCTTCTTGGTACCCAAGAGCCCCAGCTTTGTAGATGACCTTGAATATACATTTTAGATATTCAAATGCAGTGAGTGCATCTGCAGACCTTGCCTGAGCTTTAAGACTATTCTGTGTAGATAAGATCCAAAGCCAGAGGAATAATGTATTCTCCTACATGAATTTCAACACTGGTCAGGAGAATTCTTTGGCCTAAAGCTACCCAGGATCCTACTACTGTAGACCAAATTTTATTTTTTAAATTATTATTTTTGGGTTAGTTTGCCTCCTTTAACAGTGAACAAACCTGCAGCAAAACCAATTCTCCAGTGGCAAAATATTGCACAGGTTTTCCTCTCTTCACTCAAAGAATCAACTCCTGTTCTTTAATTGCATCCATCTGAATAATTTTAAACCCATCTTTTACTTTTTTTCCTCTCGAAGTTCAATAATTGTTATACTTGAAGGCACCTGCAGAGAAGATTGATGAATCATCTTCCAGCAGCCATCAACTTTCTGAATGTATAAATTGTTTATTCAGGGTTCACTCACAGAGATCAAATAGTCTCTTCACTCATACCATGGTAGCATCTTTATCAGTAAGGTAGATGCAGACACGTTCCACAGTTGCCGCCATTTTCAGAAAAACAACCTCAAAGCATCAACCAGGACTCATTTTTTAAATTTAAATAGATTCCCCAAACATCACAGAGTTTAAGGAATGGTAAAGGGCAGACTGGGGACAGCTTGTATGGGAATTAAGAAATTACATGTCCTTTTTACTTTTTCCCAAGGTAATCTAAACAGTGGTTGCTAAAGTTCAAGGAGATGACTTCAGCTATGCAGGTTAAAGGTGTCCTTTTCCACAAAACTACTATCACAACCTGGCTGATAGCCTCTCCACCTCATAGCACTAGCAAGGGATTTTCTTCTGTGCATAAATTACACTAAATTAACCATCCCTGGCAGATAGGTGGTGAAATTATATATTTTTAGTGAAGCCAGCAGCTGGGATTTTCAAGGGCATTTTTCTTTTTGTTTCAACAGGAATAGCAGTGAAAGAATGTCCATCCTGAAAAATTCTGCCCTTGCATTTCCATTTTGGCTAGAAACCAAATTGTTTTCAAAAGGTGCAGCTCATCAAGAGACGGAGCCTTTGTTTTGTTTAATTTCAAAGTTATACAATATAAAACTGTAAAACTGCAGTAAAAACATTTCAGCCAACTTAAGCAGGGATGCAATATATTACCAAATTTTTCCTGAAGCAATGAAGATTCAAAGCATGGTTTCCTCTTTTTGCCTTTTCTTTTTGTCACAGCAATTAAATTATTCTTTTATGAATGAAGAAAAAAAAAACAACACAAAAAACCCAAACCAAAACAAATAAAAAAAAGATGCATGCATCCCTCTGTTTTCAAGGGTATATTTTCATTAACTCAGGTCTAGAGCTATTTAGAAAACAGGATAAAATGTTTATCACTGTTTTAATTTGATTAGTTAAATGTTGCTGGAAAAATCAACACTTCAACATGTGAAACATTTTCATTAATTTTACAAATGTCAGCAGGGACTGGTTCTGCAAAAAGTCAGGGGGGGAAGATCTATGCCCAGCAGCCACAACATATTGGAAAGCTAAATCAGTTCAGTATATCTGTCCCCAAACAGAACCAAACAGAACTGAGTGGAAAGCATTAGAGTTGTTCCCTCTTTTCAAATCCAAAGCATGAACTCTTCTGAAAGAGTCCCCATTCCAAAATGCTTCGTGCATCAACCATTGAAAACAAACAAACAAATGAGAAAAAAGGCCTGGCTTTTCAAAATGCCAGCCATGACACTGGCTGACCAGAAAAGCCAAGTCATGAATCACTTGTAAAGAATTTTGACTTTGGTCATTGCTGCAACACCTTTGGAAATCCTTGGGTACTCTAGGCCTGTATATATGTATACATATACATGAGTACAGTTTCTCTTGGGGTTCCTGCTTCTTCATCTGCCAGCTGAAATACTTTGAGGTGAGAGAGGAGTTTTGCTAAGGGAAAAAGGTTCACAGATCTGCTATAAAGTTCACAGTCACATTTGACCATACTATAACCCAGCAGAATTCACATGTAAGCGAACTTGAGATGTTTGCACAAAATCCACTGAGAACCAACTTGGGGGGATTTTAAAAAAAAGGGGAATAAAAAGAACTAAAATAAATTCCATTCTAATACAATAAAATACCCAACTTAAGCTAATTATTTAAGCATGCTCTTCAAAAGAAATATAAAAGCTTTAATTAAAACTGTGCACATGAACCAAGACTTAATCAACTACAGTTATCAAATTCAGCTAGTGGTAAGCCACAAGCTCTGGAAGGTCCCATTTGGCTGATAAATGCAACATTTTTTTTAATATGTACAATAAAAATAGCAATATCATTTAACATGAAATGTGAAAAAATTATTGCAACGAAGTGACCCTTGCTCCCAAGCTGAGAGTTTGGCCCTGGTCCTCCACTCACCAAGACTATTAGCATGGTCTCTCCAATACATCTGATTTACATGGTGTGAGTGTGCCTTTTTGTATACAAAATTTTAGCACACAGCAATCTCTGATGGCTGATTACCACCCTCCCTTTCTCCTTCTTTCCTTTTTTACTGGGTTTATAATGAAAACGTTGACACAGCCTTAACTATGGCAACATTAGCATTTGCCATTATAATTAACAGATTCTTTTTTTTCCTTTGTGATTTACATGCATATATTCTTCCCAGTGCAGTAATTACAGATGGTATAACTTGTAACATATACTATCCCTGAACAAGAAATACGTTCTTTTTGGAGTATGTCTCTGATAAATTTTATTTAAATATAAAAGGTAATAGGCAGAAAATGTAGTTTGCTTACAAGTTTCCTTTATGGTTGTTTGACTGTCACTTTTCTGCAGATTTATGATAATCATCCTTGCAACAAAAACGTTTACTTCACTGTCTAAATAATAAGGTAATTTGTTACAGCTAATTACTCAAGTGCTTCCTTAATCTCAATTAAAAGACTCAGGCTTATTTTCTACATTTCTGCAGCAGTATGCTCCAGAATATCTTGTTAATGTATTCCCAATCACATATTTGTTAAGGAATGCATGGTCCATGCAAAACTGAAATGCTAAAATACATAGCTGCAATCTTAAACAATGATTTATTGTGACATGGGATGTGGGACATTTCCACAGCTTTTGTGATTGCAGTAATGAAGCTGTAAACCAAATAGCATGAAATGAAGCAAGGCCTTACAATTTAATCAGCTCGTAAACAGATCTACTGCATCAAGCAAATGACATTATTATCCATCCGAAGTAAATCATGCTAATCTCAGGAGATAAAATCAACATCATTAATGGTCACATGTCATATTCATCAACACTAAACCATCCCTTTTGACAGATTAATCCTAACTACAGCTCCCACGATGTATGGTAATAGGGCTTGCAGCATACATTTCATTCAGCAGTAAGGCTAACCAGCACTCTTAGTCTGCTATTACAAATAATTTTTTTATTGATTTACATATTTTAAAATGCATTTAAGGTGAGGTACCATTAAAAATCCTGTCACTATCACATATTTCTTCCTCACATTCTCAGCCTGTATTAATAGAAACTAAACACCGTATGCCATATAAATACTTTCTTTAACACACTGTTAGTGGTAATTAAAGAGTTCTGCCTGTGTTTTTCATTCAGCAATGAAAATATTCACCCTTTTTAATAGGGTTTAAAGAATTATTGATACTATTATTCTAATATCTCATTTGTAGTATACCAGTGCATAGGGCCCCTGGTCATGGATCAGGGCTCAATCAAGCCAAGTAGGATCCTGAAGACTTTATTATCTATTATCCCATCATTAATACAGCATCAAAAATGCAAAGATGCATTTATGATATTCACTCTTCGTTGCAGTTTAATATATCCTGCAAACTGGTGGTATATTTCTGCTCTGACTCCAGCTCCTGCATACTGCCTATATGTTCCAAACACAAAATATATTTATTTATCATGGAACTGACCCTGTATGAATGCTTTTGAAAAGTGTCCACTATTCAAAGTGTCACTTTCCTTGAACAGGCACTGAATTATATTGACAGGCACATTATCAAGGGCTGCTGACTGACAGAATGAATGACTGTGGCTCCATGCTGCATTGCCAGTCATTGACTGAGTGGGTGCAAAAATTATCTACAACCTTTGGAGATCTAAAGGACTCTGAACTACGGCTAGAAAAGAAGATATATGCAAGTGATTTACTTGCACAGCCTTTATCAACTTAGTACAAACATCTCAACTATTGCCCAAACTACTTCACTAATGTAGTAATTCATTAATGGTCTATTCTCTTTCCTGAAACTATTTTTTTAACATCCCTTTTATGCAATTATTAATGTCACGTTATTTAATGTGTGTTTCTCTTTCAACAAGGAAATGGTTGCAGTAATAATTTTTAAAGCTTCCACTTGCTACCCCCTGCATTTTTTTTTTAGGCCAATGTGTTTTGAGATGCATCTTAGTAAAATTATTAGGGCAAAGCAAAAACAATATTAGAGACTGCCTGTAGCTGACATGTAGCAATCAGTAAGCCTGGTTAAGAGAGAAGGCAGAATGCTTTCTGGACTGTGCTGGGGTTTTAGGAAAACACTAAACTAACCATAAAAGCATTTCATTTACTTGCCAAAATAATTTATTCACCAGACGTATTTTTGATATTTTTGATTGACATAATGGCAGCTTGAAAAAGTAGACCACAAAATTCTACCTTATCTATTGACTAGAAAAAAAGGGGTAATAAAATATTTCAGTAAGTGCATTAATTTCAAAACCTCAAAGCACTAATGTCAAATTTACTGGAATCCACTGACCTTTAAATAGCTTTTAAAGATTTTATGACTTAGATTGTCACATTACTTACCAAGAATCCTTAAGAAGCAGTTTTTTCCATCTATGGTGTGTTTTTAATGTTGAGGTTGTGAAGACCTTCCCTTTTCTGCCACTGTTCTTTTTATTCTCACTGCTCCCATACTTGAAGCTCTGCCTAATTACTTAATCTTTGACAAGCTGCAGATATCTGTGGTGCTTATCAGTTATCATGGTTAGAGGACTAAAAGAATCACTGATGAGGAGGAACAAAACCCTGCATCTTTCTTATAGGATTTTGTGCTATTGCATACCATAATGAGAGCATGGTATCACTGAGCTAGTACTCCTCCAGAACTGTGTCCTGGTGCCTCCCAGACATGTGTGCTCGTCAAAGGTTTACTAGTAAAGCCAAGATGAAAGCAATCTGAAGCAATCTGTATTTTAAGGGGTACAGTTTAGGTAAGCAAAAGAAACAAACCTGTTTCTCAAGCAGTACAAGAAAAACTGGCAACAGAATTTCCTTGTGGTGTAAGTGCATATAAAGTAGAAATTTTGCCAGCACAGCTATGGTGCAATCAATGTAGAACAAAAAATAGTCCCGACAGAGTTGTGAAACCAAAACTTTCCTGTGTAGACCAAGTCCTCGGAATAAATGTCATGAGCAAAAATAATTATGTTCTGAAAAGAAAAGAGATGGATTGTCTCACTTTAATTTGCAAGAAATGAAGGAACAAAACCATACAGTGGGCAAAAGACAGCAAGGGTGCCTCTAACAGTTCACTTATGTGCATTTCAGGAGTATGGATTAGGATCACCATCAAAAAGATAAGGATAGTCCCATGGGACTAGCAGATAATTAAGAGTAAGAAAATGCATTATTTTTATTCCTATATTTGGTCCTCCCAGTTTAGTAGCTATAAGAAAAAACCTTCCTTGAAAATTTTGTAGAAGGTATTTAGCAGTAAGACTCACATAGTGAGTCTAAAATACTACACCATCTTAAGTATTTTTAGACTGTATCTGAAATACCATTAACTAATGATATAATTACAGAGAATTTGTTAATCCATTTGTTTCATTTTTGAAACACAACTGTAATAGGAAGCTGTGCTTGTTTTTTAACAAATCCTGATAATATTCTATCAGTTTAAAGAGCTACAAATTGAACTTATACCAATAATTGGTTTATTTTCAAAATAATAAACCATGTCAAGATACAAAGATTATTTTATTGCTTGACAGGAGTAATGACTTAAAATATTGTGTTTCAGTTGCATGCACATGATTCTAATAATCAATCATCCAAAATAAACTCTACTTTTTAGGCAATTAATTGAAAGCAGACAAGCTAAAAATCTGCTCTAAAAACCTATGGAAAAATATTAAGAACAGAAAACATCCTAATTTTTATGTATATGTGTTTTTTCCTGGTTTAGGTTCTGTGCAACTTAAGTCAATCTATTAAGCAACAAACTGCAGAACAAGGCTTTAATGCTAGTAACACTGCCAATTACAAGCCAGTATATTACCTGAAGAAATGAACAACTGATTACCAAGGAGATTACTGTTAAATAGTTGAGAATAATAAAACAAACTAGAAGATGTGGGCTACCCAACACTGACTGGTAAAGAAGGCTGCATTCTCCTGCATGTAAATGTATTCTGAAGGACATTCAAAGTAACATACAATGGAGTTAGCCTTTTACTACCATGATCTACTCAAGAAAATGTTGGTGGAATATGCAGTGCTGGACATTTAGGTCCCAAATTTCTCTCCAGTATTTGAATTTGTCTCAGGTTTGTAATAAGTAGTAAAACAAAAATCATTGCTTGCTCATTAACTAGCACAAAATAAGTTGAAATGCAGAATACTTTGAAAAGTCAATGTAAAGAATCCAGGTTGAAGCATTAGTTAGAATATATGAAAGATTTATATTATTATAAAACAACAAAAAAAGCACTAAGAAGCCATGTGAATTAGCATAAGCTAGATATACAGAACTCATCATTAACATGGAACATCATTAATACAGTGACAGCCTCCATCCCTCTCAAATAGGTATTTAGTGGCATGGCAGCATTAGTTCAAGAAAGTTACCAAGGCAAGAGAGACCTTATGAAGACAGCAAAGAACTCCTGACAGCTGCTTTTCCTTTTAGCATTTGGCATGTATATTTTATAGTATGTTTTTACACCTGTGCAGTGTCAGATTGGTGTCTGCTTTATGATCCACATATTTCCTTCAAACCAGCTTTTCCTGATGAATAATCCACATTGCCACTGTTTGGGTCAGAGAGATGAAAACCCTAACTTTGTAGGTGACAGCTTCATTTTCATCCCAGCTGACTGTACAGCTTCTAATTTAGAGAGACAAAGGTTATTATGAATGGTAGGAAGGGGAGCAGTACTACATCTGAAAACTTTAAGGAAATGAGAGAACATTTTTTTATACTCACCGTACACAAACAGACAAAACACGTGTAGCTCATCAGCAAGAAATGTTCACCACTTTCATTTCTCATCCACAAACTGAACAGTGACAGAAGCATGGACTTCAGCATACAGTCTATCAGCTTTAATTTTCTCATGTTGAAAGAGAGAAATCCAGACTGAAAAGTAAAGAAAATACATTCTTTGTTAAAGTAGTATTATAAAAAGACATAAAACTACAAGAAATGTGTTATTGCACTCTTGACTTTAAAGTCTCCTTTCAAAGTTTTCTGTCTCCTACAACATTGTCAGAGATAAATCATAGAAGCGTAGGGATACTTACAGTTAAAGGCTCAGTAAAGACAAGAAGATAGAACAAAACTCAGATTTTTGTACTCTTAGACAACTTTTGCCATAAGATTAGTTTTGATTTTTTGTTCTAGAAAAATCACTTGGAAAAGGCCTACCTGTGTCCCTTTGTTCTCCTCTTTTTTTAACTTCCTTCTGAATGCCATTTCCTATGCCAGAGGGGAAAAAAACAGTTTATTCTTGCATCTTCATACACACAGAAGATTATGAAAGCATGTTGATCCACTTCTTAGCTGTTGACAGTGGAGTTGGAAAACTCTGGAAACACTTTTTTGTACTGTTTGGATTTTAAAAGGGTCTTGAACACACAAACTTGAAAAGACTGATTGGCTTCAATGGATTAGCCACAGCTATCTTAAAAACACTTTTGAACTTATATGGACATTCCAAAAAGCAAACATCAAACCAACACCTTTATAATAATAAATAATAACAATTTATAACAAAATTTATTTATATGTGTGATGCATACTCCTTTAGCAGCTCAGTTAATTTTCAGTTTAATGTAATACTCAGAGGGAACTTGAGTATTTAAAGTCTGCATTCTTAACTGAATCCCAGTGGGAAGATCAGATAGCATCTGGCCTTTGTAAATCAACACCGAGTGACTGCTGGGAAGGAAAGGATAGTCCTCTGTTCCCATTTACTTTTGAACAGTCACAATATAAATAGTGAGCAGAATTACTTCCTCCTGGCTTCACCTGCAGCAAGTAATGCAGTGGCTTTGGCTTGTCAGTCTTTCAAACAATCTAGTGAACTAGGCAAACATGAAAGTGTTGATTCACTAAGTGCCATCTCAGCTCTTGGGAGTCCTTGGGAAACAGTGCCTGAGTCACCAGCGGTAACCCATCACAAAGTTCCTGAGAGGGCATCTCCTCCATATCCCTTCCCATCGCCTGCCATGGAGGCATTCCACCTCTGTGGAAAGATCTAGCCTACAGCCCAACCAAAACCAGCTCAGTCTGACTTGCAGATGCGAGCGTGTTCAACTTTGGTTAAAGAATTTCTGTTGTAAATAGAAAACATTTTGACTAAAAGCTGTCAAATTGCAGCAAGTAGCATAGTCACCAGGCTTTATTCAGTGTCATTTTGTAGAGGGAAGGAAAAAAGCCTTCAAGGAGATCGTATGAGTCATGGGATTGGGTTTCCAGAGGGCTCTTTGGGATTCTTTTTGACCAAGAGTTTTCTAACACTATTAGAGCAGAGGCTGTGTGAAACTCAGCAATTTTGACTGTCATGCTATTTTTCTGTTCCAGCTTTCATCACTTTGTGCCTTTTGGGTCTAACTTTGCCTCCATTTAAGTGGTTGTCAATGTAGAATAAATCACATGAAGAATACTTAGGGCCATGTTCTGTGCCCAGCCCTCATAATAGAGGAAAGAATGAAATCCTCAGAAATAAAGGGGTATACTGTCCTTCTCAGTATGACTATTGAAATGGTGGAGAACTAACTGTTACACTGAAGATGAGAAATACTTGTTTTCTCTAACATGTACTAGATTCAAATCTGTCAGGACTCACAGACCTCTGCTGCTTTTTTAGAAAAGCAGGAAAAAAACTCTGTCTTTTGAGCACAATGCATGAGTAGAACAGAGTAATAAAGAATGTATTGCACAATGCATGAGTAGCTGCAGTAGAAATTAATATATTGTGATGGGTTTAGGAGACAGAGGGGTATCCAGAGCTGGACCTGGAACAGTCAAGCCAGTGATTCATGGCTTTTAGTAGTGAGGCCAATGATTCTTGAATTCCAGCCTCTGTAACCATGCCTTGCCATTCATTCTTCTTCAAATGCAAAATATTGCAGATATTCTTTCTCTAAGAGACACATGCTAAACAACAGTGGGACTCATTTACAAACTGGAAAGTTAGGCACTTCTTTATGTTTTAAGGCAGCAGATGCACTGGGATCTTAGAATACATTTTTTTAAAGAAAAAAAAAAATCATGGCCTGATTCTGACTTACTCTTGCATAGGAATCTCATGTAAGTGTGAAGACTAGAGAGGAGCCAGTTTCACAGTAGGGAAAGCTTATTTTGTTATTATTAGTAGCCTGAGGTGTGCTGATCATTTTACTCCTGGTATTTTGCCATTTCTTAACAAGCGTTGCCACAAAATGACTCACGAGAAGGGGTTTTTGAATGGAGCTCGGTCATTTTGGCACAGATTCCAACTCTGATCATAGGGAAACCATTTAGTTTTCCAATTACGTGGTCAAGGCACAACCCAAAGTACTGCAGTCCTCTCTTTTCATGTTAACCTAGCAGGAATGGCCAACTAATAAACAGAAGAAAGTGAGTGTTTGGTGAACTTTATAGTCAGAAACTGTACACAAAAGTCTTCAGGCCATCAATTTCCATTCATTATAAGCATGCTGCTCTTGAAGACCTTTCTTGGAATCACTTTTCAGAACTGTATTTCAACAACATACTACAGATGCAAAAATTTTAACTCCTCTTTTTAATAGTTATCTTTAGAAGTAACATGTAACTGACCTGTCAGCTCCCATCTTTTACCTGGTGGTGGTTTAAATCAGCTCTACAGAGGAAATCAGTCTGATGTAAAGTTGAGCTATACTTTGCTAGACAAATCTCATTAAAACAGAAGCTAAAACAAACACAAGGCTTTGTCACCTACACACTTGTTCCTCTGATCTAATCCACACAATGGTCTGTTGACTATGAACCCTTCACCCCTGTGGGAACTGAGAGTGATCTCTCTCACACTTCTTAACTTCAAAACATTGTTTTCATCCCTTCTTTCCCCCTTGATTTTTCTCTCCCTCTCATCACAGAAACCATCTCAGTAACTCTTACTCAACATTGGAAAGCATTCCAGCATTTCACAGATCCTCACATCCGTTACTGTTTACAGGACTGTACCCCACATCTAGGCAGTACTGGGCTGATCCTCGAGTCACAAACGTCAGAACAGATTTTGCCATAGATGATAATGAGCAAATTTTGCAGGAAATTTTGTATTGCATCCAGGTGTATTTTTTTATTAATGGTATTTTTCTCTTAATAACAGGGCATCAGTATTTAATGGGTATAATCTTTCTAGCTTTTTCTAGTGCAAAAAGCTTTTTCATTTACTATGCTTTTGGTTCAAGTCCACAAAATTAAGTGGGGCAGTTAAAACCAGGCAAATAATGTACCTGATTTACCAGATTTTATTTATATTATTATATAGCTATTAGATGTAATATTGTCTGCTCCTGTCACTCTCTGCAATGTGTTTGATGATTCAGGGAATAAATAAAACCCAGGGTTAGCAAATAAATGAGAGCAGAATTGGCAGCACACCAAGTCTGCTTTATTTGACTGAGAGAGAGATGTGTTACATGGCCTGTTTGTTTAAATTATGCCAAGAGCTGAGATACACCAGGTGTTGTAGACCACGGAATAGAACCCTTAAAATGTTTGCAAAAACCAGATTTCTGTTTACTGGTTTGCCAAGAATACAAACCAAGAAAGTTTACACTGAGAAAAAAGAACAGGACTTTGTGATACCATTTTGCTATTATTTTTATTAATAAAAGTTACAGTAATTTCTTCTATGTGCTAACTATCCTGTCTCCCTGTGTGTCTGCCTTTACACTGGAATATATAGTATATATAATTTTGTAAAATTATTTTAGTGACTATTTTAGCAGTTCTGAAATACCATAAGACAGTTCTTTAGTACAGATCAAGCCATACTATCTTTAGT
The DNA here is from genome assembly GCA_013397155.1 of Irena cyanogastra. Lineage (NCBI taxonomy): Eukaryota > Metazoa > Chordata > Aves > Passeriformes > Irenidae > Irena > Irena cyanogastra. Next base: position 305,198 of record VWZV01010978.1, read on the forward strand.
CAACTAAATACCCCCTAAATGCAGTAAATGGAGATGAGTGAGAGATTTAATCTGTCAGGGTTTTTCACCCCACTGCCTCTTGCATCAGAAAAAGCCAGACAGTGTGGGTTGAAACCAAGGAGAGCCTGATCTGTTCTTTCAGGACGAGTATGGAAAAACAGTGTCACAAAGAGACCTCAGTAAGGAAGATCTAGCACAAACTACACCTAGAAATTGTTACGTTTTCATTAGATCATACTGAAGATGCATTCAAGGATTCATAGCAGAGATGTCTGGGCTGCTACTTTTGTGCTGCTCTCCACAGCTTCCTGCAAAGCAAGCAGGGTGGGGCAGATGAGGGATCCTCACCCACTTGATTGCCAAGTCAGCCAAGGCAGTTCAATCTACCATAGAAGATTGCTTGGAGTGATCCACTTAACTTGGCAGTGGTCTGGGCCAATAACCTTTGGCAAGGGAAGAGGTTAAGCCAGCAGGAGTTTTGTCCTAAGCTAGTAAAGCAATTTCTGCAGTGAATGTCAGACCACAGCCTGAATCAGATTCAAACCTTACAGAGAGAGAGGGGGGTGGGGTGAAGAAAGAACGGGGGAGGGGAGCAGTGGACAAGGAGGACAGCGGGAGAGAGAAGCAGAGACAGTCCTCCTTCCCCCTTTAACTCTGTGATCAGTTACCAGTACTCTGAGAAAACTTTATCTGTCCACCAACAAAATAAAGGCTAATGCATGTGAGCCTTCTTTAAGTTTCACCCAGTCATTTTTGTGTTTTAGTGATTTTCTTTCCTACCTTGAATAGAGAAAAATTACTTTTTAAAAACCAACTACAGCAGCAGTGACATGAGTTATCTTCCAACCAAAGTGCATTGTCTTGGATTCAGTTATCTCTGAGACTGCAGGTTTCTTGAGTATCTTCTAGAGGTTATAACTTACTGCCTGGACTGCTTTTATTGTCCAATTCAAACATCTTGATAGACAAAACATTCCTACTGACTTTCTCTGGAACCCTCTCTCTTGATGCCTGCCAAAGCCCGAGTTTCAGCATGCAAGCCTGCTTAATCTTACTTTGCATTTAGCAAGAGGATATTGGGATAGTACCAGAGAAGTGCTGAGAGATTTGTGTTAACATAATGAAGAAGATAATAATGCCATGCTTACAAGGAAGCGTGTACTTTTGTATGCTGGTTAGTGTGGCTGAGTTGGAATAAATAAATAAAGGAGATTCCTAGGAAAAATTCCTAATTCCACAAAGCTAGACATAAAACTCCAGCTGAATGTAGTGGAACCAGCATTTTGTCTCTGTTTTTTCTGTTCTGTAGTTTATCCATTAATATAGGTCATCAGTTCCCAGTCTGTACAACAGACAGAGATTACTGTTATACAAAGAAATACACACATTTTTTAACAAACCTTTCCTCAGAAGTTTTTTGATAAGAAAGTGAAGAATCCACTCATTTTCCCATTAATATGAGCACAAGTATTAGAACAGAGGACGGATTTTATGCATGAAACTGAACTACTGCTTATCTCACTGTTGAAGTTTTTTTTTAAAACCAATTTTAATGGTCTTGTGAGCAAAATAGATTCAGTAGGTCTGATCTGCCAATACATTACTCCATTTGTATGTCAGTACAACTCATTGATTTTTGTGCTATTATGACTGTGTAGAAATGAAATAACACAGTTGAATCAAACCTATTCCAAGACTGACTGATGGTCCTGTTCAGGAATTAGATGAGTTAAGAAAAACAAAATATGTTGAGAGGAGGTGATGTTCCAGATGTGCTGTAGTGGGAAGAAGGATCACACACTATAACAAATGGGCTGGTTTCTATGATAGAACTCACTTCACAGCGGAGAAAATATGTGAAATGTCAGGACAATATACTGTTTGTTTGAAAGCCTCATCATTGTCTAAAAATAGCCTCTAGCTTATGTTTTTCCTCTTTGAGAACTATTTTGATCCCAATTTTGCATCTCTATTTCTTCACAGAATAAAGTTTGCTAAGTATGGGCTGCACAGGCAGGAAGATTTGTTGCTTTGGGACTTGGGACAAAATCTAATTTTAGTAGGCTCTATGCTCCTGTTTATAGTGGTGAGGCAGAATATCAAATGAGCTGTTTAACTGTGTTAACACGTTTGCACTGGTTACAAAGTTAATTTTCATAATTCTTTAAATGACTGGTCTTCACCCTAACATGAAAGGAAGCCTTATTTCATGAAGCCCTCAGTTCACCCAAGTTACTAAAAAATGGGGCCACTGTATATCCTGAAGTTTAGGTCACATTAGCCAGCTGCTTGGTTAGGGTAATCTAAACCAAAACAAGAGTATTGCTTTTCTCTAAATAGGTGCTGTAGACCACAATATATTGTGGGCTTAAACTGTGTTGTATCACTTTAGGACAGAAGTCTCAAACATGAGAAAAATATGTGTGATAAAATAAGACCAACATTGGTTTTGATCTAGTTTGAACAAAGGTGCAGAAAAATCAATGAGCCCTGGAGCAGCCTAAATGCTTTGTTAGCCTTTTACTAAAACATTATATATTACATGCAAATAATGGCACAAATTTAATACTACTATTCACGTCAAGTAATTTCTTTGAATCTATATTTTATATTTTACAGATCTTGAACAGTAACATTTTTCTTTTTAGTGCAAAGTTGCTCAAGGTTCGCTGGAGACTCTTTTAAATTGTTGCATTCAGAGAAATAACAATGTAAAATGACATTATGATGTATAGCACCCTTCTGAAGACTTGAACCAGTGCAGCAGCAAGTCACTAAAACCTCTGGGAATGAAGCAATCTCCAGGGCACTATTGTCCAATTGTCCTAACTGGATCACTTTTAATTAGTTGCAATTAATTTCAAGTGACTGTGCACTTAAATATCAAATTATAAAGCAAAAGAAAATACACTGGAATTTGGAAAATATCATTGTTGGATACCTTCTCTAGTACAGAAGAGAACTAGATCTGATTATCTTGCTTTAATCTATATAATTTTCATTAATTTGTTTCTATAATAAAGATAAGACATGCAATGATGTTGCTAAAGTAGTGACAGAGCTTTAGCACATAGTCAGCTGACATGCACCAAGCTAGCAAGTAGTCCACAGAATTTTTCTATTGAAGAAATCAGCATCCATCAATCTAATAGTTGTATGTGCTATGGCTAAAATGGTTTAGGATTGTGGGTACAACAGGCTACAACTCTCTAGGTGTTTGTTCCCCTCTGTCCCAATGCCTTGGTTATCCCTGCAAGGGACTTGAAAGACCCAAGTTAAGACAGAGTCCTTATCAGGAGATTTCAAGAGAAACTGAGATTTACCTGCCTGTGAAGGTATGTTAGAAATCCTGCATTTGTCAGTGCTGGAGGCACCTCATCTGAGGGATTTTGAAACAGTACACCTATGGCTATTCCAGGATCCAGGCAAGGGTAGCCTTGGAGCAGTTACCTTATCCCTGACTGCCCTGGAACAGGCAACCTGTGGCAAATTCATAATGGCTTGGGGGATGAGGAACTGCTGCATCTTCTCTTTTCTGATCAGTACAGTCAGAGCTCTAGAGATGTCACACAGAGGTTTGCTGGAACCTAAGGCTAGAAGAAATGCATACCAGAGAAGCAGCTGTCTTTCCTTCTGTGTCTCCTTAGCACCATCAATTGGTGCCAATGTACCTTAGAGATACAGATAGAAGTGCTATAGATCATATGTATCACCTCACAGAGAAGTCACTGAGTTAGAATACTGAATTATGCTCTTAAGTGTTTCAATTTTGTAGATGTTATCAGGCCATATCTATGATAAATTAAAACACTACATTTCTTGACACCACTAGAGGAAAAATATAACTATGAGGTCAAATGGGGCCAAATTTTCAATAAAGTAATTTTAATGACAATACGTACCTCTACAATTCAAGGGGCAAAACAAACCTCAAGTGAACTTGATATGACTGAAAGCTGAATCATCATCTGTAGGAACTGAAATCCCAGACTGACAACACAATAGACAGAGGAAGACACAGTGCTCACTATTCTGTGTGCCCTTCTATCACCAGCAAAAGGGAAGAAGTACTCCAGGGAGCTGGCGTGGGCCCATTCAGTCCTTACTAACGGCACTGAACTTGCCTGAAGGAGGATGGATGTATCATGAGGTATTTGCTCCCTTCTCTGCCAGCTCCTCTGCATGTGAACCAGAATAACTACCTTGCTTCACAAACCAGCTTTCAGATGACAGCTGCTGATATGGTCAAGAGGCAGCTGCAGCAGAGGTGGTGTAACGAGGTCTTTGTGTAGTCTTCTCTCTTACAAATACAGTATTATTCTGTTCCTCTCTGATTACTTTGCAATTTTACATATTGTTTCTCACCAGATTTTCACAATTTGGAAATCTGATCATTAAGCTGATTGAGTTAGGGAGACTGGGAAATGTCTGAAATAATAATAATAAATTTCTGAGCATTTACATGTTCCTGTTTTAAGTGGGTCAGTCGGACATATTTTTTCAGGAAAATGCAGCTGAAAGAACAGTTTCATCACCTATTATGCAAAATAGAAACCAGTATAATTCCCAAAAAGAAACTTGCACTCACTTAAACAAGGCCTCTTTCACTGAATCATGTTTGTATACCAAGAAACATTTAGTTAGCCTTATGAAATCAAGCACTCTACTAATTATCAAATTATTCCATGCTGGCAAATCTGATAAGTAAAAATACAAAAAAAAAAATCCATGAAGATAATTTCTTATTAAATAATGCATAACAAGCTAAACCACTTTACTTTCTTCATTGAAAATATTTAAATTTGTTCAGGTAACAAAGGAAAAATGCTTGGAATGACGAAATAAAATTTAGGTGATGCAATTTAAATTATTTTTTCCAAAGCAATTTTTTCATAATTCTGTCTTATTTAGAGCCACCAAAGATCAAGTTCACTTTATTACAGCATCCTGCTCCTCCACCTGCAATCAGAGATTCCATTAGCCAGCTGTGCTGAGCAGTCTGCTGGGACCTTACATTAAGAATGGGTCAAATTTAGAAATTATGCAGTAAAAATCAAAAGCACAAGGAACTGAAGCCTTAGTACAAAATTCACATGAAAAGCCAGGATCTGATCTAGAATAAAATTCTGATATTTTGGTACCCTGTCCAGGGTTCTCATTACTAGACAAATTGATCTTTAATGAGGAACTAGACAAAATTGGACTGGGCTCCTTTTTACAGCACAACCTATGTAATTTCTGCTGCATCAAAATGTCAGAAGTGATCTGATTGAATTTCTTTCTTTTAACACTTTCGAGGTCCTTTTTCCTTAAAAGGACAGAATCTTTCTATAGCAGAGAACCAATGTAAACTGCGATAGGACAGAAGACTATCTTATATATTCACAGTGAGACAGAGGGGGGAAAAAACTCCACAGAACTATTTCTTTTTAGCAATGTACATATTTTTCTTATTACACACAAGATTATCCCAAATTTCAGATGTGTTGGTAGAAAAGATCAGACAACCTGCCTGTATTTCAATGTGCTGGCTAGTACACAGGTTTGGTTTCTGTTCTTTTTTTTATATTTTTTTTCCTTCTTTTTAGTTTCTTTGCTTAATTAACAGGATTCAAAATAATAACATGACCTTTGATGCTGTTCTATGATTCAATATATTCAAGAGCATCTATTTCTGTTTGTATAATATCACAGCATAAATAGTGTCATCTTCTAACAAAGTGTGACAGGAGCTTAATTCCTGGTGCCTATGAATCAGGTCAAGAGCTCTGTCGATGACAGTGAGTTAGAGATTTACAGTAGACCAGATAAACTATAAAAACCTATGGTAGGGATTATGAGTTATCAAGATGTGCTGAGCTGGCACATGCTGCTAAGTCTGCAGTCAGCATTATCCAGGGAAGCTACAGTGCCACAGCTGCACAGCACTCTATTACTACCAGTTAGCATCAGAGAGAGTATCAGCAGTGCAAAGACTTTAAAAAGGTTTGAAGGCAGGAGGATAAAGAAGGGAAATCAGGAGGAAAATGCATGACAAACAGTAACATCTCCAGGACTGGCAAGTCGTAAATCCAAAGGTTGCTAGCAAACAAGCTGTACGTTCGGCACTTTACCGAAACCATTCAAGGAAATAACATCAACATCAAATTGAAAGCTTTCTATTCCCTTGTTCTGGCAGGAAGTGTGAGGAAAGCAATAACTGGGGGAGGCTGCAGTTTTTCATGCAGTGATTCTTTCTTTGTTGCACATATCATCAGCTGATTATTTGCAATAGAGGAACGTGCCAGGCAGGAAAAGAGCTTCTTGTCTTGTCTTGCTTTTCCTTAAACTCTAGCAATTCCTTTCTTGATTTTTAATATATATAAACACATGGCTTATGGCTCCATATATGCTTGCACTAATAAAAGCATATGGACACGCTAGCTTTTCTGAATTACTAGCTCTTCACAGACTACAGTAGAGGTTAAGTCTGAGTTTTATTTGCTCAAAATTGACTACATATCCCAAATAAGAGTCAGTTTGAGAACTGAGATGTATTTAACAATGATTTTTCACGCTTCTAGCAGTTTCCAGCCTTCCTCATTGCAATATGGATGGAGCTTACTAAGGTCTTATACATTCAAAATACTTTAATTTTCATTTAGGTTTCCCTTCTTATCTAGATGATTTAGAAAATGATAGCCACTATGAAAACTTCTAGGTTTCCCTGGATGCTCTCTTTTGCAAGACTTTAGAATAGAATGAAAAGCCTGCCATGAGATCACAGACTATCACAGATGGCGGTTTGAGGTATCAGTGTTCTAATTTTCTTTCAGTGTCCTGGGCAAGGAAGTTGATAATACTGAAAGAGGTACAGAAATTCAGAATAACATACTGGCTTTGCCAGATGAAAATAAAAATGTGGTCATACTGCTTTAGAACAGACAAAAGATTTGCGCTTTCAGCAATCGTCATCAGGAACATCCCCCCATCCACACAAATTCCACTTTATCTCAACTGAGGTTGGTCCAACTGGCATTTTAGCCTCCCAAGTGCTCTGGTTCTACAAGAATTAACAGCTTAAACTTTCCAGTGTGATAGGAGAGAAAGACAGCTGGGTGCCACCTGCACATTAGTAAGTCCACTTATAGTCTCAAATGTTCTTGCATACATAACAAATAAAAGAGCTGCACAGAACACCATCCTGTAGAGTTTCCTATAACAAACGGCCCACTAAAAAAATCATCCCATAACATTCTTTAAGATTTATTGGAAGGAAAAAATTGCCTCAGCAAAGATCAACCATACCATTCCTACCAGATACCCGAGCAAGCCAAGAACATCTTTAATTAATTGTACAAAAAGCATTTGAAAGATATAACCATTATGCATTTTGGTCTGAAATGAGCAAAGTATACATGGCTTCCTGAAATAATTAAACAAACTGCATGCACTTGTGCCTTGTAGCCAAATCTCTCTTCTTCAATTCCTGAGTTTGATTTCTGTCAGGCTTACCACAAGAGTGATATAAGGCAGCTGTAACAGCTGTTACCCATTGCAGAAGATGGATTTTTGAATGTATATCCTGAACACCTGCTAGAGGTAACCCATGTCTTATAATTCTATAGAAAAGTGCTGAAAACTTGGTTAATGAGCCATTGCCTTTTTTACAACCACACTGGGTAACTGCTATCTGTCTTTAGAAAAAAGGTAACTGACGGGTATGTCCAAATTCTGTTTGGAAGAATTAAAAAACACCCAAGAACTTTGATATATATCTCTCCTAAAAACACTCACACTTTCTCAGAATCTGCCTGTTAAATTTTTAAATTATGATCTGCAAAGTACCCAGAAAGTCACCTGCCACATGGAAAAGGGGGCTAACTACATGCCTGCAAGCAAGATGCACACTGACCTGCCAGCAGTGATTCCAGGATCTAGGAATTTATTAGTAGAAGACAGCCATATAGCAAATTGTTTTATTTACCCCTTTTTGACTTTTTCAACATGAAAACTTGAACTCTGTGGGTACTACACTAAAGGCTGTACAAACACAGGCACTGGGCAAACAGATTTCCCCTCTCCCCCCCCACTTTAAACAGTGGTGCTACTATTAACATACTGGGCTGTGGCCAAGTCAGCAGTTGCACTGCAAAGCAAGGCTAGTGATCACAGAGGATCATTACTGACTATGAATAGGTAACAGGCTACTATTTCTGTATTGAGTGATGCCACAAGAACTGCAGCCCTCTCCTTGAGACAGCCAAAGCAGAAAAAGTTGGGTAAGCCATACTTCTGTTAGGATTTCCCATTTTCAAGCTACGAATGAATGTTGGACAGATGTTTTCTCATGCAAAGCATGTCCTTATTCTAGGATACAATAAATCTTGTAATATAAATGCAATTTTGAAAAATTTGATTAACTGATTGCAACTGAAGTTACAACAACTTCAGATGTTAAAAATGGCAGTATAAAAGTGAATTTTTTTTTTATGAAACATGAGACTTTTTTAACCAGTTATTTATCAAAATCATGGCAGTTGGTCAAGCTAAAGGAAGAGATTTTAAATCCTATAGTCTGCTGGTACCATAGTGGGAAAGTGGAAGCGAGAGGATTTTAAGACCAGTTCCTTCAAAGCTAAGAAATAGCAGCAGACTCTATACATGAGATGTAGGAAATTTATTTTCAAAGCTTTCTTGACCCAACAACATTAGACAATATTAGACCCTACAATTAGAGTGGACATACTGTTTTTCACCTCTGGGACATAAGCAAAACAGGATTATGAAGCACACATTTCCAGAACAGCCCCTTAGTTTGGTTTCTGATCACTGAGCAAAGTATAACCTCTATCCCATACTCCCTTCATGCCTTCTGTGCCAGAAGAGCTACCCAGGCTATCAGCACTGACACCTGCTTCTGACCCGAGCACAAATAATAAGCAATGATTTCTCTGCAGCTGCTGTGGGCTCAGAATGGCAGATGGAAGACAGAGCAGATTGAATTGTGGAAGGAGCAGGGACATAAAGGCATGGCCAAGAGGCTAGTTTCACAGGGGCAGAGGAGCTTATTCCTGCAGTTCACATCCTGGAAACTAAGCCTAATATTGCATTTCAATCTCTTCTGTCAGCAGCTGTCTGTGAAACTCTTAAATGAAGTTTAAGTCTAATTTCTAATGACTAATACAGAGAGAGGTCAATAGCCCTTCTTTGGCAACCACTTGACTATTTAAATGCTGGATGTCTGTGCATAAACCTAATAATCTAAAATCCTTTGAAAATAAGCTAGAAGTTATGCTTTAAGTACTGCTTGCTTTAAATGTGGAACAATAAAGGCATACTGTAATAGTTCTGTGTGTCAGTCAAGATTTAGGTAACAAGAATCAAACTAGCCACATAGCCTTATTTTGGTTCCTCTGTCATGTACACCACGAAGCTCCTATTTATGTCATGAAACTACTGAACTACTCAGAGCACAGATTGGATGTTGTGTCCAGCTCAGCACAGTCAATGAACCTGGTGTGGGGTAAGATTCTTACTTCACCTCTTACTCTAGTTAAATTGTGGAAAAAGCAGTTCCGGCTAACACCACTGAACGCCACTGTTAAGAATTGAAGCTTATCTTTCTTCTGCCAATTAATTTTTTTTTTACAATGCTGAACAAGTCACTTTAAGACTTTAGAGGGAGTCACCAGCTGTGTTATTCCTTGAGCTATAAGTGATCAACATGAAACACTGGCCAATTCAAACTGTACTTGGTATTGACTGGAGTTTTATCTTGAAATTTAGATCCTTTTTGTAAAAAGCCAGAGATGGAGGGAAGTCAAGGCTGTAGATGTCTCAACATGAACATCTTGGAAAAGTCTACCTTTTTTCTTTTTACTCTGACAGAATTCTGTGTGTAAAACTGAAAAAAATAGAAAGCTGAAAAAGAAAATTCAGTGGTAGTTTTGAAGCAGACTCTGTGGCCATACAGTGAATGCAAAATTTAAGAGGTAAACAAGTATCTTTCTTACTGAGCAGGAGTCTAATGGAAATAACTGTAAGGACTAACCATAACATACAGTTTAAGTGTTGGGGAAGAAGGTAAGAACATTTTAGATGCTGTTTTCTGATTTAGAGAAACAGGTCCTAGTGAAAACTCCTCTAGAGAAGTATACAGAAGTCCTAAGGAGGTAGGAGTTATCAAGCAAATTCTGTTTCCTGTTCTGGCACTTCTTGATTCAAGATTTTAAGCTGGGTTACTGGTAGTGTTTTAATTAAACTTGGTCTTGCAGAGATATTTCACTGTTTATGGAAGATATGAAAGGTGAGAGAGGAGTCAAGGCTGACATTGATAATGTGTGTGACCCACCAAGCCCTGGGATGAAAGCAATTATCAGCTTTTTATGGGGCAGATGTTTGGTGATTCTGAGCCACAGCATCCCAGTGTAATATGGCAAGCTCACACAAACAGCAGTCACACCTGTCTGCCAAGCCAGGAAAGGTTTGCAGAGAGGAGCACAACAGGCCTGGCCTCTGTGTTTTGGGCTCTACAACCAGGCATTGCTGGGTGAAGTGCACACCAGCAGCCCGTCAGCCAAAGGGAAAATAGAAACACAGCCAGAAACCATAATAAATACAGTTGCCAAGAGAGATATGCTGCTTGTATGGGATGAAAACATGAAGACTACTTTGTAACTGGAAGTGGAATATCTTATCCCTACAACAGTTATCTGGCAAGCAGACAGAGACAGCTCAGCAGCTTCCAAACACAAAGACAGCAGAGCCTGAGTTGACCTGAGCTGAAGTGGAGGAGATGTAGGTTTAACTAGGACTTAAATGAGAGACTTAAATCACAAACCCAACCAGGCAGAAGAAGTGGCACTTGCAATTTGCTTGAAATTGGCTTTGAAATAAATGTGTTATGGTACTGCACAGACCTGTGCACCAGTGTTGGTGGAGGCTTTTCTAAGAGTGCAGTCCAAATGTCTTGTGATCATTACAGGTGATTTGGCACTTTGAAAAGAAGAGGGGAAAGTGGTTCTACACAGGTAACTAAAAATCCTTGGCATTTAGATATTAAACTTCCCTACTGTTTAACTAAACATTGTATTATTCCCCATATTAGGTCTCCAAATCTACATGGTTCATCCTGTTATATTTTACCTCAGACTTTGAGGTTTGAAGATAGTACCTTTGTAACACAAAACGTATAAATTTAGAACAAAAATGCTTATTCACACATAATGGTTAAAGTTTTCCATGGGTCTTTGGAGATTTCTAAAGGCATTCCTTTAAAACTAATAATCTAAATAAATGTACTGATGTCTATTCCTACTACTAACACTTGATTTTCCATAATCATATATCCAGTGATATTCCATATATCCATATGTATGATGTACACAGACAGAAACATAAGACCTGCCATATAGCTAGAGGTGTGTTAAAACTTTTTGCTTCAGCATAGGTGCCGGAAAAAAAATTACAATCTGTATTATTTCCTTGTCATCGCATTTTCAGGACAAGTGTTAGGTTGGCAGGGCTGTACTTTCCTTATAAAGAGACAACTTCCATCTGTTATTCAACAAACATCTATTTCTCACTCTTTTTTATAGTCTATTTATCAAAATTTACTGTAGAGTCTTAGTTTCCTGTCTGTGTTGCTCTATACCCTGTGCACTGGGATTTTTAAAACACACTGTGCTTTCTCCTGCCATATGAAAGAAAAAAAAGAAAAATATGTTCACTTTGGCTCATCTACTATGTTAATCACAACTCCTTGCAAAGGATGGCTTTATGACCACTGGTTTAGTGGTTTTGCTGTGTAATTTTTTTTTGCTATATAAGCATGCTGTTGGATAACCTGTCAGTCAATATCTAAAGCTTTGAAAGGATTTTAATATAGCACAAGCTGATTATATATCTAGTGCTTTACATTCCATGATTACAAAAAGCTTTGCTTCAAACAGATACAGGCTTTCTTCACCCCAGAAGCACAATGATCTCCAGTTGGAAACACCAGAAGAGAGTTTTCAGTTGGAAAGGACATTCCAAACCATTTTAGTCAAAATATGAAATTGCAGTAGGATAAAAAACCTGTTTTAAAGCTACTTGGAAAATTCAGATGGGTATAGTGCTAGATATCCAGACTGGAACACAGTGTGACAAATAATACAGTCTTGTCAAAATAGTCAGCTGGTCTAAGTCACTGTCAGTGCACTGCTTTCAAAATAACAATGCTGATTTACATCAGTTGTGAACCGGGCAGCTCTTTCTCAATTCAGCATCATCAGAAGGCAGATACAGGCAGCAGCACAGACACCCCCTCAACTACTGGGACAGGGGCTCAGGGAGGGGCACAAGGCTCCTCCTTACAGTTTTCACCCCATGTTTGTCATCCAAATATTGATCCACAGCTCAGTTCATTAAGATTGACAAGATTGCAAATTTTGCTGGTATGACAAGCTGGTTTAATTGCATTAAAAGTTTTGGAGTTCTTTATAAGCTACATGAACATTAGCAGTGAATTGTGTAAAAAAAGTTGAGAAGAGTTATCTCTTAAGGTTAAAGGGACAACTTCTTCCTTTCTCTAAAGAGGAGCATGTAGGCAAAAATTCAATAGTTTTACCATAGGCAGTGAAATTTATTACATGAGAAGAGCCTGAGAGGCTTGGGACTGTAGAAAGTATTGATATATGTCTTTACAGAGCTTAACTAAAATGTTATTTTGTAACTGCCATAAAACATAAGAAAATATTGATGGCTTTTTTAAAACTTGATGTCAGCAGGGTATAATCAGAAAAGGAGAGGATGAAATAAAACATGGAAGATCTTTTTTCCTTTACTGAAAGATGCTTGCATACATTTATTTTTAGAGATGAAAATCTAATGTAATGCTTATTTGGTTAACTGCACTTCAGCTTGTGGTTTAGTTTGAACATTTTTTTGCTAGCTTTAGTCTTACAGGGATTGTCTGTGGGACTGTAATGTCTTTTGAAGGGACAAATTGGCGAGCACAACTATTAGCTGGGTGACATCAAAGAGCATTAATCTTCTGTTCTATAGCAAGGCCAAGACCACATTAGTGCATTTCACCCAGTCATTATTAAGACTGTAGCCCAAGGGTGTAATAAATGTTTTATGGCATGCAAACCAAGGTAATGGAATGCAAATTCCATAATACATCCATACATTTATTTTCTAATAGAGTAAATGATGATGTATTTTATCTTAGAAGAACTCTGAATGACAACACAAATTCAAAAATTTAGAACTGAAGATAAATATAGCCCTTACTTGGTTTAAGACAGCTGTGTGAAGCAAGAGGAGGAGACATCTACCCTGTTAGAAATTACCTAGTAAAAATCTTTAAGAGCAAACATTTTCTTCTTGTTCTTTAACGTAAATCTCTTTCTGGGAGGGTGGATGTGGTTATCTTACATTTTTATTTCTAATTACATTTCCCTCTTTGAATACTAATGGATTATTTTGCTTATATTTGCCTTAGAAATATATGGGAACATTAATGTATGAGATTTTATAGGTATCAGGGCAGGCGTTTTCCCAGCAGAACTTAAGTTATGCTTTATTATATTGTATTCAGAATCTGAGGGATTAAGAATTCTTCTTGAGGTAAAACAAAATAAATAACCTAAATAATGACAGAAATATATATCAGTGTTCTTGTTACTTTAACCTACCAAACTGTGCTGCAGAGGTTCCAGTAGGCACAGTGCTGGTTGAGTGGATTAGTGTGTGAAACCTCTGTAAGCCATTTTATCTGCCCCTAAGAAATGTTTTCATTTCATTCTCACCTTATTTCCTGGCAATGCACAGTGCTTTTGATCCCATCTAATAGACAGTTTCATGTTCATTCATTGCTGTTTCTCATATAGAAATATAGTAACTGAAAGAGTAAATTCTATTACAGAGTGTAGCCCAAGTACACACTCAGGACTGATAAGTAAGTTGTAAGACTGTAAAAAGCCTCATAACTAACTAAGGAGAATGGACAGGGAAAGGTTCTCAGTGACAGCTGCACACCAAAGTCTGGATCATGCACAGCCAGAACAGTACAGTACATGACAGGAAAACAAATCTGTTTAAATTCTATCCTCTCAATTCTTATTCTCCACGGTAATATTTTTCTCGTGTCATTCATAAGGCAGAAGTTTTGTCTTTGTGGAGTAGGAATTAATGAGAAAGACATCAAAGTGTTTTAGGCCCTCACATAATTTTTCACTGAAGTAAGTTGTCTTGATGACCCTAGATCATCAGTAGGAGCTGCTTCCGAGTCACATGGCTGGCTGAAAGCATTTATAGTGTGATTCAAAACATTTAAGAATTATTGTAAAGATTCCCACTGATTCCACTGGTCCTTAGATCGGGCCTTTTATATAAATATAATATTTAATATATCCCTACCTGTGTTTTCTTTCCGTGAGTGAAAGTTTATGAGAGAATAACTCAAAGGGAAAAGTTCATCCCTGCCATCACCAGAGCTCCCTGTAGCTGTTCCTGGAAGCCTCACTCTGTACACGAAAGCAGCCTCTTCATGTCCCAGTGCTCCCAACATCTAGGGCATGCAAGCACTATTTCCGTGGTGACTGAGGATTTCCAGGTGAGGGGAAACCCTTTCTTCCTTTCAAAGGGAAAGAAAGAAAACATCAGTTTAAATGGATCCTTGAGTAACACTGGTATTGATTGAGAAAGCACAATTCGTTGCTGTGCTGTGGTTCCTGCTGTGCTTGCCAGAATCTCACTGAGGTGGTTGTGCCCTTATTTCGGCTTCACGGCCCGGAACTTCTAGCAGGGAGCAACGAAAACAAAGAACAAGCAAAACCATACAGAAAATATTCTGAATAAAGCAAACTGTTTAACTGCATTTAATTTCAATAGAGCAACAAAAGAAAAACCTGCTGGTCACACACAGCCTGTGGCGTAGCTGAGATAATGACTATTTTAGCATACAAGAAAGTTAGAGCAATTACTTGGCAGTAGAGAAGGAAGCCGAAATGAGGAAGAAAAGGCACACACAGTGCTACATCCCTCTCACCTAGCTGAGACAAACATGCCCTCAGAAGATGACATGCAGTTGTTCTTAACTCTGGGAAATGCAAGAAGGAAAGAAGATTTCTTCTCACAGAGATATAATATGCCAGACCCACTAGCTGCCAGTTGTGACAACAACCTCTGAAACAGCCCAGGACTAGTTTGATGTTTCTTTACACTTTTAATGACTGTGAAAGCCCACCTAGATTATGTCTGTGTCCTACGCTCTAGACAGAAAACTCAGGCTGTGAGATCACCTAAAATACCTGACTGGAATCTCTGCTTGCTGCACTTTTAGGATTCAAGGACACTCTTGCAGGCTGGGAAAAGAAGTATGGTGGGTCTTACAGCACTGCACCGGGGAACTCTCATCAACCATTACGAGATACAGGAAATTTTTATCTGCAGTGTCCTCCATGACTTAGCATGACTAATTCCTCCCTATATTTTACTCATAAGAATTATAAAATTATGCAGACTAACCACCTAATATTCTAAGTCATAAAATAGTGATATAGATGTTGTAGTTTATGTAACTGAGCAACAAATTTTACTACCTTTTTCTCAAGAACAGGACCAGAACCATCAGGCTTAGATGTAGTTTTTCAGTATTAGTAATCTAGGTTTGTCTAGTAAATGAAATAACTTCAGTTAAAAAAAAGAAAAGGCTAAAAGCTGTAATGAATAAAACCATAAAAAATAAAAATCAATGTTCACCTGGCATTTACTATCCAAACTGAACAACTAAAATAGTGTCTGGCATGATGTAAGCACTCACTATTGCAACACAGGATTTATTGAATATCTGATAAGGAGTGAGAACCTTTGAAGACAGCTTAGAAAGCACTTAAATTTACTGCATGTTTCTGTAAGATTTTTTGAAATAATTGTTGTAAAACATGATGCTAATTTCGCAGTTATAAACCTGTCTACCATATAAATTAACTAAGAGGTGGAATCTCATTGGTATATCAAGGAAAGAAAATTGGGTTTTATTTACTCTTTTGAACATACTGTTTTGCTTAAAAAACATGAAGTAGATTGAGATAAATTGTATTGCACTTATTTTTTGAACTTGTAATAAAAAAGGAAGAAAAGTTGGACAGTACTGAAAAATAGTTAGAAGCCCACTTCCAGCTTATTCTGGTTTAGGTTTGGGTTTTTTTCTGATGAGAAAATAAAATTTAACCAATTTAGAAAGTCCTTCAGTTTATTTGTATTTTACCATGAAATTTAATTTGCAAACACTGACTATATTAATCATTGATTCATCAGCTCATTCCAATGACAGTTAGAATTAACCTCTGCTAAGTGATATATTAAACTTGCAGTTTTCTAGGTGTAAAAACTAAAATGAAGTTCACTGTTGTGTGTGCTCCTTCTCTGCTCCTTTTTAATGGGAATGAGGGCTCTTTCATTTTCCATTTTTCCTGATAAATGATTACGGTGAACTTGTTAAAATTAGTGATTAATTCTGAAACAGATATTAAAGAGCTTAAAAGAAAAATATACAAAGGTTTATGCACTTCTATGCATTTCTCAAGATCACAATAGGTGCTTGAAAGCTATAAAGGTTAATTAATTTCCCTACGTCATGAGCACAAACAATTTCAGTTTGAGTTGTTTTCTTTTACTGGCAGTGTGGATTTCAAGAAAGAAAAAAGGCAGGATAGTTATGTGCAGTCTCCAACACAATCACCTCAAAGTCACACAAACGTGTGCATATAGGCTAATCTCAAACTCTTACAGCAAGACCTAGGTTACATTTTGAAAAATCAGGTGTAAATTTGGGTGTTCCTTTTTGAACAAAGAGCTCAGCTGCTTCTGCTTTAAGGTATCTCCAGTTAGCCATCCAGAATCATTAATAGTTACTTATAATTACAAACCTACTTGGTGTAATTTCAAACCTATTCCCAATAACATAAATAGTAAAGATGATCTTACTGTTGTGGTTTGGAATAAGACTCCCTGGTACTTCTCTCCTCACTCCCAAAAATTCATCTGAAATGTGGATCCTAGGTTAACTGTATTGCAGCTTGCCTCGTGTATCACCACATGCAATTTGCAATTAGATATATATCCTCCTTACACTGCATTACCACAGTGTAGCTGCTGAGGCAAGAGGGAATAACAATCAAAGGTGCACTTTTTACTCCTCCACTTACATTTTTCTTACACTCCTCTGCGCAAAGCACAGGAACCAGCATAGTTGTTGAGGAGGTAACATGAAGGCAGAAAGGTGAAATACTAAGAAAGAATACTATTGCTAACAGCAAATCAGTCAGGTGGGATTGTTGTTTTCATGGTTTTATTGAAGAAAAACTTAATTTGTGTATACAGTGTAGAGGTGTAACATGGCAGGGTTTATTGGCATTCTGATCTTAAAAGCCACATAATAGAACTTTCTAGCAAATCACCATGTAAGAGAAGACAAATCTGTTTATCATTTCTCCTTGCACTGATTTGCTCAACTGTTCTCAGCATTAATATGCTATATAACCCCTAAATGCAAATGAATTGAGTCAGGCTCTTTCTATCAGCCTGAATACATAGTAATGCACAAACGTGGGATAGGAAAGACATGCTTTACAGTTTTCCTTTAAGCTAATTGCTTGCCTCTAAAATGAAGACACCACTGAGTCTGGGCTAAGACCTTTTATATAGTGGTATATTAAGGGACAGCAAGTGATTCAGCACATTTCCTGTAGGCTGCTTCATTGCCTATATAATATAGAGAAGTTCAATTGATTCCAGACATTTTAATGCTTTTATTTTGCCAGAAGAGATCTCTCTGCCTTTCACTTGGCAAACCAGGAACACAGTTTTTTTTTTGGTCTCACAACTTCGGGATATTTTATTAAAAACTTTCTTTTATCGTCATATTCACCTCTTCCAGAAAAGTCTAAAATAGAAAATACACTTACAATTTACCATTTATCTGGTAAAACAAAATGATGTGGATGGTGGTGATGCACCTATCACTTCTGTGTCTGCAATTAATAAAGTGAAGATCTATTTTTCAAGCCAATTAATTTTTCTGTACCACCCAGAGAAGAGCTACTCTTTTATCTTTAAGCAGCAAACAAATTATGAGGCCTAGGTCTACAACAAAGAAATAAAGAGACAAAGGGTACAGGACTGTAGGACAACACAGATACATTTTGCTAGCTGTTATTGACAACACCCATTTTCTGATTTATGATACAGGTCTATGATTACAATAAATCATCAATCGTCCAGTACAGTGAGGATCAGCAAAGAAGGAGAAATGATTTTGAGACAGGTAAGTCAATTTTTGGTTGCAAATGCTAAGTGAGATGCTGCACCAACCAGTAATCCTGTATTCATTCACTGATTTGGCTGATAGTACCAGATTCCTTGGATCACAAGGTGTGAACCTTGTAAATTTGATAATTGTGCAGTATTTTTGAATTTATTCCAGATTTTCATGCCCAAAAATTTTAGTCTCTAAAACCCTCATTTAGTTCTGTGCAATATAGATGGGTGAGGGTGGAGAAAAGTTCTTTTTCAGAGTCATATTATAATTTGAAGGAGAAGGGGCAAAAGAAATTTTCTGCGAGATATGGTATATGAGACTTCAGACTGGACTTCTAAACCATTCCACACACAACTGATTGGCATCCATTTTGTTGAAATTGATTTTAATCCTAATTTTGCTGCACTAATGCTTGGCTTGAGGCAGAAGAGAACTAACTGAACTATTCCCTGGCCAAAGCCATAATTTTTAAGATGTCCTTAGACACGGTCCTAGAGTAGCTGGATGCAGTGAGCATAAATGCAGCAGATGATATCAAAACTAAAATCCTTAAAGTTCACTTTAAAATATGAGTCCCTCTATTACATAATATTTATTATGAGCTCAGCACAAGTAGTCCAATCATGGACTTTTTCACAGTCATAAAGACTAGATGTCTGTTTAGCAGAAAAAATTGATTAAATCAATTGATTGATGAAATCTTCCAAGAACAAAGTAGTCCAAATTTACCTCTGTTAGAGATTCAACATTAATTCCAAGAGTTTAATTGCCTTAAAATTTTGTGTGGTCTAACAAAGTATGCATTTCGGTGTATATATCTCTATAGAACTCAATTAAAAATCCCCTCACTTTTGTTGCCATTCCCTCCAGAAGAGGTGCATGCTTTCAGCTAATTGATTTACAAGTCATCAACACAAAAACTGGAAAACTGTAACTGTGGCTCGACTGCAGGTAAGAGAGATGCTGCTGCCTATCACCACATCTCTTCATAATATATGTGTCTTGAAAAAAGCAGCAGGACAGGCAGGCTTCTCCTTGATACCAAAATATTAGAATTCATTCCTTTCCTTTCTAGTCCCAGTGCACTGAGACACTGCACTGACAAATACAGGTCAAATCACAACATATCTCTCTCTCTGAAACATTGCTGTGTTTGGAGAAGTTACACATTGAGAGAATTGAGTCAATGTGTTTATTGGGAACATTCTACGGAAAAGGCAGGCTGTAGCAAGAAGTGATTAGAGCTATTAATTTAGAAGCATTTTCCCCTTCTGAATCACTAATAAACTCTAATAAATGTGCCCATTATTAAACTAGTACCTGTTAAAGGGGTGCCATCTTGCACAGCTGACATCCTGATAAATGTGATGACTGCCAATTCCACTGTGCTCTTGCAAAAAGTTCTGAGAAAATTCCAGTCTGAGGAATTACATTGCATGTACCCCAGATTCCTCATTAAGTTTTAGCTGAAAAAAAAATGCATCTTATATAGTGAACATATAAAGGTTAGCTAGCTCACAAGGGACTGTGTTTTGTCATTACTGTGAGGAATGATTCACTCATACACCCTTATGCTTAGAAACAATTGCTCATGGAACGACTTCTATCTGTACATACTTCAAAAAGTTAAGGAGTCATGTCCCAGTGGAGTCGGCTGATGGCTCAGATCCTACTTTGCAAATGATTTTCCAGAATTTCTAAGTATGCTAGGCACAAAACAAATTAAATAGGCATTTAGTATACAGCAAGGCTGTTCAGTGACTGTACAGGAACAGAGTGACTAAGCACTCAGAGAGCAATAGCAATGAGTGTGGGCATGGTTTGGAACTGTTGTCAGTGCAAAAACATTTGCAAACATCTCTTTTTTGCAGCATCATTCCAACACCTGCTTTCCATTAGTAGCCACACATAGCCCATTAGAGGAAGTGAAAATGACCAAGGATTTTTTACTAGCATAACAGCAGTTTAATTTACCATGTGACTGCCATGGAAATTGGTGCCTACACATCTAGAAGCTTTCAGACCTGCAAACTACCCATTGCTCCATCTGAATTGACAGTTTGCATCTCTGATCCTTCTCACACCATGGTCCCAAGAGTTCTGTATGTACCTTCACTTTTAAACTTGATAATGACTTTCTGGCAAAACTCACTTTCATTTATGGAATTAGATTAATTTACAAGTTCAGGACCAGCAGGATACAGACTTTGTATGGATCTTCTGGACAGGAATCAAATCCATTTTATCAAAGGTGGCTAAATTCACTAAGTGAAATAGCCTTAATATGGGCAGAGCATCCTACACAGGATCCAATTTCCTTTGAAGAGGTTGATCAGATGAATCTGGTCAGAAGAATCTGGGAACAACCTACACACCTGTAATTCTGATGCAATGGCTCAGCAAGGGAAGGCCATGTGGTTAGAAAAATCTAGATACTGCTAACATATTTTTTTTTTCAAGAGTATGCTTGGTGTCATTCTCCGTTTCCAATGGGAAAAAAAAAAAGGACCTTTTGGCTTCAAGCAATGAGCATAGTTTTCAGTGATGGTCAGATTAGCTATGATATCCTCTCATTTTAGAATGGGATTTTGAAAGGCTCAACCTTAACCTTTAGAAGTTGAAAGATACATTTGGGCAAGAGTCACCCCTTTTTAGGTTTGGGTTTTGGGTTTTTTTATGAGAAGAAACCAATAGAATTGATTTCTAAACATATTCTAATATCTCCAGACTATTCCAATGTATTTATCCCCTACAGAGAAAATATGAATTGTACAGGTGGATATAGTTATCTTCACATGGCACAATAGCCCTGTACATTGCTTACAAACAAGAGTAATTTAAAAATGTGTTCCTAATTATAAACAGGAACTTACTTCTTCAGGTGATAGGTAAGTATGAGAAGCTGTATTATTTTGAATGCCTTACAATACATTTTCTTGTAAATTTATATTTCAGATTTAGCATTTCTAAATTTTGCAGCATCAGTGATACAATCAGCAACTGTTCTCCAATCTCACTCTTTAGATATCTTTATGTTATGTTCTCAAGTGATAAATATTTCTACCTAGCTGCAGATGTTGTATAATCTGTAAAAGAAAGATTTGCAAGTAAGGAGAAACTGAAGAAAATTAATATTAATAAACTGCACAGAAAGAGAAAATCATAAATACTATATGGCTCAGATCCATGAGAAGAGCAGGACATCAATTTGTAATGGACAAATAATTCATAACAAGTAACATACTCAATACATTTAGTCTCTTTTTTTTGTATTCTAGCAAATTGCACACCAGCAGATAGTGATTTTCTCTAATTTACTCGTAATTCACACTTTCCAACTATGTACTTTCTGCAGAGTTATTGGTCTTAAACAGTTTGTTTCAAAGTATTCCATAGTAAGAGATATTATAAGAAAGAGAGGAACTGAGTTGAGAGCAATTTTGAGTTAAAACTTTAAATAAATTTTTTATTTCCTGACTGGACAGATGTAATTGTTAAGGTTCAGTTTTCTGATATAAATTTTCATGTTTACAGGCTTCCTTGATTTCAAGAAACATTCCCTACATCTAATTAAAATATTCTACTTGCTCATTGTCTTGAGTAACTCTAGAAGGTGACTAGAAAAGAAGCAAAAAAATCCACAAACAAAATGAAAATGTCTGAAAGAAAGAAAAAGGAATCGATACTCAACAGGGAGTCACAGCAGATTTTAGGTATGCCATGGAGTAGTATTTATCAAGAGCTTCAAGACAGTCAATACATTCAATAACTTTCTATATTAGCTACTAAAAGAGAAGGGCAATAAAAGACAGGCCCTTCCTGCAATATGTGAATGAAAAACACATATGCAAGAGTGAGAAAAAAGGTTTCCTTTTTTGTTCTTCTCTATAATGCTAGGGACCATCAGGGTCTTTGCATTGGTGTGGCTTGCTTGGGGTAATAAAAAAATAAACAGAAAATCAGAACTATAATGAAAATGCATAGCTGAGAGAAACATCTGCATTTTTATGGAGACTTGAATGTCCAAGGAGGCATCTTAGATACTATCTTTATGTTAATGATGTTCAGTTTTTTCTGAGCTCATACAAACTCCATTTTAATTAAAAGAAACCAAAAGCTCTTCCCTATTCACGTGCCTTATTCACTCACAGAGTTACAAGGCAGGATGCCCAGAGTGATCACTCCAGCTCTGTGCCCTGCCCTAGAGACCTCTCGGCAACACTGACTCTGTGGCTTCAGCAAGGGACGAGATACCATGAGAGAGTCCTCGGCCTGTGGCACTTTGGGGAAAGCATCCAAGAGGATGTTGGATGATAACTCCGTGCACAGTTGTAGTGACGTTTTGACAGGGCTGTGCGTGTGTGTGTGTGTGTTAAACTGATCCTGCATTCACATATGCATTAGTGTGGGAGAATTGTCTCATTTCACAGTGGAAAGAGCAGAGAACTTTTAGCTCTTGAAGAGAGCTCTTCCATTGTTAAGTGGGCTGAGGGAAAAAGCCACTGAGCCATCTTTCAGAGCAGAGCTCAGACACTGCTTGAAGAAGTAATGTGCAGTGACATGAGCCTGGCTGCAGCAGGAAGCATCAGGCATATGTCTCTACACTTACTTGCACTGCCATGAAGACGGAATTCTTCCCAGTATGGCACAGGAGTCTGCTGAAAGCATTTCTTTTGAGTTGCACATTTTTAAGTACCATTGCTCATTCTAAATTAGAGTTCTCCTTTCAATAAGCAACAGAAGAATATGTATGCCTTCAATAAACACATATCACAAAACTCTACACGGATCATGCAAGCTGTGACATGCCCAGGTGGAGGCTCATGAATACACTCATGAATACAATCAAACTTCAGTCTCAATTACAGTGTGTGTGAAAGATTGATATCAAAATTCAGACAGCTTTGTCATTTATTAATATGATCTTAGCAAGGGCTTGTTGGGTCAGATCTATTTTGTTATCTGCAGCTCTTTGCTTTTGGTTAATGAATATGCTGTTGAACTCATGAGTGTCTTTCCAGTAAGAGTGATATTTTTACTTGACCTTTCAAGGACTACAATAGCACCATCAACCAGCAAGAAACCTTTTCTTATAGGAAGTAAAACATTGTAAATACAAGGTAGAACTGCTCCTCTTCAATGCCTGTATCAGCATTGCTACCTCTAGAACCTGTCCTGTCTTAAGGCCCCACCTTTTGCATTTCCTTCTAGACTGTACTGCAGTCTTAATCTCAGAGATGGTTTATTTGTAGTTCTGGCTGAGACCTCACAGTACCTCACCAAGTATGTTCAAGTCGTCCCTAACCTGTGTGTTAGAACCCCTGGCAGGTGTTCTAACATCTCTAGCCATATCCTGTATGTGCTTTGAGTCATACAAGCTTATTCAAAAAGTGAAAGATCTGTGGGAATTTCCCCAGGAATGTATTTATATCCACCATGAATACTGCAATACCATTAAATACACTTGAACAGTTTTAGGAAGACAAAGCCAAAATGAGTAGCTATTCTATAAAACTTGTCTTACAACAATGCCATTTGTTCAACACTCCATAGACTTCCTATGTATACTCAGTGCAACATATAACCATGTTTTCCTTTCTCACCCAAATTCACCACATGGTGCCAAAACAGAGTAAGAGGAGTCGTTTGAAAAAGCATGAGTCAACTCAGAACTATTCTAACTCTGATTTTACAAAAGTAATGAGCGTAATAGTGAAGAATGAATTTTGTTTCATTAGAGTTCTGTAGGCAAAACTTATTCTGCTGCCCTCAGGTAAAGAACAGTATTATTTGTTTTGAATTTGTTGCTGGGAGCAACAAAATTCCAAGCTGTGGCAAAGGAAAAGTGCATTGCATGGGAATTTCTCTCAGACTGTGAAATAGAAGTGAAAGTCCGGGATGTGGGAAGATTCAAGGAACCTAGCAGAAAAACTCATTTTCTCACTTATCTTTTCACCACTTCACTGAATAGCCTTTTACCCACCCCAGGTCATTCCAATTTGCTGGGACCTGATTTTATTGGACTTCGTGCTACAGTAAAAGTGCATATACTGTAAGCCTGGCCTCTGATGCCTCTGGTTGGGCTAGTAAAGAGTGTGTGGTCTACTACCCAACCCATTCTCCACAACACCACCTCTCCTCAACAATTTTCCTTCATCTAGCCTTTTCCTCCAAACCTATGCAGCAGTAATAAAGTATTTTAAATACAAATATCAAAGAAGGATAACAAGACAGACGACAGATGACAAGACAGATTACTACATGCATTAATCATGCCAATGATATTTCTATTTAACTTTAAAGATGTTTTTGGAAGGGAGGGTCCCAAAAAACATCAAAGTCTGGGCTGACTACTTTCTGGTGTATTGCTTCTGTCCCATGACTTGAGTTTTGCAACCTGCCTTTCAGTTTAATGTAAGCTTTTCAAATTCAGACAATATTTTTGACTTATCATCAAGGCCTCTACGCTTTGTCATTGTTGTTCACCAAGAGAAACTTTGTCTCAAATTGAAAGTTAACATGATATGGTGTCCTTCAAAAGTAGCAATTTCTTTTTATTAGAAAATATTATATTTTTTTTTTAATAATTTATTATGTCTGTCATGGAGTATGTAGCTTGGTAGCTAATTTGCATCTCTAGTTAAACCAATACAGCTCATCTGACTCTGTTAAACTACGGGTTTATCATTTTTATCCTTCCCTCTTTCTTTTGTTCTCCGTTGGAATCACCTCCATCTCCAAATATCATTAGGAATTAATGGACGTAAGTTTTCCCATGCTTACTTGGACACGTTTTAAATGACTTATGAATAAATTGAAATGACTTATTCATAAGTTAAGTTCCCCACACACGAAGTCCCATTGCTTAAGAAATCTCAGTGTACTGCTGGAAACAATCCTGGCTGGATGGGAAGATGAAATTGATTATTTAATAGAAGTTTTCCAGCTCTCCCAGTTTTTTACCCTGTGGGCACAATGCTTTGAACTGGACAACTTCAGAAGGTTTTTAATCAAATTTCTCCTACTTCTATCAAGGCTAAATCTAGCTCTTCAACAAAAGCAGTTGGTTGTTCGTGAGCAGTAACTTTTTCCTTTAAAGGCTAGTCAGAATGTTTTTTCAAACATGGCTTCAAGAGGCAGTGGACGGAATACAGAATGATTGGAATAAATCAAATATTAGTGTTCCCATATTGGAGCCAGTTTTTCTTCCTACTCCATATTCTAGCAGAATTCACCATGATGTAAATGGCCAGTTTACTTGGTTGAGACAAACTGACTGGCCTATGTATGGAAACGAACAACCAACACTTTCAGTCTTAAAGGGTGTCTTTTCACCACAAAGACAACTTAAATGGCAGGTTTATCATTTGACACACATGAAAAGGAAGGTTTTATGGACAATTCTGTAAGAACAACCACTCATTATTGAGTTAGTTAGTAAATAATGATAACAGCATCAGACTGGTGATTGCCGTCAATGAGTAACGAGCTTATACTCTTTATGTTTTTATTATTAGTTTTCTGTGCTCATCAGAAATTGAGTGTTGCTTTGCTCACTACATATATCTTCATATTGCAATCAATATAATGGCACACTTTTCATAGACATCAGACTTTAATATTAATTTGCTCTTACTTATACATCACAGAAGGACACAGAACATCTTCACTTCTATGATAAAGCCTTCATTCAAAATAAAGTATGGTTATATCATCACTGGGGTTAAGAAGATTTTATGTTTACTACTCAAAAGATTAATGGGTCACTCAAGCATTTACATTCTCATACATTTTTATGACAGTGCTATGAAGTAAATTTGATGTATGTTCAGAAGAGAATGATAGGTTTAAATGTCTAACAGCTGCTCTTCTGAATTTCAGCAATGTTTTAAGTGTTGCTACCATTTAGCACTTCCACTGCTCACTGCAATTTACTGTTTGTCTGTATTAGTTATTTGTGTTTGCACAGGAAGACAAAGGAAAATAATTAGGTGCAGCATAGGAACAGTTTTACTTCCTTTAAGCCACCTGAATCTAATCAATCTTACAGCAAGCACTGTAAGATTGACACTTTTCAGAGTGTTTATTGAAAGACTTCACTGAAAAAGCATCTTAGGCTGTGTGCACAAACACACACCCTTTCCTGGATATAGTTTGAAGCTTATTCCACGTTTTGAAATGCATTTGATGGCCCCTGTATCGCAAAACCAGTTTTGATGAGTAAACAACCCAGAGGGGGGCTGATTTCAGCAAAACAGCCCATTGAAATTGCATGGAGTTGGGAGTGGCAGTAGCAGCAGGAAGTTCTGGTCTTTTAGCTCCAATCAACTGAAACAGCTTCAAATGCTGCTGTAGTCTTTTCCTATGTGACACATAGAACACTAAATGCAATGCGCTGGGTACACTTCACTTAAGACAAGACTGTTTAACACAGCAGGGAAACATGGCTCTCTAATCACCCCCTACTATGAACCACAGCCAACACAGGGGCAATTAAATAAGAAAGATCAGAATGTCACTACAGGCAAGAACAAGCTGTGTCAGGGGACAGGGCAGTCATCATTAGGGACCACACAGACCTGCTTCCACTTGCTTTTGTAACTCCATATACAGCATCAGTTGTTTCATGAGTACCTGTAGACTATAGCAGGCCCCCCAGCAAATACAGGAGGAGTGAATAGAGCAGGCAGCTGGGGAGGCTATATAAAACCCTTCTCCAGCCCACTCTGTACTGCATACAGACACTCAGTTCTATGATGAAGTTACATGTGTGACCACACATTCTCATTTGTCTCCATTTTGAAGAAGGCTTAGTTCACCCCTGAGTCAAGAGTTTCACAACTGCCTCATTATGTGAACGAGCAAAAGACAACTATGCTGAATTCCAAAAGCACACAATAAATCTTTCAGAAGCCTAACTTTATTTTAGGAATGGTGCCTCAGGCAAGACTTGTGTGGCTTAGAAAGGGAAAACGTCTAAAACATTTGCAAAAGTCCTGTAAACCTGGTTTAGCCAGTTTCTGCTCTGTATTACACTATTCTGAAGAGACTTAAAGCTGAATAGCTCCATCAAGTTGGGAAATAGAAAGAATACTTTCCCACTTATAGGAGACACCGACTCTTGTTAAGTCTAAGGTTATCATTGCAACACACTTACTTCATACTCAACATTGTGACTGCCTGGAGGAATATAACATGGAATTTAGTCCAAGAAGGACTCTAACAGAGTTCTAAAATTACAAGGCAGAGTTCATCACCCATGCTACCATCACTTTCTGGTCATGCAGAACAGAAAACACAATCCTGGTAAATACCAACTATGCATCTCGCTGGGTTGGTTCTAACCTTCCTAACAAGGTTTTCACTGTTCCAAGCCATTGTTCCAAGTATAAATTACTTAACCCAATGACAACCTCTGGTCTAAGAACAGCCTGCAGAAAAGCAATCATAACAACTAGCTTTAGTCCCTGGCACTGCATAGCACCTCTAATCCCTCAGTACCTGGTCCACCATTAGACACCCACAACAAGAATCTTGTGACTTCTGCAGAGACAATCTGTGACTACCTATCATGTCTCAGGGAAAGGCACTTCACCATGTGGGAAGTAAACTTACTAACTCTGCAGCAAGACTTCATACTTTGGAGATGCAAGAAGGACTTAAAGGAGAAAGAGGGAAAAAATAGAATAAGAGAATATTTTTATAATATGGAAACTAAAGGAGAGTGGAGTAGATAGTTTATTTATCCTTCTCTGAGTGATGCGCATCTCAGAAGATTCTGTACAACATTAGCAGCTACCCAAAAATCTATGAAAACTGAAGAACAAAAGGAGAAAATGTCTTGTGAGCTTTTAGATGCTTCAGAGGAGTGAGGGCCAGCTGACTCAGGCATGCAGAGTGAAGTAACTCACAACTACAGAACAGAAGTATCACACAAGAGCTGCCCATTGTGATCTGGATGCTGGCTAAGCAAAGCTTTGAAATAATTGACAGAGTGGTGAAAAATGGAAAAAAAGATGCAGGAAAGGTTTATACATACCCAGTACAGATAAACTGACTTCTTAAGACATTTTAAGTAAAGCATACAAAAATTTGATCATTGAAATTATCGGTCATTTTGCCTAAATTCATTGTTCCTTGTTTCCCTGTGCTTGGGGCTTCTGCTGTACACAGTAAGGCTTATACTTGTTTTCCACTTGTCTCATATATTGATGAATTATTTTAAAGCATTTATTCAAACTCAAAATATGTTTGCAGAAATAAAGATTTTTAAGTTATTTAGGATATGGCATTATAGCTAAGAAATAACTCACTCCAATAGTAAAATTTAGACAATGAATTTCCCTAAGTTTTCAAAAATGCTCCTATCAAACTTCTTCCCACAAATATCTTCCAGAAGAGATCATTTTCCATAATTAATTATTAATTAATTATAAATTAGGTTGACATTAAATTGCATTAACATGTGAATTTGGAACAAAAAATTCTCAATATCATTTTTGAATGATTTCATTTCCAGGGTCAGATTCAGAATTCTTTTTTACTTAAATGCTTATTATGCAGGCAACTGTCCCTGAAAATAATTTTTAAAATCTATTAAAAACCCTAATCACAAATTCATATTATTATTTCTATTCAGTAAATCAGAAACAGCCTCTCATTATTATAATGGTATTGTTTAGCATTATTTTTTTTCTGTACATAGATTAGTTGCACAATTTCTCCAAACATGCTTAATTATGACTAATAAAAACCACAGATAAATAAGTGTAGATACACAAATTAGGAAAGATATAATGTTAATAATGTTATTTTAATTTATATTCCCAAGAAAACTTACAGCAAGGTATAAATATACTTGCTGAAGAAAATAAATGAAAAGATAATGAAACTCTAATTAAAATTACACTCTTATGTACAGATACAAGGATGAGCAATTCCAGCTAGAGCATCGTTAACCACATACACTAACATTTGTTTGTACTTATAGCTAGGCATGAATTTATTTTTAAAACCCCCAAGACCTCATTTCAGTATCCAAACACATGCTTAGTGCCCCCTAAAGATGGTGTGTTTAAGCTGCTCAATAGCAGCAGATTACCCACAGACTTAAGAGCAAGCCCAAGTGAGTGCTTTGCTGAATTCAAGTCAAAATGTGACTCAGTCACAGGCTTAATTTGTGCTTCTGTGCTGCATGAGGGGCGGAGCGGGGAGATGTGGAAGCAGAGTGCCTCATCTTTCATCATTTCCTATCGGGGTGTGAATTGTGTCAGTTCTTGAACTCCTAGGGCACAAGTGGGAGGGTTTAGCTCTACAACGTGGACAGACACAGCAAGAGCATGGCTCACCCACTGCTTGACAGCCAGCACAACTAGACTGATAGATATGCACTTAAAAGCAGAGGTGGGATCAAGATGTAAAGCACAGCACACCAAGATCACAGTGTCAGCACTCTGCATGCAAATTAGGTAGTGTGTGCCACTGATACCATGCCATGCACAGCTGCAATTCTTTGTGTGTTTCTTTGCAAGAGCACACCACATCTAATCCTGCATGCCAATTGCCTATGCAAAACAAATATGCAAAGTGAATGCATATTTGCTTATATATAAAGATCAAAAGCACAGTGTCATGAGCCATGTAATGAGTCACTGAAGAGCCACAAGTAGAGGGTGGGAATCCTCCTTCAAGTACATCTAGATACACCCCTACCACAGTCTCTCTCATCTACTTGCTCTGAAGCTGAGTCTGTAGGGATTGTAACACCTATGTTCTCTTTGAGGTCTTCAGACACCACAGATGGTCCTTATGTCCTACAGCACCCTAGCAAACCAGCCTAGGCCAAATAGCTCAGTTGAGGCTCTTCTCTCTTCATTCAATTCCACAAGCATGTTTTTTGGTTTCCATGTTTCATAGTACCCTGATGTTTGCCTTAAAGACAACTGACAGATCAGTTAAGAGACAGCAAATACTTGCCTCTGTAAGCACAGAGAAGGAGGGAGTGAGTAAACATGTGCCCTTCTCCACTTTGAGGGATTGGAAAGGTATTCCAAAAGACATGAAATTACACTCACTGATTTCTACGTCCAACACAATCTCTTGATGACTCTAGAGTAGCTGGAGTGAATCATCTAAGATGTAAGGACACTGCAGCTTTCTTCTAAATTGCTTTGAAGTTTGTGCCACACTTTACAACTGCAAACAAAGTGGATCTAAAACCCTGCAAGTCAGAACGATTTGGTTTTATGTTTGCTTCCCTAGGCTGATATGATGCAAAGACATTGATCAGTCTAGAATTACTCACTAATTTTTTTATGCTTCTGAATATTAGAATATTATCACCATTATCTACACAAAACATTTTCAATCATAAAAACAGGAAGTATTCATTCTGGCTTTTGGCCTTCTATTTCTCATACTTCACTGATTATCCTGACCTGCTTTTACACTAGCAGCAACACACTTTCACATTTTATATTTTGGGAAAGATCTCTCCTTTGGAGCCTATGGAAGAAACATCATGGGACAAAACACAAAACACTCCAGAATCAAGGCTTCAGCATTCACACTGTGGTCAGCATTAAAGACTGGATTATACAGCTAGAAAATTGACAAAGAAAGAGACCTCTCTGGTCTTGAATTCATTCTTACAGAAAAGGAAAATCTGTTATAGTCTTTGTAAAAGCCTTCACAGGAAAGGAATATTTATGGAAGCCTCTAGAAAAAGCATTTTAAAATATTACTGTACTTCCATTGAAATTAATGATGCAAAACCCTGTTGACCTCAGGAGTGTGACTTCAATGTTTGTAAATAAAACATTACTGTAGGAAGCTATACAACATAACTGATGCCATCGTTCCTTTAATCTAATGGAATTCATCTGTCCACACTGTGTTTTAAGGAAACTCTTCTGCAGTTTATTCTTCCCACTGTACAATATTTTGTTTAATTTCTAATCCTCTCAACAATCAAAAACTTCTAGAGTCTGCCTAAATATTTAGTTGCTCCCGGCAAGAAAGAATTGAGCACCAACAATTCTGCCCTATCTTCTCCTCCCAAGTTAAGGTTATTCTGATTTGCAAAGCTAGTTGATCAAAGATTACGACAGTGGAATGTCGTTCTGAGCATACATGCTGTGAAATATGAGTAAAAAAAGGCTCAGGCAGAGCTAACACCCAGGATTACAGAGGAGATGCATCAAATTCATAAGGAGAGTGTCTGTGGTGGGAAAAGCCTTCCAAAAGGTGCTAGTGCTCTTTGGTCCTTTAGAGACTCTGGGTCACAGTCTGGGTCCTGCTCTCCACACCTTGTACCACTATTTTGCTGAGTTCACTCCAACAGCATACCTGGCTGAAAAAGAAAAGCTCAAGCAGTCCCAGGGTAGACCCTGTGGTGAAGAGGGGGAACAGGCAAGGCAGGCTGCAATCAGCAAAGCTGGGCTTCACCCAGAGGGCTGGGGGACAGCACCAGCAGCTGTTGAGGCCCTTGCACAATCCTGTGTTTGCAAGAGGGGACAGTGGCTCAGAGCATTTTGAAAGCCATGAATTTCCTGACCTGTCTTGGGAAGCAGATGAAGCTTGGGCAGTAAACCTTTATTTTAAACACTCATTTCCTGACAGATGAAAATGTTTTCTGCTAGTTGCCTTAAAGAAAAGCAAAAAGAAATGAAAGGAGACACAAGCTTTTTTAGCATTATTTGTTAATATTTTTTGGCAGCTGTACATGCACTACTCTCTTGCTGTGACCATAATCGAAGCCTAATGCTGCTCCCAAGGAATGCTGTGGCAGTATTCCCACTGACTGCACTGCAAGCAGATTTGGGGCCTTTGTTTGGTCAAAGCTGTTCCAGATGGAGTCCAGAGGATTCCCACTCAGCATTGCAGTTGTAAAGAATGACTCTGCCTTTCTCTTCCAGCAGGAATTCTCTGGCTCCAGGTACAGTTGACCTGTTAGGATCAATGGTGGAAATGACCCACTACCACTGTGCATGATGACCTCTTGGGAGAAAAGGGCAATGCCATGTTTTATTACCTGCATACCTGTCTAATCAATGTTAAGGTGGTTATATTCAATATAATCCAGTTTAATGTTGTATATATTGAAAGGGTTTCTGCTGGTTATAGGAATGTAGCTGCTCCTAGGATAGAAATATAATTGTAGTACACCAACGGAACAGATTTTTGAAGGATGTGTACACATAAATCCTGGCACTAGTGTACCTACCCACATGAAACCATACCAGGAATATAATTCAGGACAAATGTAAGGTACCTCAATAGGAAATCTTACAATCACAAAAGGGAAGATTCTTTAGTTCTTCTGGGATCTTTAATGGTGAAAAATTGCTTTGAAACTTATATTTGCATCACACTTCATAAAGTACTAATATTTTCTGTCTTTATTAGTGAGCTATTAGCCTAGCAGTAATTTTTGTGACCAGCTGAAGTGGGGCTAGTTGTCAGATGACAGATGTGCAGAAACAGCAAGCTTGCTGATACTTTCTATTTCAAAACTCACTGGCCACTTCTGAAAATTTAGGCTGCTATTATCATTATATATTACTTTGAAACAAAACTCTCCCTCCCTCAACTTTGTTAGTAACTCACTGCTGATCTATGGCTTTAATTTTGTAAGCAAACTGGTGTTTGTTCATGAAAGTAGAACTTACGAGCAAAGACTGCAAATTTAGGCCAGTAGAAAAATAACCACCCAAGTTACTACAACACCCAGCTTGAAATTTTGGTCCAAAGCATTGGATTTAACAATACCATAAAGCATTGCCAAGCTCTCAGTTCAGATGAGAAGATTGACCAAATCATGCATAAAAGTTTTTCAAATCCATACTTATTCAGAAACTTCCAGGATAAGAAACTAAACTTTGTCCTCCCTTATGTTGTGAGGCTGAGCCTGTGCAGGCCCAAAGCCAAGCACCCTGATTAGTATTCTAGTGAGAAACACTGGCACCTGTGAAGAATCCAAAGGGACAAGGCACCTGCATGCTTAGATGGAAGATTTCTTGATGGGCATGGCTGCTGGTATAGGACATTGATACCTTTGGTACACACTACAATCACCAGTTTAAGAATTTGTTTCACAAATCCAGGTTTCCTAGAGCCGGTCAGTTTAAGCTTAGAAACCTGACAGACTTCAAACACATAATGACATCCAAACACTGTTAATGTGTTCTAAGAACAATTATGCTATAATGTGACCCTTTAGTTAAATTTCATTATGGCATGCATTGAGGAACAATTGCACATACCAAGCAAATTATTTAGGCATTCCTGGAACATATCTAATATGCTTGTGTATTGAATCAACAAGCTGAGAAAAACAGTAGTTGTGACCATTTATGTGGGGAAGAAAGCAAAGCAACTAATATACAGACTTTACTTTCTTTTGAATCATTGTAGATGTACCTGTTTGCAGAGGTGCTTCATTGGCTTGGTTACTTTACAAGACTAGGAAATACATATGAGCTTACAAAAGCTAAGAGACAGCAGGAGTTGTAGGAGGGGAACAACTTTTTTTTCTACATTCACTGTTATTCACTGAAATACGCTTGTTTGCTTGTTTCTTAGTATCTTGGGAGCAATGATTAAAAACAAACCCAACAATATTTTCTTGTAAGGTTCTGAAGCAAATAGCCTTCCTTTGACTTCACCAGACACTCAACTGGGCTTTGAGTAATGCTGGTGATTGCCTCCAAGTGACATAGCAATGACAGTCTTTGCAACCAAAAAACTGAAATAACTGTATGTTTTATGGGCTTCCAAAATCTGTCCAACAGTTTTGCCTTTGTAAACGCACATTTCAATCTGACGAAAGATGGGCAAGGAGCAGAAAAAGCACACGTAAGGTATGTTATACTTTGTGTTCAGCAGGCAAATCTGTATGACATTTTCTCCCTTCCATTTTCTCGATGAGTGAGTGAAAGCTTGCACATGTTTGTCAGACTGGCCCTCCATTAAATGTCTCTTCATGGAAATAAGGGGATATTTATGCACAGTGACTAATGAATGGATGCATTCCAGCATCTGCTATTGTGTATTTCCTGTAAAGTCATTTATTATTCTATCTAACAAACACAGTGTTCTTGGGTTGATGCTTAAGATTAATGAGGCATTTACTCCTATTCAAGAAACAAGTTCAGAAGACGCATTTTCTCCCATTCAGCTGTGCTGATAGTTTAATTAATGCCATTAATACATATAAGTCACCAAGAACTGTTTTATGGTAACACTGAGGAAAGTTGGCAAAGCAAGGAAATTTCAGAGGTAAAGCTACAACATAAACTTCCCTTTGTTTCCAGGTAGTATGGGATTCTCCAGAGAGCGGGTGATCTTACAGACTGCACGAGTAACAAAACCCCAAGATGTAATGACAAAATGTAAAAACAAAATATCAGCCATAATTCTCTGCTTGTGTGGGCTTAGTCAAATCCTTAATGTGATTTCACTACACTTTTTTTTTTTTATA
Source organism: Irena cyanogastra (assembly GCA_013397155.1). Classification (NCBI taxonomy): domain Eukaryota; kingdom Metazoa; phylum Chordata; class Aves; order Passeriformes; family Irenidae; genus Irena; species Irena cyanogastra. Next base: position 339,970 of record VWZV01010978.1, read on the forward strand.
GATGCATGTCAGATTCCCATCCCCATCCCCCACCCAGCCCCCCCAGTACTAGAGACAAAAATAAAGAAAATGCCCTCTTATTGAAATGGAAGAATTGATACTCTAGACCACAACCAGTATATGGTTTATGGTTTAAAGATATGTTAAGGGAATTTTTCAAAGTATGTACAGTGTCACTGATATGACAGGAGGAATTTAATAGCTCTTTCAGTGCTCATACCATATTTTTGCTCAAGTTTCTGCATGGTGCCTTTTTCTGTTAGGGATGCCTAATTGCCAGGCCCACTTAGGCCAGCACAGAAAGCCTGGTGCGAACTGGAATGTCACTGGGTTCACATTTCAGAAACAGAGAACTGGAAAGTAAGGAGTGAGCATGAGAATATGCATGTTTAAAGGAGGGGAGAGAAAATAAAAATACAATGAAAAGGTGGTACTTAACAGGGCTTCACAACCCTGGTCCCAGAAGTAAACAACACAAAGGTACACCACTCAGGCATCAAACACAGGCCTTCTCATGCTGAAGTCTTTATCTAGAGCTAAATTTTCAACCACAGACTCATGACTTAATCTCCCTGTTGTCACCCATAGCAATTGTCTGATGACCGTCCCAGTTGCAGAGATTATGCACAAGAAGCACCTTGAAGACATCATTCTTACTGAAATAGAACGGCAGTGCAAGGACCAAATCCGCTAGTGATTCAGAGAGGTAACTGCAATAACATACAGCCTATTACAGCTATAGACAGCTGCTTGCTGAGCTTCTAGAGATGGAGCACAGTTTTATTTGTTTGAGCCTCCTAACAGAACTTTCTTTTTTCATTTTCAGTTTTTATTTCAAGGACTGGCAACAGGAAAAGAAACTAACATAACAATGACAAAATCCCAAACTAAACAGCCTTTCAATGTCATTTTAACTCCCCAAACAGGAGACATAAGCAAATCAAAGCACAACTGGCACTGCTCATAGAGGAGCACTAGATCTTAGTGTGCCCAGGCTGTTGGCAGCGCTGTGCAGTGCTTTGTCACCATACAGCTTTGCTACTTGAGCTAACACCTAAAAAGCCACTCCCAGTCTGTAGTGGAGAACTCCAGTACAGGGATGAGTGTTGAGTTCGGTATAGTGTCTGGTAGAACAAGGAACTCCTGGAGAGTTGTACAGACAAAAGCTCTGAGTGTTACCCCAATTGCTTTAGTAAATCAACAAGTCCACATAGCTCAATAAGATAAAAAAAGAGGCCTTGAGGGAGAGGCCTTCAAGAAATATTTCTAAAACCTATCCTTCAACAAAATAGTTTTGCTTATAGTGAAAATTCAATGATTAACAAAAGAATACTGTATGAATGTATTTGTCACTTAGAAAACCAACTCCTCCTCCTGCTGTCCCAGCCAGAAGCTCTGAAATGGCCATAATATTGTAGTAAACATCTGAGCCTGAAACAGTGATGCTATCAACAGGTGCAAGGACATGCTATGGGCAACTAGGCAGTCAGACTTGTTAGACAGGCATCAGGCATACAAACACCACCCATCCATTATTGTGGGAGTTATACAGATAGAATTACACATCATCTGCTCAGAGAATAAAATATAACACATAGGCTAATTCTCAGCATCATTGAAGACAACATACCTATTATTTAAATTTACTTCTCAAAGTTGTTTGTAAGAAGTTTGATCAACAGCCTCAAGAAATGTAATATTTTTCCCTGCAAGGGTTTCCTAGTGCTTAGCCTGCAGCTGTTAGCATTGGATTTCAAGACACACTGTACTAAACTGCATTAGGCATGTGAAAGGACTTTCATTCCTCATTAGCTGCGCATAAGAAAGGATTGTAACTTTTAAAAAGAACTAAGCAGCTTTGTAAAAAACTTGAATTTTGCTTTAACAAAAATCATACTTGTTAAAACTTTTTTTTTTATTCCCAGCTGAACTGTGCTTCAACTCAAAGAAAATAAAGTCATCAGTTGACTCCATTCTATTAGAGGACAGCATTTAGAGAGGGAGAGGGGGGAAAAAAGAAATAAAAAAGAGTCCAATAGGTCTTTGAACAGTGGTCCCTTGTCTGTCACATCAAGACATGGCTTCTACTTCACACACTATTGACCACGAAAAGCAATCTTGCGACTTTTGAAGCCCCATCACAAAAAAAAGGAATGCGAGAGAAAACTTTTCATGAAATGTCAGGGATGGGGGGCTGACTGCTCTCATCTCCTATGATTAATGACTTGTGGCCTTCTTGTGTAGAGGCTGCTAATTAGCTTCAGACTGATTAGGGCTGCAGAATGCAAAATTCAGCTTGATAAACCTGGACAGCCACCATTCCCCACCTCAAAAAAGCCTGGCGCAGAAACTCTGGCATCTAGTTTTGCGGTAAAAACATGCTCATTGGAACTAATGTAATTCCAAGAGACTCTGGGCTTCACCTACTAGAAACTTGAACTGCAGTGTTTTGCTATATAATTAATTTTCAGTTCTGTCCTAGTTACCTGCCTTTTATCTAAGTACTTGCTTCACACTTTGAGTAAGCAGACATCATATACTAAAATTTTAGTTATAAAGCAAAACAAAATAGCAGAAGGATACTTTTAATCTTGCATTATTCCCTTATTAACAAATGCGAGCAAGTTCATTATAATGCTTCTAAAAAGTTTCACACGGCCTTCTTGAATGTTCTTTATAGATGCATTTAAAACAAGAGCAGAAAAGTAGCAGTTCTTAAATAAATTTTTATTGCCTAACATTCTGACCACCTGCTTTACTGGAATACATGCTGAACCCTTTATTTAGTAATAATAGCTTGCCATAGCTGTAGAGGTGGAAGTCTAGGACACAGGGAGTTTGAGCCCATTCTGCCATGACCCCCCCCCTCCTTCTCTCCTCTCAGCCTTGGATTAATTCTGCTTGTTACATTGATCTTCACATAGAAAAGCATTACATTCCACTAACACAGGAAGGTTGCAGACTTATGCCAGATTTTTAACATTAACCTCATCAAACTGATGCACTACAACATAAGGCTGATTAGCTTAATAACTGATTACTTGTCCTGTGGGCACTAGCAACTAAAATTAGAAACTTTAGCAGCTCATACAACAAAGTACTATGAGCTTATTTTTTTCAGATAACTACGGTTCTGAGAGGGAAGGGGGAAAAAATAATGTTTCTAGGCTAGTACCAAAGAGGGAAAGTTTCTTGGTTTGGGTGGGATGGATTGAAATGCTAATAATTTCCTCTCTACTGAATAATACCTAGATAAAAAGACCACACAAATATCTGTGCACAAAGATAAATTAACCAAATCATCATAATTGAATTAATTTTAATTTCACATATATACAAGTCTGAAAGTCTTCAACACATGAGCTGCTTGAATTCAAGAGGCTTCCTTTCATGCTCTGGATTTCTCAGAGCATCTTTCACTTGTTTCACTCATTACTCGCATTGCTCTACACCCACAGGGCACCTGTTACACCAGGTACTGCATGTTGTGAAGTGAAAAGACAGTCATGCTTCAAAAGACTAAGTTCCAGTATTGCAAAAATACTTCCACATGAGTGGGCAGCACGCCTTGCCAGAGGGAGAATTTGCAGGGGTAGCGCTAAATTTATGATGAAAGGCAACAGGTGGTCATTGGAAATAGTAACTTAAGGGACCGTGAGATGACTGCAATAGACAATGCAGGGAGAGGACATCATCCACAGCCTCTTTCCCAACAGGAAGCCTAAGTTTATGCCTAACTTGAAGCATGCAAGCAATCTCTTTGAAGCCAGTAATAACCAGATTGTTAAGTACTTGTGTGTCTATGCATTTATTTTCACTATAATTATGCAGAATATACACTGTGTGGTGCAAACACTGAGACCAACCTCAGCAGTCTGTAAAGTAGCACAGTTCCTCTGGCATCAATGTATTGCTCAAGACCTGAGATTTAGCTTATTGTTTATAAGCAGTTTTCTATGCCTTACCCTGTTTCTTTTTTGCCTTGTTTTGCTTTCAGCAAGGCTCTTTGTAGTATCATAACTCACAATCTTTCTAGTCAAGACTTTGTTTATAAAACCTCTATTGTTCCAGAACAATGGAGTTGTGACCTGTTCGAAGGCAAGACTGCAGTCAGGGCCCTCTCCGTACTTTCTCAGGGTGCACTTTGTGACCAAGTGAATAGACCACACAACCCTATTGATGTCAACCAGGAGGGGAAAAATAGGCTCCCTCAATAAATCTCAACATAAATCTTCCTGCCCTATCTCACCATCTGTATTCACCTAAAGCACAAAATTAATAAGCAGAACAAGTATCTTCAAGCCTAAAAGATTGAAATACTGCTTGCAGACCAAAACAGATTTGTTTAGTACTTAGGGGAGTTTGGGGAATTCACAGGCGTAGAAAGCAACAGGTGGAAACATAGCTTGGGCCAAGACAAAGTGAATGAGATTGACCCTAGCATCATGAATATGCTTCACTCTTCTGTGTCAGTTCCCTGCTATAAATTTCTTCAGTGCTAGGTTTGTGGCTTCTGTTGCTTTCTTATCACCACTGACTTTGGTTTTCTAATTTTGCCTCCAGTGTTACAGAACAATTATCCACACAACACAAGTACTAGCAGTGAAACAGCCACAGCTTTTTTTCTTTATCTGAAAATGCCACATTCTTCAGTTCTGCTTTTGAAGATCAGGTAAGGGCTGCTTAGAAGAGGTTGAGGATGACCATATCTCTTTTGAAATATGCGTCTAGTCACTCATCAGTAGCACTCATCCTCATTCAGCTTTACATATTTTTTCATACATATGTTAAGAACATAAAGTACGATAGTTGAAGAAATGACTGCAGAAAATAGAAGGGTTTTTCTTAACTTCCTTTCCTTAACTTCAGGGGAAAAAGCCTTCACGTGTTGCCTAGGTGTATCTAGGCAGTAAAAACATGTGCATTCAATATCAATTTTCATTATCATTCATGAAAGAAAACAAGAAAGCGAGAGCAAGCACTAAAACAAGCAAATAAATGGAGCCTCCAACTTAATTGCAAAAGTGTTTGTGGGAAAACTGAAAGCACTTCATAGCAGTGCTACCTTTTTGTCCAGTATCAATACATCTTCTAGCACAGCAGGGTTCTAGTTTGTGACCAAGTCTTTCAAACAGTGCTGCATTGAGCAACAGCAGCATGAAGACAGCTAAAGCCAAGTTATTTCTGAATTCAAATTATTATTTATGTTTTTAAGCATTCACTCCATTTTGACAGCAATAAAGTCCTTCTATAATGTCTTCCATCTGAGCAGAGCCTATCAAAGTGCTTTGGAACAAATTACTGGGTAAAATGCGAAAAAGAAATTTAATTGTTACAATGCAAGGCAAAATATCTTAATCAAGTCCTGCTAGAGGGAAAATACTACTGTAAATTCATCAGAACTAAAAACATGACAAAAACTGATTTTATAAAGTTATATTTCTGCTGAATCAAGGGATATTTATCATATATAACCCTATATAGCAAATTCCAGGCAACTTCTTATATTGCTGGTTAGAAAACACTTCAACTTAAAATGATTGTTTATGTACCATTAGTAAAATTGCACACTTATTGGTAATAAAAGCTATCATACCAGATCAACATTTGTAGACCTCTATCTGCTGACCTGGTCATACCTACTCAATGACTAACCCCTCTGAACGAAAGAAAAACTAAGGGGAGAAACACCCCTGTGAAGCAAACACTCATCTTGGATGCTCTCAACAGAAAAAAAGGATAGCAATCAAACAGAGCTCCTTACGTGAGAGACACATGCAGAGGACCAGCCTAGGGGTGAAGTAAGGCAGGGGAATCCACTGCTGTTTCTCCAGGCCTTGTGAAGATAAAAAGAAATTGTCCATAGAACACCTTCCATGAGGAATTCATTCATTTCTCTGTGTTGAAAATACAAGGAAAAAAAATGAGCAACCTAAAATGAGCTCAGTTACAACATCCCTCCCCTCACTCCCTCCAGATAGGCAAACCTATTTAGAGTGTCCACAGTCTATTCACTTAGTAGCACTAAAATTATTAAGAATGTGTAAAAGTTTAACTACTTCTAGTAAAGCTAGAATAACTATGCTTTGCTCTAGCATAAAGCCTTTACAAGGTACTATAAAGCAACCCTACCATGCACAGACAATGCCTTTGCTCCAGAGTAATATGCAAAATACTTTGTTAATCCATCTCACTGCTTTTATAGTCTGATGATTGGTTCAACAGCTGAGTATCAGCACCAAATCAGTTCAGGTGTCCTCGTTGATACCTTCATTCACTGTGGCTACAGGGCATAGGCTGATTGCCTGAGCACTGAGGGATGGCAACAACACCCAGCTGTTCTACTACAGCTACTCCTATCAGCAGAGGACCTGTGGAAGGCTGTAAGGACAACAGGAGTTCAGGGGATGCTGCAGTACCATAGAAGAAGGAAGGTGAGGATGAGCAGGGTACAGCTGCCCAGGCATCCCCATTTCTACTGAGATACTGCACATAAGTTAAGTTGGCAGTTGAGAAGTGAAAATGCTTACGTCTGGGTTAGAGTTTGTGTGCCCAAAGCACAATACATCAGCCAGCTAGCTAAGGAATCAGAAGTAACAACCTGAGAGATCAGAGTGTAGAAGTGCTAGAGGAGGCTCAAGGGAAAAGAACTAGAGAACAGATTTGAGGATATGAAGACCTGTGATGACACGTCAAAAAAATACATTCAGGTTATGCATCTATTTAACAAATTAAGATACCTGAAAATAGACTGTCTGAATACTTTGTAACAAGTCTAGTTGTTGGACATTTATAAGAGTGTAGTAGGGCCAAACAATAATTATAGGTCCAACAGTGAGACCGTCACAATCTACAGACACTCTTGAGGCACTAAGCATACAATGGTTTGGATTGAAAGTGACTTTTAAGGTCCTCCGGTTCTAAATCCTGTACTGTGGACAGGGACACCTTCCACTAGACCAGGCTGCTCAGAGCCCCATCCAATCTGGTCTTGAACACTCCCAGGGATGGGCATCCACAACTTCCCTGGGCAACCTGTTCTAGATACTATGGTTGTTAGACAAATTGTGTGTAAGGGCAGCAAGCTTTTGAGCATACAGTCTCTTGTTTGATAGCATGAAGGACATAAAAATCAGTTACATGGGCAAACCTGGCCTCTTGGTGTTTTAGATATGATGCATAAAACTTTGGAGAAATAAATTTCATATTGCACAATATAAACCAGCTCTCCCAAGCTAGGTTAAAACTGATTGAGGGACACCCAGAGCTTCTATTTCTACTTAACAACTAGTAAATTATTTTCAGCAATTTGTGGTGTACTACAAAGCTACCCAAACCAAAAACACTGTGAATTTTAGATGCTGTATAAAAATTAGTGCCCTGGGATGTATGTGGGAAATAACCAGTACTTAAAGTTAGTAATTATAATTATTGATAATAACAGAAAAAAAATATATCCAGTCTCCAAGCAAGTCACCATAATGCTTAATAATTGATTGTAATTGTAATGAATACTAATGAATTCATTTATAAAGTAATATAGCATTATATGTTTATTCACTCTCCTAAGAAATATTTGTGTTGTGTTATGTCAACAATTTAATACACTAATATAATTTATAATTATTTATTATTATTTTCAACACTTAATAAAAAGCATTTGTTTCACATAAATACCAAAGCAATATTCAGAGCACATCTGTGTCCCCAGCAAGCATTCAGTCTGGCTTGAGTCCTTTCACCATCTGTGAGCCTGCAGGATGGAACTGCACCAGCCAGCTGAATATCCCAAACAGCAGAATGAGCAGGCCTGCAGGGAGGACCTTGTCCTAACCTGGGGTTTACCAGCATCCAGTCTATCTCCAGAGCCAAACATTTCCACTGAGAAGAGATTCAGTCACTCCTCAACAAGAAAGTCATCCCTCCATACTGAGTTAGTAGATCTGAATAATCTTTCCCACCTCTATACAATTTTCTACCTTTCTGAAATCTGTCCATATACTGCTTCATCTTCTAAGACAGCATTCTTCTTCCTCCATTAACTTTACTATGGATGCAAATATTTATGACAGTTTTTTCAACTCAGCAGTTTGCTTCATCTGTGAAGGTTATTGGGTACTACATTACCTCTTTTGTGCCACTTGGGATGTATATCTCCTGCTGCACTCACTTTCCTGATGTGGAGCATCTCTCAGCAAGAGTGGCAACAATGAGCAGGGCAGTGTCCTCTGTGAAGCTCCAGGAATGTGATTGCTGGAGGTTCCTGCAGGGCAAAGGGACACAAATGTCCTGCCTGTTGTGAGCTCAGAGCTAATAGTGAGGCCAGCTGGTCACCTTTTCACTGTGCCCAGTGAGAAGGAGATGCTATCCTGCATAGGAAACACAAACCTGCAATCCCTGGACCTAGGATTGAGGTGATTATCCTGCTTAGTACCTGGAATTCAGTTGGGACTGGACCAGGTGTTGTCCTTCTAGGCACAAAAGATCACATCTACTACAGCACTAGTAGGGATGGTGGTGAGGCATGTGGTAAATAGGCCACATCAAAACTCTCTCTTTCTAAACCTCACACCTGGATCCCCACTCCCGTATCCTAGGATCACCTCAGAAGGCCCAAATTGTGCCTGAGTCACACAGTGGCCTGCATGCCCTTGCCCATGCCACTATTACGACCAGCTGACAATGCCTTTACAGTACTGTTTTATCTGAATGATGCCATTGGCACCAAAGCCTGATTAGCAAACAGAACAAAAGGAAGGGGATTCACACTGTTCTTCTAAGGTTTACGAGTGCTGACGTGGCTTTTTTATTTCTCTGAACTTGAAATCCTGGGCACACTCACCACTTGCCTGCTTTGTTAGGCACCTCAACAGTGTTTGACAATAGCTAGTTGCCCTCTCATTTAAAGGGAATTATGGACCTGACTCATAAAATTCAGTATACGCAGAATAGGTTGTTTTAGGCCAAGGAATAGACCTTACCTCAGCCCAAAGTACAGAAGTATACTGAAAACTTTCAAGGACACCACTAACTGACCTGGTTTTGATTCCAAGCAAAAGGCAAAGTTCTGGGATGGCAGTAGCCAGAGCTCCTCATCTCAAGAGCAGTATGACAAGAGCCGGATATTATCCTAAGTGCTTCCCTTACTCTTTTAAAAGAGCAGGTCTCAATGCAACCACCAAGACCTCATGAAGAGTTGCAAAATTTGCCGCTTCAAGGGGTACTGCTATGCAGTTGTTGCAAAAAGGAGGACGCTAACCTCAAGGAGCTCAGACCTGGGACAAGTTTTTTATAAATGCATGGCTGCAATTCCGCTCACACCTTTCCTGTAAATATGAAGCTGTACAGGATGAGGTTAAGAGCTAGGCTCTGTGGCTGACTCATCTAGCAGACACAGAGCTCCTGTGGACTGTGTTGAGAGACAAACACAAGGAGTAAATGGATTATACTGTATTCTAGGTTGAGAGCCAGTTTTGGTGGAGTGTTAATCTCCAAGAGTATTACTGCCAAAGTCACTCCTTAATGTAGCAGTTCAAGAGACAGCCTCTGCCTTAGGACCCGAGGCTAACTTATTTGATGTCACACTACAAGTAGAGCAGGTGCTGGGTTTGCAATGTGTATTTGATGTCTAGTGTTGAAAAGTGAATTGATTGAAATGCTGTCAGCCTGCATTTTGAATGATTGCACTACTAATGTCACCTAGAGGCAACTTGATGGACATTCTGCCATACATAGAATACAGTAGGCTGGAAACCATCATTTGCAAATCATCACCTTTGAAAGTACAACAACCAATTCAGCTGGAAAAAAAAAACAAAACAAAACTGGAAACATGTTGAAGAAACATTAACCTGAGGAAGTGAGCAAATAATGAACACCAAATATTTAGGTTCATTAATTTCTCATTATGAGAATTTTCAGTCAAATGCATTTCTTTTGGGGTGCTGCATTTCAAAACCTGTGTTTTGTTTGATAATGTAATTACACCACAGGAAATCTAATCAGTTTGTCTTCTAAGTTTTTAGTGATATGCATTTGGGGTTTTGTTCATTTATGAAAGTAGTTTTACAAAATATGTCACTATATACAAAAGTGACAAAATTAGTAGTAAAACACTGGCATATTTTTGAAAGGATTTGGGGATTTGGCTAACTAATTCACATTTAGATTAATAAGAACTTAGTATTTAAATTCTATTTTTGATCACATAAATCACAGTTTTGACTTATATTTCCATGCCCTGACACCAATCTGGGTTAGAGTTTATAAACATTCATGTCATAGGATACAGGTAGGAAAGATTTACTTATTTCCAGCGTCAACTCTCCTCCACAAAAATAAAATTCTGCAATTTATTTTATACCAATCTGGAGATTAATTTTAGCAATGTGGTAAAACCATTGGCTTACAGATGCTCTCAGAAACAACATCCCAGAAAGAGGAAGAAGCAGGACTAAGGAAACATGAATATTTCACCACAGTCATCTACTATTGTCAGCTTATGTTAGCTAGTCAGCAATAATGCTGAAGCCTTTCAAGTACTCTCTATCAGATTTACTGTGAAGTTTGGTATGAATTTACTGTGACTGTATTTTTCTAGAAAACAACAACAGAAACTGAGATACAGCATAGATGTTCAACTGTTTAATTTTAAAATCCTGTGAGGTTTTTCTTCCTATACCAGTGTATTTATATATATCCTCAAGGATATTATGCTTTCCTTAAGCATTACAGAACACAGCATCTCATCAAGAAGAACATTTGAAATTCGATATGAATTTGGCATTGCACCAGGGAAACTCTATCCCCTCCACTAACAGATGGGGACAGGAAGCCATTTTGAATCTGCACAAAGTCACTCAGCAAGTTAGAGAGTTCTGTGACTGCTGGAAACAAAAAGATTCCATGCTGAAGTGGGAACTGCTTTCAAAACCAGGTAGAATCAGGAAGAGACTTCTTCTCCAGCCCCTTGAAAAGTGACTGCTCACGGTACCATGTGTAGCAGTGAGACGTTGAAGCAGACACTGCTTTTCTTGAGCAAGGAACGTGGAACAAGGCCATGGAAAGGCCTGACCTTGACTAAAGACAGGCTGCCTGGGAGCTCTCCTGCCGCAGTGCACACATGAATCCTAAATGGGGCCACTCATCAGGGAGCAGAAAGAGCAGGGCTTCTCCAAGGAGAGAAGAAGCTGGGAAATGAAGGTAACTTGGATGAAGCCCCACATTGCCTGAACAGGACCAGGCTGGTGGTTGTAATAGACTCCATTGACAGTCTCAGACTAGGTGAGATAAGAGTCAATGGCAACTTTCTTCCAGGAAGCACAATCAAGAGAGGAGGCTGAAAATGGGTTTGTGACACAGCTCTAAGGTACACCCAGGATACAGACAAGACAGAAAGTTATCTTGCAAGGCGCTTCTGGAGTCCACCCCAGAAAGCCAGACAGCAAGCCAGAGCAATGAACGGATGGCACTGGAACACCTATAACTTGGCTTAGCAGACAGCCCAAGGCTGAGTAGGCCTGGATCTGTGGGCAAAGATTGTGGGACAGGGCCTCAGCTGAGCCTCACCAAGCTCTTAAAGCCACTCAGTGCCTCATAGAACCCAAACTACACTCTGGGAAGAGATGGGAGTCTAAAGCCTTGTTTAACCAAGAAATATTGCTGCTTTACCTTTTAATAAAAATATATACCTGCTCTTATGCTGAAAGGCTGGCATTTGCCCAACAAAAGATCAGGTTTTTGTTCAGCACCTGATATAACCTCCCATATAGGCATGTCTTAGGGCAAAAAAAGTTCTGCTCAAAGGGTGATGGGCAATCTTTCCTCTTACTTGTCTGCTGTGTCGACTGCAAAAATCAGTTTAATGTAGCAAATTTTAAACATATAAATACTTACATAAGAAATAGACCAAAAAAAAAAGTACCCAGTATTCTGCTTTCTAAACCATTTAAGAAACCAGTTAATGGTTTCTTAAACCAGTAACTCCTGTTAAAAATCTTAAATGAGTAAAAGTCTTAAATGAGTAAATGGTAGGCTCCTCAGTCTGTATGTCATTTAAAACATAAAATTAATGTGTTCTAAGGGAATCTTTCAATATTTAGAAATTAGCTGGCTGCCCAATTATCAAGAATTTGTATGCACATTCTTTTCTTTCACTCATCTGCTTTTTCAACATCAGGAATGGTAACACTGGGAATTGTTTACCCAAGATCAGCGTGGTTCAAGTGTTACTTAGGATCTCAGTTAGTATTTCTTGGGTTTTAAATGTTTAGTCCTTGGGGAGAAGTGAAAATGACAGCAGGAAGAACCTGGAGTACTAAGTCCCACTGAAGCTGGCACTTGATGACAGGAGGAGAATGAACACACAAGGCACTACATTTTATGACAGAGCAAACAGGGAAGTTTGTATTAGATTGTATCAACTTGTGCTGTGTCTTGAGCACATGTGAAATAAAAGAAACTGACGAAAGTTACAGGGTACAAAATCAAGCAGAATGCATGGAGAATAGGAAGTTGGGAATATGCGTAAAATGGAAATAAATAGTAGAGGAAAAAAAAGAGACTTGTCACCTCTCACATGACAACTGTTCTAAATGATGGCTTTGCCATGCAGATGCGAAAGAATTTGTTCCTTCCTCCCTTGCCCCTAGGCCCACCAGAGGGAGACACTTTGCCCAGGGGGGAATGGCTATGGCATCTGATGATCTGAGCCTCACGTCAGAAAGACAAATAGAGTAATTTTCTCTGAGGTAAAACAGGCAACAGGCAATGAAGGGTAGGGTGCGTGCAGGTAGTGTGCAAATCCGTCTTTGGTTGGCCTAGAATATTAGAAAGGCGTCTGCCACACAAGGAAAATATACCCCACACAAAATGCTAAGACTCATGGATTTGTGTTTGCAGAAAGCTGCCATCAGGTTGTTTCAGGGCTGTCAGCCCTCTGTGGGCAAATTGATTCATCCATGGGTACAAGCACCCCAGCTCTGAGCGCTTATGCAGCGTTTGGATGCACAGACACTGGGAAACACCTTGCTGACCCTGCTGTATTACCTACCTGCTTCCAAACCCATAGAGATGTTCCATCCAGTCAGGGTCCTGCCCCCCTAGGCAGTGTTCCTGAGCACAAAGAGGGGACCTTTATTTTCTGCTGCCATCACTTGCCATCGATCAAAGCTAGAGCAGGGTGATAACCCACTGCAGACCTGAAAGGCTGTAATACACTCTTCCAGGAAGACAAACGCTTTCTGAGGCTTCCCTATAGCTATAACATAGCCTTCCATCCATCCATCTGTCCCTGCGCTTAGAAACAAGTTGGTTTAGTAAGGATTCAACAGCAACAGACAGTTTGGTCTCCCTTCCAGATGTGCTACTCTCTTCCTCAGTAGGTCAAAGTCCTCTCCCAAACTGCAGCCATTTCTGGGAAATGCTACCGGGAAGAGGAATGCCTGCCTCTCCTGTGTTACCTTCACAATATAATTGTAAATCTGCAACACTCTGAGCAGGCCACAGATTCCACAGGCCAAATTGTAAACACCGCAGGAATTTGAGGTCCTTGACATTTCATGGAAAGCAAAGCTGTGAGACTGAGGAAAACAAGCTAAAGGCTAAGTTAAGATGTGTCTACTAGCTCCTAAGAAGGATCAGTTCAAATAAGGAACTGCAGTCACAATTTCCTGCTTGATTGTCACTTTCTTCCAGTGAAGAAATAGTCTGCAACTGGCCCTTGTCAGGAACAAATTACTTTCCCTTCACTGCCAAGTCAGCTCCACATGCCCTCCACAGAAGAGAAGCAGCACTGCAAAAAGCCAGTTTTCCCCAGAGTTTAGGAACTACACAGGCTAGTAATAGATAATTTTAACGGGGTAACTTACCCTGCATTTACTGAGAGCAGTATAAAGGACTAAGTGGGAGTTTCATTCTAAATTAATTGAAAAAAATCTGCTATGCAATATTTTGCATAGGAATTCACATGAATGAAAATTTTTTATCCCCTGAGAGCAAGCTTTAGGGAGGGCTAAGAGAGAATCTAAATCCAACCATAAAAGAATGTGGTGAAAGCATATTGATATTTTAGCTTATGCTGTCAGATAGAGCCAATCTGTACAAATAAAAAAAGCTAATTAAAATTAATTACGACAAAAAGCTTTCTAAGACACACTGTTTTCAGACTTCCAGTTTGTTTGCTTTTAGTGTGGGCAAGATACAATAGGCATTCTGCTTAGGCCTTCCTCACTTCATTCTTTCAAAAAATGTTATTTGTGTGAGAAAAAGGGAAAATCATCAACAATGAGGGTCCCAAGTGGAGGGCACTCGCACTGGAGGGCCATTTGGAGTTTATTCTATGGCACAGTCTAAGAGTCCTTATTCAGTAGTTAAAATCAATGGTAACGTCGCTGAGAAAGGCACATCTGTCAGAGTTCAGGACTCTGAAGAAACTGTTTGAAAATAGTGAGAATAAAATCCCTAAAGCAATGATGTAAGCTTTAAATTCATTCCATTATCAAAAAGACTCACATGTAGATTTCCTAGTTTCTCAGTTAGGAGGTATACTTTGGTGCTTTGCTTTCCTTTGTTCAGCCTAAGTGAACTTTTACAACTTTACTGTATCTATCATCCTTCAATAAGTCCCGATGTGGACAATTCTTGACTGCTTACTCAAGTTTCTGGACTTGTTCTCTCCTAGGCAGAGAGTAACTTGATCCATGCATCCTGTTGATTCTTTCAATGTCTAAAATTAGCACTGTGCATGCACACTTCCTCTACCTGGGAGCATGCTCCCCGACAGAACCAGGGGCGCCACTCAGGCACAAAGGCCTAACTGTTGTTTCTTGACAGGAGAAACCAGAGATTTTTACCTTTACCTTCACATACAAGGAAGAGATTCCATCCCACTCTCAATCCAGCATATGTGACAAGTACCATTTTGTTCAGCTAAATGCTGAAAATGGTAACATGGTTTGTAATCACAAGTGGTGGCACCCATCCCAACATACAATCAGCAGTAGCCACGGCTCTGACAAGCCCAAACACGTTAGAAGCTATGTGGCGGTCACTGGACTGCACGCTTGGAAAGGTTAAAGAGAATCCCCCAGCCTCTCATTCGTCTCCTCCTCCACTCTTCCGTTCTCACAAGGATCCTTTGGGACACCCTTGCTAGAACAACATTTGTCAGAAAACGGAAGGCAACCCAATGGGAAACATCAGTGAACCTGCGTTTACTTTATTTAGAAATGACACCCCATCCCTGTCCCCTGGGGTAAAACTTCTTTTCTAGACATGACCTCAGAGATGTGCTACATGCACCCTGCACAATTTATCACCATGCTGCCTATAATTAGGTTTGTTAACATACAGCCTAGTGCAGTCTTGTTGACTGGGAACTTAATCAAGTTACTATTGAGTTCTTGTATGCATTGCTTCGGGTGACTGTTTTACTTGTAGAATTATAGCTGTGACCAACGTGAGGAAATTAGCTCTGGACACAAGTTTTTTACTTTTTTTTCCCCCTACATGTGAAAATATTTAGCAAACAGTGACAATGATGGAAAACAGTAGGAAACAAAATGTTCTACATTAGTATAAAACATGAAAAATGCAGCAAGGACCCTCAGTGGTACAACATGTGTTATGCTGGCTGGCAGTCCATTAGGCTTGATAGACATTTCACTTACCTAAGTCAAATATAACAGTCTAGTATTCATTAATATAAGAAGGGGGTTGTGGAATCAAGCCTACCATCTGGTTAGAACGACAGAATAATCTACAACTCATGATTAGGTCTAAGGAGTGGAATTTCACTTTAATCTTTTTCATTGCTCGAAATTTCCATCTGCGCAGTACGGCACATCATTTTTCTTCAAGACAAATGTGCTGTTTTTCATGTTCCAAAATTAGATCAGAAGAAAACGATTAATCATGTCATGGCCTGGGAAAGGAAACAAAGCCCTGATATTTCTCTCTCTCTCTCTCCCCCNCCACCCCTGCCAGCTCTGGCTCTTTGCAAGGTCCTTTCTTTCCCTGCCTCAATTTTCAACACAACTTTCAGAGATTCACACTGTGGTGGGCTAGAAACACTCAGAAAACAGGAATCTAAAGTAAAGATGCGGCTTTGATTTGCGTGGCCATTTTTATTTTCCCCTCGCCTCTCCCCCACCCCCAGTTTGCCACTTCGTTTCCTCCTTCTCTCGCTCTCTCTCCCTCTCCACCCCCTACCAAGTGCCCCCTGGCACAGGACGACAGATGGTGACCTGTTTGCATGTGACACCGTAACTGAATCTAAACTCAAGGAAACAAGTCACCGGGCTGCAAATTAGTGAGACCACACAACTGTCAGGTGGCAGTCCCCTTTGACAGTTGTAGGCCATTATAGGAACATTGATGTTTTCGCAGTGTGACAAAAAGGAATCCTTTTTGCAGCAGACCTGTCTGTCAGCTGGCTCTCAAGTCATAACAAATCCCTGGCACTCAGCTGAGGCTGAACATTCGCAGCGTCAGGAGGATGATAAATGACCTGCAGGGCTTTGAAGTGCCTTGGCAGTTCAGATGGGTCCGTAGTGCTGACAGAGAAATATACACAACAGCGTAACCAATAATGAGAACATTAAACATTCCTGCTTTGTGACAGGCTGACAGAAAAACCCAGCCTCACATCAATCATCTGTGGAGATATAACCTTGACAATTAGCCCCCTCTCTGATACTATGAGTAACCTTTTTTTCCCCCCCTCCCCACCTCCTTTTTTTTTTTCCCTTTTGCCTGGCTTATCTTCCCTCATCTTTTTTTTTCTGGTATGGCAGAGAGGGGAAAAAACAGCAGAAAAAAAAATCTGACATCAAAAACGATCTTTTCCTTTTCCTCCATGCAAAAATAAAATATGCCAGGACAAAGTTTATTTGATGGACTTCCACCTATTTCCCTTTAGGAGAAAGGAATATATTTTTTGCCCTATCTACCAAAGCATCTGTCACTACAAATACTCCTAGCAGAATATTGTTTACATATTATGCTTATTTTGTTCCTTAGGTTTTTTTTCCTTTCCCCTACTCTTACATTCATATCAGTGCATTCTGTTGTCAAGCATCGTTTCCACTTGTAAGAGTGAGATGATTAAGCACACCACTGTCCCCTTGTTACTGTATTCCGGGATCATTCAATAAAATAGATAGAATCTCAGCTTCTTCCCATAACCTTGTATTTTCTTTTTTTTTTTAAATATGTGTCTGTACTGGTTTCCCACTTTTTAGAACCCTTTACAGAGCAAAAAAAATCTTCAGAGGACAAATGAAAAGTGCAGCTGATCTTCCTGAAAACTAAACACTTTTAACAACCCCCTGGAATCATTCTCACTGAAGGGCAGGAATGCATCCTGATCTTGAGGATACTCTCTCCACTCACAGAGAATTTCTGTTGCTCTCCCCAGTGTGGGATCAGCAGAAATTCCTGATATACATGACTGAATTCTTGCCATGGCTCTCTTCTGACAGCAGAGGCATTCAAGCAGTGGGGTCAATGGGAGTGTTTGTGCTCTGTGAGAGGCAAATTAGGCTTCTGGGCACTTTCTGCACTGCATCCTGGTGGCCTGGAGTCTCCTAAGTTGCTAACTCAACCCCACAGGGAGGTTTCAAAGGAGCCTAAGCACCCTTATGAAATAGCCTCAACCATAAATAGGTTGAAAATGGCATTTGCTTCAGAGGATTTCATCTGAAGGAATTTCAGTAATGTAAAAACCCCAAAACTTTCTGTCACTGAATTAGCAGAAAATCCTCTATGGTGTGTTGTGTTCAGGTCTCTGTCTCCCTGTTCCCAAAGGAATTTCTGTTTCACTTATGCAATGACAAACATGCACTCTTGCTCTCATCAAGTACAGCACAGCTCAAATACTTTGATGTGAAGTTTGGGTAGTGAAACAGATTTATGCACAACCAAGCACTTGTAAATTAAAAAAAGCTGTGTTTCTAACCCTGAAGTAAAGTCTATCCCCAAGGTCCATTTTCCTACATACACTTTAAGATCCCTGTGCAATGCTTATGTAGTGGAAAAAAGATGAAAAGAACAAAAACACGAGGTCTTCAACCTTCAATACAGTTATAGAAGAGCCAGCTATAGACCCAGATGATGCTACTGAAATGATATATTCCAGAGTCTGTCAGCTGAGTCCTGCTGATGTCAAAGTATGTCCTGTGCACATGGCCACAGCTGTTGACTTCACTATTAGAAGAGATCAACATGAAGGAGAAAAGAAAGTTATTAGAAAGATGATCAACAGTAAGTGGCAAAACCTGTTCAGCAGTTGCCTGACCTCATTTGTACTCTGATCATAGTATTCTGATAAAAACACAAACCATGTAGTGCCTTTTTCATAGTACAGCAATGGAACCTTGGCCTCTGCAGACCCAAGAGGAGCCATTCACTCCCAGGTAAGTACTTTTAAGACACGGGGCTGACAACAATGGAAACGAAAAACTTCTGTTTGCCTTCATTATACCTGTTTAGTGGCTACTGACTGACTGACTGCCACAGCACACTGGAAACATACTGTGTACCACATTCCATAACCTATGTGGAGGATCTGGAGTCAGACATTGTGGCTGCTATGCCCTTCTCAGGCTTTGGAAAGCGCAGATGTGGTAGTGCTTGCCCACTGCAGGCTGAGGCTCTAGCAGAGCCAGGCAGCAAAGCACTTTAAGTGTCCTCTCTTTCCTCTGGATCTGAAACTGGTGTCTGGTAACAGAGGGACATCGTTCAATCTTTGGCTTTTCTACTGAGAGAGTGACTTTCCCAAAGACTGATTCTTTAGCTCAATAAAAACACCCACCTGTTTCTTTTGAGCCTGTCTCACAGCCAGATGACCTTTTCTCACCATGATAGCAGGTACAAAGGAAAGGGTGCTCTCAGCCAGTGTATTGTATCTGTGGGATCTCTCACGTGCTTGATTTCAGTCTTCTTTCACACACCTTCAAAGAAACGGCCACACCCCTCTTTTTAAATTGCAGCGTATATGAGTTCTAGGCCTGCTGGATAATGACAGGCTGGATAATGCCATCCCCTCTGCAGGTAGTAACACACAGCAGGCCAGCAACACTCATGGAGCTCCATTCCCCTTGCAGTCAGTCTCTGGCCAAAGCAAGTATGATTTCTGACCTATGAACACTAAGGGCCCAGAAATCATACCTTCCTCTAGCCTAACCCATTCCCATATGATGCTTTATGGCCTATCCTATAGCATCATCAGGAACCATGTCTGGGTAGTAACTGCTGATGGGTGAATCTATAGAGGATCTTGGTAAGATACATGTGGAGAATAAATGAACTCTCCTGTCTCAGCACCCTTCTACCTGCTTACCCACAGAAGAAGACAGGCTGCTTTCCACACTTTCCAGGGAGGAGATGGATGAGAAGTTTGCCCTTGACCACCAGGCAAGGAGCTTCAGGCCTTTTGCAACTAACATTGCAGAGTTTAACTTGTAGAAGACCATGGCTGTAGGAGTGGGTGGATGCATTCTGACCCCACCCTAAGAGGCCTCTCAGTGGAAAGAGTGAAAGACCTGAACCATTTGCTGAGAAGATGGCAGAGGTAGAGTGTAGCCACTCACTCCTTTTCTCCTGATCATATCGGAAGACTGAGCAAGCATCTGGCGTGGCCAAAGATTGGTGAGGCCAAAACTGGACCGAGCCATAAAGCACTAGTCATCACAAAGGCTAAGGAAAGGAAGAGTCAGGGGAAGCTATTTGGCTCCTCTGCCATTCAGGCAGCCATCATCTGTGTTGTCTGTCTGATGAAATTTTTAAGAACCAAATTTTGCTGAAATTACCAAATCTCCTAATCTCTTGGACCATGATTCTTACTCTAATATTTTTCTTGGCTTATAGCCTTGAGCTAATCACCACTCCCTGCCTCAGTTTCCTCACAAACAGGAATGGATGCATTCAAATTACATTCACCTGAAAGGCATGCTGTAAAATTTAATTAAGCCCTGAAAAGCACTCTGCAATTGTGAGATGAAAAGGTGCCATTAAAGGCTTCTAGTATTATATTTCACTAAGACTCTCAGAAATATTTTGGATGGAGTTAAAGAGAGAAAATAAAAGGCAAATAAATCATAAACATTGCAGAATAAATGCTGCCCGCCCCTTCTTATCTGTAACTCACAAGGCATATAGATTACATCTAAATAATCCTTTGTATGAAAAACTCTCCATACATTTGCACGCAAGATGTAAGGACAATGCTGGGTTTATATGAAAGGGAATATACATGTTTCCTTGCACACCCTCAGTGAAGTTAAAAGGGTTAATAAAATATAAGTTGAGATCAAAAGAAATCTGAGGTGACATTTTGGCCTTGAGGCCTTCCCTTGGCTGTGGGAAAACAGAATGAGGCTGCTCTGCAACATACAAGCTGAAGTACAATTAGTGGTGTTTTCAGACTGCATGGGTTTTTTTTCCTAACTTAAATCTGCAGAAATATAAGTATAGGCAATGAAAACACTGTGAATTTAGTTTTACCAGCGGAGAACTACTAACAGTGTTACCGATAAAGACAATTTGAGAAAATTCAAAGCTATGTAATTAGAAGATTATACCCAGCCAGAGCAGAATCAGATATAACAGTAAAATCATGATTATTAAGTGCACTCAAAAGGGAAGGGCTTGGTGCACGTGTATGCAGCTGCAGTGTCATGCACACATCCTGAGGACAACTAGAGACAGTTGGCCTTTCATCTTTTGACTTCCCAAGACCTCTGCATTACAGCACGGAGAACCACACACTCTATCAAACATTGTTATTTACACAACACATGGCAGGGAGTGGTTATGGAATAAATCAATACTTTGTGATATTTGTTACAAGCCACATGGCAGCTGAGCATTTCTAAGGCCTTATCCAAGGTCTGGCTTGAAGGAAGCTTATTACAGCTATATTAAAATTGCCTAATAAGTGAGGTTACCAGAGATGTGCACTGAGCCTTATTTTTTTAACCTCTGGAGTGTAGCCTAGTGAGGGCAGGGCTTTCATCTACAGATGAGCTCCTGATCTGACCCTCTTCAATCCAGACTCTCTTCTGTGTAAAAGACCAGCTGATCACCTTTGCCTGCAGCTCCCTCACAATGACATTGATCCCTAAGGATAGTAGTGATTTCAGAGCTGGACAATTGTCCTAGATTTAGTGATATAACTCTTAAAAAAACCCACATAACTCTTCACTACTGAGACTCTGCCTGTGCAGATCCCTGCTGGAAGAGAGCAGAGAGGGTGCACAATGGGAGAGTGATACCTACTTCCTAGAGGTCCCTCGGCCAGCAGGTTTTATGAACCATGAAGAATCTCACTTAATTCAGTATATGAGGAGCCTGGACCTCATATACTCACACGTGCATCCTAGATTGCTGAAGTTTGATTACGTAAATCCTGCGTATGCCCCAAAAAATGCTTTGGGCATCATGACAAGCTCTTGTAAAACAGCACTATTGCTAGTTTAAATACTGTCTGATACTCTACCATCTAAATACTATACCACCATTTTTCTGTGGTCTTGTAGTAGGTTTTCGTTAAAAAAACACAACCAGGAAACCCAACTAACCTCTCCAATTCTATTCTGTGAAAGCATATTCATTAAAATCTCCAGTGTGGTGAAGACTGTTTTAGAACACTAAGAATGCTTAAAATACAATGTTATCAGTTCCAAGCACCAAAACAGCACAACAACCATCAATAAGCTGCAAATTCACTGGGAAAAAGCCCATGCTTTCTTTGCTATTGCTCAGCACCCAGCACCTTGTTTAGAATTAGGCCAAATAAAGCATCTAAAATAGAAAGTGGCAGTAATTGCAAAATATGTTCCACTGTAATGGAGATATAGTGATTAAATAACACTATAAAAATCATTAAATAAAAAATTCCTCTTCAAATGTAAGAGACTTGTGTAAAAAGAAACACAGTAAACGAAGTATCTCATTATGTTCTTTCTTCTATATTAAGAATGTAGGCAATCACAAAAGGTAAAGGAGAACAAGCAATTCAAAGAGATGTGCCAGCCCAGAAAGGAATCTCCACCAAAGCCAAACAGGTACAGGAAAAAATACTCACCAAGAACCATGAGGTTGTGTGAAGCACTAAGAGGTTACATAAGGAACTTGTTACACTCTTACTAAATTGCCATACAACTGAATTTAAAAAAAAAAAATTAAATAATGTATGATACATTAGACATTAGTAAATCATTTAATGGAAAGTCACCTGAAATATTCAACTACATTTGTTCAGATGGTAACATAAAATTGGGTCTAAAAACTAAAAAAATCAGCCTTTTCTTTATTCTACTGCTCAGAGTTCATACATTAGTCATCTGCCGTCTCAGCTACATCTCTTTTTTTTTTTTGGTCTCACAACTTTCTTACTCCAGTTTTTTGAAATGGCCATCTCAAGTATTTTTTCTCTTTTCATGCTTTTCTTTCTCAGCTCCCTGGTTTCCACTTATAAATCAAATTCAACACACGATTTTAGAGCACTACAAAGCACTGCCCTTGGACCTCTTTCTTTACCACTGCTTTCACTAGTCCTGATCCTTAAAAGAACTGTCAGGCTTGCTTGGACTGTCTGAGTATTCTTTCCCTATTGTAGTCTTTATTTTTTCACCTATGACATAAAGCATGTTTGTGACAGCTTTAAATTCACTTTTGCTAGATGTTTCCTGTAGAAAACTCACATGTGCTGTTGCACAACCGTGTCCCTATGCCCAAATTATGCTGTTTCACGCCTTTGAGATGTCTGTAGATGAAGTCTTTCAGAGCAAAGAAAGCATTAATTGGCATCAGCAATTTCTGTTGAGTAGTCTTATGTACATCCACAGTGCCATATACACTAGCCATGCACGAACCCTCAAGAACAAATTATTTGAGGGAACTACCCCTCGGGAAATTTGCAGAGACTGTGTTAAACTGAAGTGATGTTCAGTAATATTTTAAAACCACTAAGCAGGTGACATAAAAAGTTGATACAGTAATTAAATTTGCAGAAGATGCTAAATTAAAAAGTATTGCAAACATAAGCAAAGACAGAGAAATAACAAAGAGAACCTGAAAAAGCATAAAATAAGAGCAGGAAATAACAAAATTAATTTCATCCGGGAAACATGCAAAGGTACTGTACATCTGGGGGAAATATTTCAAAATTAAATTCCAAAAGTAATCCGATCTTGTGGTTCAAGGTGTAAACTGATTGCCACAGCTGAAATAATCCTCTCAACCTTCCTGCTCAGCAACATATAACTGGCAAGGTCCATTACGAAGGGTTTTGAAAGACCAGGCACAAGGTTTTTTTGGAGGCAGGATGCCTGTTTCTTACAGAAAATCCTCTGCAACATCTAAATTCAGAGAAATAGCCGAGTTCATTGAGAACATTACCACTCTTGAGCAAGCAAAATATTCGCTTACTCCCCCTTTCATGCCCAACAGTTACTTCCATGCCCTCGTTTGTACTCTTACTAACAATTCAGCACAGACCCATGACACAGTGGCAGTGGCACTAACAGCACAAGTTGAAAAGAACAGGCAAGGGCGATGCCAGGCTAGTTAGAGGGTGAATTATCTGGGCTCTTAGTATTCCCAGCCTCTGAGAAACCACCTCAGCTACTTTTCACTCTCAGTGGCCACAGGGACTGCTGCACCAGACAAGCAGTAATGTTGTCAGAAACACAGAACCAGATACTCAGTTGATGTCAGTCAGGGCTTTTCTGCTGACTTCAAAGAGAATAGCAAATTTAATGTGAGTTTACAGTGAAATAGGATATTGAAATTCTTCAGTGCTGCTTAGTTTTCCATCCTTGGGCTCACCACAATCAGGAACTAGAGAAGAGATGAGGCTTTGTACAGCATTGATGAAACTACAGCAAATATATCACTAGGCTTTGGACCTTGAATGCCGTTAACTCATAGAGAAACTGGAAGAAGTTGAATGGAAATCAATAACAATGAAGGATCTCAAACAGATGGGCTTTGAAGAAAGTCACTATCTTCTTTTGTTACACATAAAAGACAAGAACTGTCATTAAAATAAATAAATTCATTATATCCCTATAGCAAGTCAGTTGCTCTCTATCTCTGTTTCAGAGCAGAGCTTCTACTTAGGAATTAACTTTCTACTACACCTCTAAATAAACAGCACATATATCCTCACACATTGCCTGCCCTGTTCTTCTTAGATAAACAATCTGTACAGGAATGAAATTAGAAACTAAGATGAGTCATTGGTTTCACCACTCATTCAGATCTGTTCATTGTCTAACCCCCACGCATTCAGCTGATTCAATTTATTATGAAATTCCAGAGGTGTGAATGCTGGACAATAGCTTAAGGAGTCTTTGCAGCTGGATCACCTCTCGTCACTGAATTTAGTATGGTTACACATGGGCCAAGAACAGGATTTCATGGAAACTAAATTGAGATTGAATAGCCTTCCATAAAGATTTGCTGTAGCATAAAGAATAAATCATACACTTTCACAAGAATTTTTGAGTCAAGTTTACAGTTTGTGTCAAGCTGACAGCGTTTGCTTCTGTCTGATGAGTGTGAAGCCAGTCTCCTCCAGTGCGGCTATCCTTAAAAAGTCATACTGAAGCATATAAAATGTCCAGCTCCTGATCTCATGGAAATTACTTCTCTGATGGCATTTATGATAGCAAATGGAAAGAAAAAAAGAAAAGACAAAACAAATTCTTGGAATAATCTCATTATAACCGTGGTCAGCTTTTTACACCGGGATAGCTTGAAAGCTCCAAGGAGCGTATGTTAATGCAACTAAAAACATTTAATGAAGGAACTGTTGCCACACAGATACTAGGGAGATAAGTATGATCTCTGGTTAAGCACAATACTTGGATCTTAAGTGGTCTGGGGCCTGTCCCTCACTGTGCAATGTATTTCCTGTACAAACCTAAACAAACTGCTTTAGAAGTACCCTACTTCCAGGTCTGTAAAGTTAGTACTCTGTCACCTACTTCTGTTCATGCTTCAAGCTACATACATTCGCAGTGTATCTCACGACAGAGAACAGATATGGAACAGAGGAGAGAAGGTATTTCCAAAGCAGGTAATACTATTACAGGCAACTGGCACCATCAGATTTCAGCAGGCATGTATGTCTAGAAAATCTTCTCCAGCCAGAAGAGGGAGATCTGTGGTTTGAGATCTCCAGACCAACAATTCATATGAATCACTTTGGGTGGGCTTACCTTGCACTTCATCATCAAAACCTATGCCAAGGTTATGGGTAGTACCATTATGCACAGTCAGATATCTTTGGCTCTCTGTGGCATGTAGGTTTTCCAGCTGTCATGAGCCCCTGCTCTCCACATGCTCTTTAAAAGAAGACTGAGCATGAAGATGGAAATGCAGTCGTGATATAATGGAGTGTGGTGCCTGATACTATCAGGGTTTTTAATATTAGTCTCTTTGCTGCAGGGTTTGAGCACTTCCAGCTGAAGTTGGGTGCTGCCATCATCCAACTGTCTGATAGAGAGACCTGCAGGCAAAGTTGTGGTTATAAAACTTGAGATGAGCAGATCTTCTATCTGTATAATGAGCTAATTAAAAATTAATTTAAACGTAGTCTGTATAAAGTGCTGAAGCATATGATGTGGGGTATAATCCTATGCTGGATTTGACAACTCACAGCTGCTACTGCATATTCAGTGTTTTTGAACAAAATGATATGTTCTTTCTGCCAGACTCCAACGAGAATTTTCTCTTACTGAGGACTTGAGAGTCTGACTCCAGGATGCAGATCGAATGGTTAGTCTATGTGATGATATACAGAGATGAGAGCTCAGATCTAGAGGACATTTGACTGTGTTTGCACACATGCTGTTCCGTAGACTAAGCAGTGTTCTAGAAAACAAGCATGGATACATCCACTGTCCTTCCCATCATTCTTTGTTCCAGACTTTCCTCATACTACACTAGCTTGTGTGTCTCACCACTTTCAGTGTTGATGTATCCATAAATAGGATGAAAATATCTGTATTGGCAATAAGCACAAAAGGTTTTTTGCCTTCAAGGCATACAGACCCCTGGGAACTATGTGGAAAGCTGAAAGGCAAGCTCTGATTGCTTTCTTCTGCCAATGAGTCTCAGCTGGGACACAGATATATATGAGGTGTCAGGAGCTGGGGAAGCAGAAATCAGAAAGGTAGGAGTGCACTTAGGAATCCATGAAGAGAAAGAGCTCGTACAGTTCTTGCTCTCTTCTTGGACAGGGATCTACCACAAGCCATAACCAAGCCCTCCCCCAAATGAGGTGCTAGTCACTGTACTGCAGAGACATTGGGAGTCCTGGATACACCAAACTCTGCTCCTTGCAGCCAGGCCAAAACTGGGATAAAATAGTATGGTACTGCTTGCAGAACCAACTAGAGGAAGAGGCATTCTCTTGCTTGTTTAGCAATGATATTTAAATAGCCTAGAATGAGCAAATACTGCAATGGACTAAAAAGAAAATCCCTTTCAGTTTGAATGAGAGCAACTGAATTGTTGCCTTGGCTTGAAGACTGAAAACCATATAAACATGAGTCCAGCTATATGAAGCAAGATAGGAATAAAAAGATTACTTCTGAAAATAATTACTTAGTGTGGTAATTTTTGAATCTGAAAACAACCACTTCCACTGACAGTTCACTAAACATTGGTATGTTGGTAGTTTGCTTCCTGTATTATTAAATAAAACATTTTCCTTCTTGACCAAAAAGCGTGTTAATTAATCTTAATGAGATATAGCCTAGAAACACAATTAGGTAAGAATTATGCATGGCCACACTTACTTTTGTGGTGTTACCAGTTACAGAATCACTATGACTCTCGATAGGAATAACCTCAAACAGAGCAAAACAGAACAGCAATTATGAAATAACTCCCTACTTACTAGAAAGAGAAGCTTCAGGCAGCTTTCTTAAACAGCAAGAACACATTTGTTCCTTACTCACCACCTTTATTTTGCCAGTGTTCCCAAAGCAGGAAAGGCACAGGAGCCCCAGGAGTCTCTGAGTTGTAGTGGAGAAGCCCAAGGAGGGCAATCTTCAGATTAAGAAAGAGAACCATGAATAACAGGTAATTTACGTGAATGAGACACAGAATATTTAATTTGAGAAAGAGCCTTCCATTATTCCCTTAAAAACTCAGTAGTAAAAAATCAGCATAGAATAAACCCATTAATTAGCCAATTCTAGCCAGCTACTGTGTATTGCTTATTGAATTCACATGAGAGCTCACAAAGACCTTGGTTGCTTAAGGTCCCACAAAAGGGTGCATCTGTATGTTTCTGCAGTAGTAATGCCACCAAACTGCTTTTGTTTTGTGGTCCCTATGAAGATGTTACATAAAATTTCAAACCAATATTAATTTTTTAAAAATATTTTCCCAGAATACTTATGTACATATTCAAGATGCAGACCATAACCAGTTACAGCCCTCTGTCCTAAAAGAACACTCTATAGAAAGGCTAGAGTTCATCAGGACAAGAGATAGGTTCTCTTGTAGGCTCGTCAGGACTCCTTTATGAAGCAAAGAACAAATTTTCAAGAACTAAGTAACACTGAAAACTTTGGCCTCTTTTGTTCTATGCCCATAGTGCCTTTTTGCTTGCTCTTTCATAAAATGGAATGACACATACATGATACTAGAGAGATGACCATAATACAAGAGCATGTGCAGAGCAGAATACATAAGAAGAGCTTGGATAAAACATTCCTTCCCAACCCTTCTTCACCTATGCCAAAGGTTTGGTAGCCCTGACTATGGGCTCAACATCTACCAAGTGAGATCTGATTGTCTTCCCAGTTGCAGCTGGTCAAATTTTTAATGATTGCCTTTTACAAAAGGAAGAGAAGCAATGCATTAACTGTTTAGCATAGAAACGCATGGTAGAAAACAAAACCACCATCATAGGAAGTAATATTCTTGTGTCCTGTACCTCACACTTCAAAGCTCTTCTGGATGTTTCCCTTACCACACGTATTGACTGGTGATCTGTACAGCCCATTATTTGGTCATTTATCCATGAAAATAAAATTCAAAGGATGACAAAATACAAACCATGCCTATTCCCTCCTGCTAATTTTATTTAGTTTTAGTAAAATCCAAACTGAATACCTGAATCCTCTGAGTGATTTTTATGCTGTGGTGATTAAGGATGTATTGGGGTTGCATGGCAATGTTTTTACAGTGGGGGAGGTTACAGGGGTGGCTTCTGTGAGAAGCTGCCAGAAGCTTCCCCTGTGTCTGACAGAGCCAATGCCAGCTGGCTCCAGGACAGACCCACTGCTGCCCATTAGCAGCAGTGCCAGTGGCCTCTGGGATAGCACTGTTAAGAAGGGGGGAAAACACCCCCGTGCAACAGCAGCTGGGAGGGGAGTCAGCCAGGGCCACTCTTCCTAAAACAAAGTCCCCAGGAGCTGTCTGGAGTTCTCTTGCAGCCCAAGCTGTTCAGCATGGAGACTTACCACAACAACTTGCCACAAGGAATATGCAGAGCAAGGTTCCCATGGCAGTCAACTCACACTCAAGAACAATTATGAAAATCCACAGTTTAATTGCCACAAATAGAGTTTTCTCCAATCTTTTCCTTTTTTTTTCTGCTTCATGTGAAAAGAAACAGTAAAATTATCTTACAGCAGATTTCTTTTTAGGCTGTGGTTAGATGCTTGGAGAACAACTGAATCTTGTGTGTAAGGTCCATGTAGCAAGGATGAGAGTTTTGAGACATGATGTGATCAAAGGCTTTTGATTGCTATATCTTTCTCAGGCTCTCCTGACAGCCTATTTTAAAATTAGACTCCTCCTTAGAAATACTCCTTCAGCTTAGCTTTTCAGAAAATCCCTGTATGTGACAGATCTAAAGCACACAACTGCCAAGAATAGTCTTTCAGTTTCCATTTACAGCAGCGTCGTTCTGGTTTATCAGGAAAGTAAAACACGCAAGCATTTACAGGAAAGATCTTAATTGTTTCAATGGGTTTGGTCTTTTTATCCTGCACATTTCTAAACACATTAAGCATGTCTACATGTTTTTTTTTTTCTTTTCACTTGCTGAAGGATTCATCTAACAAACTGGGATCTAAATGGAAAGAGTAGAGATGCAGCTACACAGTAAGGGTGTGATTTCATGGTCAGCTTCATCTAGTTGAACTCTGAAATACTACTGCAAGGGACAAGTCTTCCTTTCCCCATCTCACCTGTCTGTCCTCCACACTTTGTGTCAGCACATGGAGATGCATCCTCAGCAGTTAGCCAGATCCGGTCCCCAGTGCAGCTGTACAGCTGGATGAGTGCTGCTGCTGACACAACACAAGGACCAGGGACAAACCCTTTTGCCACCTTTTTGGAGTTTAGAAATAGATTAGCCATGGTTGATATAAAAATACACCCAAGTATCACCTCTTTTTGGTGAAGAAAGGAAAGAGCAGATTCCTGTGTTATTTGCTGCACAACAACAAATCTAAAGAGATACATCAGACAAATGTTTGTTCCAAGAGATCGGACAAGAAACATAAATTAAACCAATTGAAATGAAATTGTAAGAGAAGTGTTATGGACAGGGAACTGTGAGGTTTGAACATTCATTTTTCATTAATTTCATCTTCATCTCAGAAGATATTATTTCCAAAACTATACTGAATATTGGTGTCATGCTAATTAGCATTACATGAAAAGGTGGCTTAGGAGAAAGAGCTAAGCCAAATGGTGGAAAAGGTAATACACTAGTGGCTTCAGCAGAATTTGGAGGAAGCCTTTAACATTTTTTATCCATTCCCCCACTGTCTGCTAAATACACAAAAAGACAGCAGAAAAACTTCAAGTTCTGTAAAAGGACAAGTTTGCTTGCAGAATGAGCAGTGCAAAGTTAAATTCTTTTCTTAGAAACAGATATTCTTACTGTTGAGAAAAAAAAGGGCCACTTCATATCAGAAGAATTAAATAATAGGAGAAAATGAGGCAGTTTCCTTTAGAGCAGTTAGCACTAGCCATTTTCAGTGCCAAGAGCCCAGATTAGATAGACCACCACAATGATCCTGAACGGCTTCTATCCAACTCACTGCCCTTCACCTCGGCACCACTGGCACAGTGCTTCAAGCCTTTACTCTGCAAGACAGCAGGATACAGGCACCAGTGCTCTGTTCTGCAGCAGGATATAAAACAGCAGTTCCCACAGCCATCACACGGAGCTACGTGGGTACCTATTGCCAGGAAGGGTGGGGTGAGAGCACTTGGAAGGCAACTACTGAAAGTTCAAGTCAACAGGTTTGGAAACTTGGCAAAGACAGCGTAGACAAATAACTCAAAGTTTGCAGGGCACCTCTGTGACTGGTATAAATCAGATGAGTACTACTAAGTTCAAGGGAACCTGCCAATGCATGACAGATGAGAACCCAGTCCTTCGCAAATGCTCCTCTGAGTCCTGGTATCTGAACTGCTTGGATCTCATCCAGTTTCCTAGTGTTTCCTCCAGGCCAAGATGAGAACCACGCAAAATGTTCTGCCATTCTCAACGCAGTGAAAAATGAAATCACATTTGATCATGAAAGTTGATCCTTCATTTTTTACATCAGCAAAGATACAGAGGAGATGTAAAAAAGATTAAGGAACTTCCTCTCCTTCTTTCAAATCCCCACCCTGTAAGTGCTTTCCTGCTGCTGACAGAAATGAAAGTCAGGCCTGGATGAATCCAGCAGAGACACCCAGAGGCATCGGAGCAGTGCTGGGCCCCTCCCAATGCCACACCGCAGTTCAAAGCCTTGAAAGGCTGCAGATCTCCCACTGTGCTGCAGTTCAGCTCCCACCCAAAGAGCCGCATACCTTGCAGCAGGGTACTCTCTTTGCAGCAGTGGCTCCTCTGGGACAGTAGGTCCTTATCATCTCTGCCTTCCACCAGTACAGTCACATGCTGCTCTCATGGTGTACAAATGCTGAGCAGCATCTCTGCTCCTCCTGCTCATTTTACCTCTAGCTACAGTCAATTCCAGTCAAAGCTCTTTATTTGCTGAGTGCATTTGTTCTGGTTTAGGGCAAATTCGGGAGGAAACTTCCAAAGGGGTCCCTCTAGAAAGCAGATTCAAGTGGCCCCTTCCCCAGCTGGTTCGGGAAAAGATGTCCGCGGAGAAAAGCTGAAAAAACCTGTTTATTTAACAAGCAAAGTATTTACAAGCATAAAAAATGAATAATATTACACAATAAAACCTCTCACTATTCTGAAGAGACAGCAAATTCACAAAGTTCTTCTCGTGGGGTGTAGCTTGGCTCACTCAGTCTCTTATCAGTCCCTCCTGTGTTGGAATGCAGAGTCCTAGGCTCCCATGGGCCACAGGTGTTAGCTCCTGGTGTTTTTCTGGGTTTTCAGTCCAGAGCAGGGCCCATCAGTTCCAAGAAAAAGAAAAGCCACAGTATGAGGAACTTCTCTGCCTCAGCTAGCTAAAAAAACTAACAAAAAGCAAAGGAGAGCTCTCTCCCGCTGTCCGTGCTGCAGACAACACAGTCTGTGAGAAGGAAAGCTGAAGCTCTTATCTTTATGTTTTTGAATACAGCCGCCTCAGACATTCCACCACTTCTCCTTCTCTCCCCCTTCACTCTCAGATCTAGTTTTAAAGGTGCAAAACTTATTTCTGGGCTAAACAGATGAATGGGGGTACAATTCAGCATCATAAAGTCACCCCAGGACACTGAGCTTTGCCCACTGCTTGTGCCCCAGCTCCCTTTTGAGATGCTTGCTTTGACAATTGCCTTCCTACACAACAAGGTTGTCATAAGGATTTTTGAGACAATGAAGCCTGTAGTAAATGGGAGTCTTGATAATAGCAGAGAGATCAGATTTCACGCCTTGAGACTCAGTGTCACTCCATGCATGCTGCACACACGCAGGCCAACTGCACACAGTATGCACTGCTGTGCCCTGGGCTGGAGCTTGCAAAATTGCTTTCCTGCATATGCACAGTAGCTTTTTCCTTAGCAGCCACTGCCACCAGTGCCCAAAAGGCACCCATCTGATGTGAAATATTGGAGGAAGCTTTTCAGTCAACTTCTCACATGAAGCATGAGACTTCACTGGGCATTTAGAGGACATCTAGCAACTCCTTCACTGGCCAACAGGACTTGAAGATGGCTCCAAATTCACACAAGAACAGACTGCTTAGCCTCAGACCTTGCAGTTTTCAGACTTACTGATGAAAATAAGCACAAAATAAAGACATAAAAATACAAATTAAATAAACAAGTAAAAAGCAAATCAAAGCTTTTCAACAGTTAAAATGATTTCATAAAAGTTTGAAGTTCATTCCTTAGCACAGGAAGGACTCAACTACTTGGACTGTTGATTTAGCCAATATTTTGACACAGTAAAAGATGGCTCCTAGTTGCAAGACCTGGCTCCATTAATACCAACTTCCAAAACAACTGAAATTGTCAAGCATCTGGTTCAGCCTCTTCCAGAAAGTCAGGCAGGACCTGAACTCTAAACAGAGATTTGAATTTCACTGTATTTCAGGGCTGATGGTGAGAGGGTTGAAATATCAAGTTCCTCTGGTCTATCTTCAGTGAAACAAACACAGTTCTCTAACCCCATCGTTTTCCCAAGATGCTGCTGTGGTGTGGGCTGAAGGGCTGGGAGAGAAAGGAGTGGAAGAGGAGAAAGAAGTTCCTCATTCCCCCCTATTGCCCTTCCTGTTTTCATGTCTGTTTATGCAGAGGATTGTCTTTCCACAAGCAAACAACTAGAGACAAGCTCACTCCAAATGTATGTTCTCTCATGTTTCAAGCACTTGCTCTGTTCTTGCTGAATGTTTAGTTACAGCATGAGAAATGGATATGTGGAATGAAGACATTTCCCCTTTGACTCGCACATTTGCCGAAGGTATGTCAAGGATCTGAGGCAAGGGGTATGGGCAAGCTTTCAAGAGTTTCCCCCCCTCCCCTTCTCCTTTGCTTGCTTATTAGAAGAGCAATAAATATCAAGCAGACAGACCCTTCTCACAGTTACAAAGCCTACCTGTAACTGAGCTGGATAATTAGCAGCCTTGAAGATGATATATGACTTTCATTACCCTTTGGGACTGGAGACTAAATGAGGACAGAGCTAATTGCCGTGCAAAGCAGTTTGGCATGAATGAGAAAAATGCAGGCGCTGTCTCCTGCCAAAAAAGGGCCCTATTGCTGCTCTGATCTCATGGCTGGTTTTTGCCGCAGGAGTTCACTTGGTGTCCATAAATCATGGTCTGCTTACAGCTGAAACTGCACTGAGTCATCAACATGCAATAAGCTGAGTGACAGATTCCAGCCTGACTACATTAGAACTTCAGACTTAGTCCTCCCCCCCACACTACCCGTACTTAACAGAAAATTAAACCCAGACTACACAGACATGAAGGCTGTGAGAAACACAAGGCTTGTTTACTTGACAATAGTTTTTTAAGACTGATGTTTCCAGGAAATAACATCATGCATTTTGAAAGGGAGAGGGCCACAAGCACCGAATTTATAAAATGACCCACTGCTATAGCACTCGGTTTGTCCTTCCTCATGTAATAACTGATTAAAATGTATTGCCTTCCGTTAATGATCTAAAGTGGCACTTTGTCATCTTAGCTCTTATGGAGATAGATTTAGTCAGCTAACTGAGAAAATATTTTGCTGCTCTTTAAAATTAGGCCAGAAGAACCTGAAATTTGATTGCAAACCTGCTTCCAAAGTGACCTGGGGCATATTAACACCCATACTGTACCCTTAAGAAGTGTGGGCTTCTGGGGAATCTAACCCATCAGTGCAAAAGAGAGTCCTTGAAGATACTCTTTTCCTCTCCCCATACTGTTTTACAGAGGATCTTTTGCTTTTCCCTAGAGGTACCTTAGGTCTATTTTTTTTAATGGAAGAGATTGTGCTGAATTTGCAATATGGTATCCTGTCAGATCCTAATCAATTAGCCCACATCAGCTCAGCATAAGGCAGATACCAATTTAACTCACAGAGCTAAGCCTTCTGATTTTCTCTAAGGGCAGTCACATAATTCATTCTTTGTAGTGCCAAATTATATTTGACATTTAATTTAAAACTCAAGGTACCATAATACAAAATCCCACTAAAAATAATGGTGATAAAGCAGAGGAACATTTCATTTGACAGTGAGGATTTTTTCAGCTTATTTATGCACCCAAACTTTTCCCCTCACCCACCTTTCAAAGGCCCAAACTCAGAAGGCAATGACTTTCAGGGGATTTTAGCCTCTACAGGTGCTTGCATACAGTAAAAGGGCACTTAAAGGTGAAGCATACATGGTGGTTGCTGATCACCTTTTGGTGGGTGAGCTCTGCCCTCCATTCCCTGATGACACAAGCTCGACTTTCCATGTGTTCTTGCTGCTGCAGATAGTAGAAAGAAATATTCCCATAGAGTGGCTGGGCTAACTGGAAAGGTTGTGTGTGGACTAGAGGAGGGGGAGCCAGCCTGAAAAGGCTGAGGTTTTTTAGAAGCCCCAACAAGAGAGAGGAAAAATATAAAAAACGTTTAATGGCTTCATTCACCATTCTCTGCTACACAGCAACTCCATTCACAGCTTCCTGGCACAATGGAAGTCTGGTGGTTCATCAAGCATGTCTAGACTCTGACAATGCTGGTTTATGCACAAATGATAATAAAAACCCCAAATTCTCCTCCTTTCTTGAAACGTGCAACACACTGTGAATCCATGGGGAGTTCTAGCCATGGGCTCACTCAGCACTTCCAGTAATAAAAGCACTACTTGGAAAAACTGTGCAGCTGTCTCTGTCAAGGTGAGTGGCTTGTAGGGACTGACTCTTTCTGTTGATAGCATGCAAAATGCTAAGCAGCCAGAGATCTGCCTGGCTAATCCAGAGCAGCTCTATGAGAAGACAAAGTAATGGATAACAGCAGGCTCTGTCTGCATTGTTGAGACAATCCCAGATAGAAATAAGCAAAGGACACTGGCAGTGCAATTCTCCTGAGAGGGACTCAACTTTTGTCCTGTCAAGAAACAGCTACTACTTTGCAATAAAAAGAAGCAAATGTCTAATGTTCTCATCCTTTATGTGCCAGATTAGCTCTTGGGGGAAAAAAATCATCACTGGTCACAACATGCTTCTCAATATAAGATGGATGACTCAGATTCTGGGATGTTAGGTCTTACTGTGGATTTCAATCCCTGATTAAGATGAAA
Source organism: Irena cyanogastra (assembly GCA_013397155.1). Classification (NCBI taxonomy): domain Eukaryota; kingdom Metazoa; phylum Chordata; class Aves; order Passeriformes; family Irenidae; genus Irena; species Irena cyanogastra. The sequence goes on from VWZV01010978.1 coordinate 375,173, forward strand.
ATAGTTCAGGGGTAAACTCTGGTATTTTTAGAGTGAGTGTAGGCCTCAGGTTAGGCATTCTTGCTCTATTTCACAGTTGCATGTAGATGCGTGCATATGCTACTGGGAGACAAGCTCAAAATTTTTGCGATCCATGTGAGTGGATCAATTTCTTTTAGTACTTGCTATGTGCTCCACATTTCTGTTATAGAAGGCACAAGGCATTATCTGGGTTATGAAATGTGATCAGGAAAAAAGTTGCTATGCACCGGAGTGAGAGAGTGCATTATCAGCATACTTGGAAATGAAAGAAACTGTATTTGATGTTGATACAGAGTGGCTGTGTGACAGGTTTAAATTAGTGGAACAATTGTGAGGGTGTAACACCGCTGTAGGATTTCCCTATCTTCCATCAAATTTCATGGTGGAATAAAAAACACAATCCCAAAACTTCTGGAAAAGCAATTCTTCAGCATTGTAGAACACAGAGCTCCTTTCTATGGTGTGTATCCTGCAATTCAGCTCTTTCAGACATCCTGAACTGAGACTGTTTCAAGACATTATTTTCAATAGGAAGGATTTTGTATTTTAATTGTAAGGATAAGAGTACAAGAGTCTCAAGTCTAGATGACTGCTTTCTTAATCTAACTATACTTTGGCTTTTATAGCATACTTTAGAGTTCCATAGTTTATTAATATTTTTATGTGGAAAAACACTTCCATTGGTTTAAACACTATTAAAAATTCTAAGAAATAGAGATGAAGCATTCCCTGTTGCTTTTTCATAAAATTTAGGATTGTATCATGAGGAATTATGCAGCCTTCATACCTCTATTTCTGAGCTCATTTTACTTAGCCTCTTCTCATCTGGAAATCTTTCCAGAAATTGGCTCACTGCTTTTACCCCTTCTAAATCCTGTATGCAGGATCCTTTTGATTCAAAGGCAAGATATAATTTTCAAGATGTTAACCTGCTATAGGTTCATATCATCCACTTCATACTCAGTACTGTCCCAGAAATTGCTGCAATTGTGAAACTGTGTAGGTACACCTGTAACTTCTCACCAACTTAATGGCAACATTTTGGCACACAAACATACAAGTGCACAAAATCTTTAGAATATTTAAGCCAACAAAACATTTTGTACCAAATTCTTAAGAAAATTCAGCTTGACAAATATTTCTTCAAAACAGTTTGAATGTTTTCAGGTAGGAAATTATGCAGGAACTGATACAATTGTATTACTGTAAAGAAGCTGGATTAGCTAAATGGTCATTTTAATAGCCCATTTATATCACTAAATTTTTACTATTGCAGGGACAGAAGCTTTAAAAATAAGGAATAATTTAAATTCAAGAAATATCTAGACTGGAAAACTGACATTTTGTATTACAAAGAATCATTAAATAGAAGTGAAGGGATAAGGGCATTGACTGACATTCAGACCCTCAGATACATAAATTGGTTCCAAATGCTCACAACTTAAGCACTTTCACTGAAAAAAAAATGTAAACAAGAGACTAACTTTAAATTTATGCTTTCTGAAGGTCTTGTTCATAATTTCTTTTCATATGTGGGATTTACCATATTGCTTTGCAAGGAGTCTATCAAATATGGGGCACTGACTTCAGAGTCCTTGCATCCAGTAAGGAAGCTGATTTTGAATTACGTCGTGCAAAAACATTAGCGATAAAATCCCCTTATAAATACAAACAGAAAACTAAATAGTGTAGAAGCCATAAGGATTGGAATGCAGGGAGAGGCTGAAAGAGAGGATGCAAATGTCCTCGTGACACTTACACAGTCTAATTTCTGAGGAGAATTCTACTTCAATTTATGGTGATGTAAAGAAGGCTCAGAAAACAGCTTGTTTACTCCTCATTTAAAATACTCCCAGAAAAATGGATAATAGTTTCTCTAAATCACTCCTGCAATAGGATTTTATAATTAATAACCCAGACACATTTGTCACCATCCTTAATCATGGATATTTGTGTGAAGATTTCAACAACCTCTATTTTGTCCCAGTTTAAGTTCCTTTAAATTCTTCCAAGCTCCATTGTGGAATAACGCTCTGCATAATTTAAAGTTGTGTTTGACCCCTGTTCCAGGTCCTTACTATATCTATATTGAGGAGCATTTTTCTGAAGCACAAACAGCAATAATTTCAAACAATTTGAATTTCCTGATCACTGTCTGTCCATCCAATCTGAGGAGCTGTAGTATCTTACATTTCCTTGTTACTGACAAAAGTATTTCTGAAATTCCAAGTTAATTAGTACCACAACATTCCAAGTACTGTAAGAGGCTATGCCCTGGTTTTCCAATGGGATAAGCAGGGTTTGCTGCTGTTCCACATGCAATAAAAATAAATTCCCTAGACAAAACCAGTAAAGTCTAGATTGCCAGATAACAAAAGATAAAAACATAGGACTTATTTTTCTGACATTATAGTTTAGGAAACAAAGGCTGAGAGACAACAAATGTTTTGCCCAAGATTGCCAAGACTAGTCAAAACAAGGACAAAAATTGAGTCCAGATTTCTTCAGACTCATTATGGATCCTGTATCACATGATCATTTTGCTCAGTAAATGAATGGCAAACACAGCCTGACCAGCAGCCTACTGAATTCAACATGAAGAACTCTTGCTATTTCCAAAGGGGATTTTGATTTTGAGTCTATTGGGTTACTCAATGCATACAGGCAAAAGAAGCCTGCATCTAGAATAAAGCTGAGAATATGCCACAGCAGACTAGATTCCTTCTTTTTTTAGGCATCTCTAATTCATTGGCCATGAATAACATAATATTCACTGAGTCCCATCTGGTGTTCAGTTTTGTGTCTAAGTGCTTTGCATTGTTGGACTGATAATTTCAACTAAAACCAGTAAAGCGATATACAGGACCTTGAAAACAGTAGTGGAATAAAAAGAAATAAGAAATTGAATAAAGGAGAAAAAATAAGCTTGCTTTAGTCTGTAAGGAACAAAATTGATGCCTTTTAACCTTACACATAAGTTCTGCACCATTGCTTTTTAAAATCAGCTGGAAATCATTTAAAATCAAATTGATTTTGGCTTTTACATTCAGATGCACTTCAGCTTCTCACTTACTGGCCTATACAAATAATGTCTTCAGCCAACCTGTGTTTAGAGTGGGTTGAAAATCAGTTTGTGTGTTCACATGTTTATTGGAATTTTCTCATTTCCATTTCACTCAGAGCCAATCACGATCAGTTTAACTTGCTGAGGAACATGTCAAGAGGCTGATTTAATGGGTGTTTTAGCAAAGAAATGGTTCTTAATACGGCGAATTTTTTTTTCTTATAACACATTGTCTACTGCCCATTTTGTGTCAATAAATGGAAAGATGGATAATCAGAACTGTTCATATTTATTCTGAAGAGCTCTCTTCTCTGTCATGTGTAGACCCATAATAAATCATGAAAGAACTGTAAAATCACATGAAAATATTTCCTAGTGTACATCTACTCCTTTCTACTAACAAAATCTGGAGTATCTGCAGCCTTCCATGTATGGACTGGCAGGGTAGGCTTCTGAAATGGACACTCTCCTGTTCACCTGCTGCCATCCAACTGTGGATCATTTGGATTGGATAACTGCTATCTGAGCTGACATTTAGTCATCCAGTCTGAGAGCAAGTACACTGAAATGATGCAACATAACATGCTATCAAGGCTGTAATAGGACATAGAACACCTGCCATTGACTGGGATAGAAAGGATAAAATGCTCTGAATTGCTTTGTTTTCAACATTCTCTTCCCCATACTCCTCACATGTCCATTTTTACTTAATTTGTCACTGATGCTTTAAGGAGAGAGAAATGGCATGGTTGGAAACAAGAAAATGTGAAGCAGATGCCCAAGTTCTATTAGTAATTCTTGGTGATTGGATAAGCTGTTTATATCATTGTATCAAGTTCATTGATTTAGACAGCTTAGTTTTAGGTTTACAAACTGAGAAGATGCACACTGCATGCTTTCCACTATGAGTCAGTACTTCAACACACATCGTCTTCAAAAAAGAGTTAGAATGAGTCTGCAATTAAGGTAGTAAATACGCCTCAAGCTCTGCATCTAAAAACTCAACACTTACAATTAAATGGTATCAGGAAAATACTGACTGTAAGCTCACCGTAATTCAATTAAGTTGCCTTTAAATGAGAAATTAAAAATGCATCACAAAGAGAGATATTGTGGGTTTAATCAGTTGCTTTAAATGTCTCTGCAAATCTCGAATAAGATGTAAAAAATCCATGTGCAAATATTACATTGCAGAGATGATGAATGGGAATGGAGTGGGAGGTTATATAACCTGATAATATCAAGGATATGAAAGAGCTTACACTATTTAACTATTCAGCAGTGAAAAGAAGTCAAGAAGGATCACTGCAGATGAGGACTGGAAATACAGTATAGAGGCTGACTTGTGCAGCCTGACACGCTGCTTCAAAGAGTATTAGTGCTAGAGAATGGTTACAAAACTATAAGTCCCTAAAAGCAAGTCTGATTTAATAAATATTTACTAAATTGTATAAGGATTGCCTGGCACCAAGTTATAAATATTAAATTGTAATGTATATGCTAAAATAATTATGTTTTTTTCAAAGAATCAATTTGAGATTAGAAGAATTTTTGGGTTAAACATAAAAAATAAAAATAAAAAAAATCCCTGAAAGTCAAACAAAAATAGTGACGGTTAAATTCTAAAAGAACAATCCACTCAGAGTTCCTTTCATGTGCCAAAAACTATTATTTATATTGTTTATGCACTTTCATCATGACAGCCCTAACACTGAGCAGAGCAGATAGAGTCTAACATTTACCACATAAGAGAAAAAAAGCTCTCAAAAGGTAAATAAAGTGAAGTGAGGCTATATTTTTGGATTTTGGGAGATGTAAGGCCATTCTGATATTCTGCCTATATTGATTATTTTATATTGTTTAATGAATTTCTGTAGTCTCTCTACAAAACAAAGATTGGCTCAATGACTAGAGCCTGCACTTAAAGGAATCACTCTATTAAAACTGGTTTTGTTTGTGTCTGGAGAATCAGAAAAATTCCAGACAGTTTGTTTCATATTTTACTTGAAAGCTCCTGTTCCATTAGTATGATATAGTTTCTGAGACAAAGCTTAACCACAGTGTCTTTCCCCTTTAAAAGGTAATGACACCATCTAAGCAAAAATAACAGTGGGGGGAAAAAAGACCCCCATTATAGCAAACTGTGGTATTAATGAAATTCTGTTTGTATTAAAATTTTCTTTCAACCCTGGTCTTCCTGTTCAGGGGGATAGTGTCAACCTGTCAAACTTTTAATCAAGAGCAGTTCATTGATGCTTCCATTATGTCAAAATGCTTCACCTAGGTGACTTCAAGGGGAGACAGCAGGTCTGACTTTCTCAACATCCAAGGCTATGAATTTTTCATTTCTCACCCCTCAACTTTTAATTTCTAGTATATATATGTGGATAGACACAATGTCTTTTTTATTGTATCAACTCCATAAACAGTGTACATTTCAATCAAGTTGTAAAGTCAAGAAACTAAAGAAAGGTAAATAAGTGTAAGAATAATTTCTTAATTTTTAGGTAAAAAGGGGCTAGTTAGAGGACTGAAATCTATGCATTCACTAAATCTTTTAAATAACAACTACTTCAGCCAAAAATTCACCACACAGCATCATGATTCACAATCTAGAACCTCCCTACAAATTATTTCACTGAGTGTTGCATTTGCAGACGTGCTGATAATAATGATATAATTCAGCCTACTAAAGAATCCTTGCTTTATTGCATAGAAGTCAAATTTGGGGCCAAATCATGACCTCCTGCAGTAGCTGCTATCCATCAGCAAGACTGAAATGTACAAAACGTCAGCTTAATGAAGTACCTGAACCTCGTCCTCTGTTGGCAGAATACTTGATTTGGGAGACAAAAATAAAAGCCCCCACATGACAACTTCACAATGCCTTCCTCTGCAGCTTATCACTTCCTAACATGCTGCAAGTGAAGTTATAAGGGAACTGTGACTAGGAAAGGCTCTCTCTCCCCAGTTCCAGGGAACCAAAATGATTGCTTAAGGATGTTAAGAAGGTGACTGAGAACAGCCTTAAGACAGTTCTGCTTTCCATGTCAGCATCAGCACAGTATGTCGTCGACCCTGCGTGATAGGCAGAAAGTTTTTTATACTGTGTGCTACAGACAGAAGGCAAGTCCCAAGGAAATGTACAGTCCTTCCAGGATCTCAATTTAGTCCTGCAAAAATTTTACTGAATTTCTATAATAGAGTTTTGATTCGACAGTTTCTACCATACTTGCAAACAAAGCCACCTTTTTGCATTTACAGTAATATCCCTTATTTATCAATTAGATGTAGAGTAAGATAAGTTTTGACTGGAAATACTTTGTTGCTTCATGATCAGGAAGTGAAGTCAGGGAGAATTCTGACAACCTGAACATATTGTTAAAGGAGCTTCCAGATCTTGAGTTTCAAAATAAGTTTGCAGAGGCATAATGGGGAGTATACTACATAATCCATCTAAACTATTCACTTTTCACTCTTCTGCCAAAGGAAAGATTCTCATCCAGTTTGGTGGGTTTTGTCGTGTTTTTGAAACATATCATGTATAATTAGAAGATGACTATATGAGTCATTTATAAAGCCAAACAACAAGACCAGAACTCTCAAAATGTGAAATGACCAGCTAATTACAAGACTGGTTTAAATTGTGTTCCTAGGTATTACTTGTTCTTTCCAAAATGGGCTGCATATCTGTATTATTAATTCAGCCCCAAAGACCAATTTCATTCTTGGAAACATATTGCACATTTAAAATGTAGCAAGGTTTAAATCATGCAAGCTTATTGTTTTAACTTCCAGTATTACAGCATGCTTCTTAATGGTTTGAACATTATTTTATACAAGTACAGTATAATTTTATTGCATGATGTAAATAAAAAACCAACCAAAACCCCAAACCTATGTCCCATTTTCTTCCAAAAGAGATGAGAAGTAATGGGACAGCAGACCTAAAATACAGTGATGTTTTGCCTACAGACAGGAAAAGCTGAAGGTTGTTCAACATATGCTTAATTGGGAGGATACGTAGTCAGAGTATTAGTAACATATTCTGAATTTGTCTGCCCCGCAAGATCGGATTGGCAGAAATATAAAGAAACTGAGCCAGCCCAATCTTTCTCTCATTGCAGTGAACTGGAATATTAACAGCTTTGGCTGGGCCAAGAGAAGGCACTAATTTAGGCCCTGTGGCATCTGCACTGGAGCAGATTTTGTAGCTGGGGATCACAGCTTTGAGAGACTCATCTTGGAGGGTAAAATACTAAATGTGCTGCATGGTCCCTCAAAACATAGAGGAACTGAAGCTATAGCCTGCAGTCTCAGACACAGCTTCCTTCTTCCCTGGGGAGCCTCAGGTGGCAGTGTGATCAAGAACTAAATCAGAATAGCTTATTACATGATCTCTTGGACTCCAGGTGCCACTGGTTAGAGGGATGGAAACAAATGTCCCAAAATGAGTGGAAAGCATTCTGATGCATTGCCCCTACTAAGTGCAGATGTTTGCCTTTAGCATTAGGAGATCTACGAATAATTAAAAATATATATTTAAAATTGTTATTTTGTGTGTAACATATAAATTGCTTTTTCCCAAAACTATTTTACCAAATATTTCCACAAACGATATCCAGTGAAGCACTGTATCTGCAAAGATGTTAAAGGATCAGTGCTTCCCAAGTGCCCTCAATTGCTCCTGTTCTACTTGCCTTGACCTGTTGCATCATGTTGTGAGATATCAAACTGCCATCATATTCCATTTTGGAGCTGATTATGCTTCATTGGTGGGCAACGTTGTGGCTTGCTGAGGGTTTGTGAAGTTTGATTAATTAGTGCTTATGAAGTGCTTTGAAATTCTTGCATGAATGATGTTACAGAAACACTGAATATTGCTGCTGTTATACAGGCAGGTACATGATTAAAGATTTGATGTTGCAAGGTGTGGCTGGGCCTTACCTTCTCTTTGGGAAAATATTCTGGTTTCCTCTGAATTCCCTCTGGCAAGCTAATATAGTCTTCCAACCAAACCAAACCAAACCACTTAAATCGTCCTAGGGTAGGGAAAATAATAAAATAAAAGATTAGATGAAGGATATATCTGAGAACTCATTGCCTGTCTAGGATATTGCACCTCTAGGTGGTCTGATAAACTTCAAGAGCACCTTGGTGATTAAGTTTATTCTCAGACTGACTGCATTTTCTTCAACTTTTTTAACCAGCTAGAGCTCTTTTAATTGCTTTCTCCTCTAGGTATTTTACATAGACACCTGACTGCCTGTTAAAGCATCTTCCTTAAGCATACTTATCTGTGATATCCTCTCCTTGGCTGAAGAGACCTACCTATTGCCCCTTCGATCTCTCCTGCCCGAAGGGAGCTGTTACACATTGTATCCCTGTCCATAATTTCTGGCTCTGAACACGACAGCTCCCATCTGCTCTGGGAAATGCAGCACCCCACAAGTGATTCATTCTCAGCCAAGGCAGGAAGCTGTAGGGCTCAGCCCACAGCCAGTCTTAAAAGAACCAAGCCGAAGATAATTATTGCACAGACATACCTGTTCAAAGATTTGTCCAACTTGCTCACTGCTGCCATGCTTGGCTGTGGCCATGACCACATTTTTGTGGCCCTTCAGGAACGTGCTGCTTCACAAAGCAAGGGCCAGGATTCCTGTCCAGCACACAGGTGCCCAGTGCCATTTGAGAAGGCTGTAAAGCATCCAGGATATCTGCACAGGAATAGCACAGATGACGCAGGACCCAAAGCAGACTGACGCTCCACCATGGTAGTGAATGGATGCCAGGCAGACATTTGCAATAGCTGAAACAACACCAAATGCCAACAATGAAGCCACCAACTTCTCTGTTTTCTACTACTATTGAGGGCATTCAAAAGGACTGCCCATATTGATCCTCTGTGTTGACTACACAATTCATATTCTTTTGGCCTTGCTTACATTAGCTTAACAGACTATGATCACCTGTGCTATCTTCAATTTAAGTCACAGCACGGTATCTGGAGTTTCATTTTTCCTGCTTGTTCTACTCATTTCACATCCTGCACTCGGTAACATTTTTTGTTACTTTTCATGATAACCTAATGGCTAACTTTGTACACATCTTTCTGCATACAGTAACCTCTGGGGTTTTGGTGATTTGCACTTGCTTAGTTCCCTAAGAACTGTAAAGAAAAAATATTGATTGGTTTTGCCTCAGGCTTTAGTAGACAAACTTACCTAGACTGCAAGGCCAGAGTCTAAGTACATGTCACTATTTAAACCATGGGAACATTTAGCATTTAAGAGGTCCAAAATAACCAGGCCAAGCACCCTCATTATCTATCAAACACTGCCAGTTTCCTGGCTGCTAGCATAGTCCTATCCTGTTGCATATTTTCAGAAACATAAATCTTATGAAGAAGTATTTAAAGGTATCACATTTTTCAAATGCTTAAATGAAGAGTATGAGGAGCCTCTTGCTCAGCCCCAGCCAGTGCAGTGAGTTACTGCACATTTAAATATCTGTTCCTTCAGTTTTCTGATTGTTGTTCTTGTCTGTGCATCTTTCAAAAACCGGGTTATCCATCTACTATGCCATAAAGTTTCTTTCATTAGAAATTAAGAAGTTTGCTCTGACCTTCTCCTAGGTCTGGGCTGGAATTCCATGAGGCGTTTCTTGTCAATCACTGTATTCTTTGCACTGTTCCATGTATGCTTTCAACTGGGTCTTCATGCCTGGCCTGTAGATACATTTCCTGGCTCATCTCAGGCATGTCTCTATCCCCAGGTGTGAAATATGTATCCACTGCATGATGTCAGCTCTTAAATCTCTTGGGATTACTGTTCAGCTCCATTTAAAACAAAATCTATGCAGTTCTTCATTTGCTTCCTGGGGGGGGGCGGGGGGGCAGCCTTGCACAACAGTCTGTGGCACTTACTGCTGTCTCTAGGCTGACCATGGATTGCACGCAGGTTTCCTGCCTGTCACACACCACGCTGTTTTGTAAGACTGCCTTAAATGAAAGTAGTTGAAGGAGCAGAGTCAGTAGTAGATTTTCACCTCATTGTTTCCCCTTCCTAGATATACTAGAACTCCCTCCAGTAAACACTGCAGTCTGCATCTTTACTCCCAGAGCTGTTTCTGCTTCCCTTTCTCAGGCGCCCCTACATTGGTGCTTTAGGTGCATATAAGTGCTTTAGGGACTTATGCCCCACTTTAAATTTTCTTCTCTCAATTTTTTCTTTCTAATACTTGAGTATACTCATAAGATTCCATATCAATCATTTTCAGCAGTCAAGAGAAGTCCAGTGGGATAGATCCATAGTTGAACTCATTCTCAGTCTGCTTTCATGCACCCTAATATTTTGTCTCCAGAACCTACTGAGAAAAGTTATCACAGATAAATATAATGCACTTTTTTTGCCTATTATTTTACACTTCTTTCCTGGAATAAAGATGCCCTAAGTTACAACAATGGCAACTAGAGGCACAGTATCCAGTTAATATCAAATATCTTTGAATTGAAGCTGACACTGATAATCATATGTGCTCATCAATATCTGCTAGAAGGTGTGGCAAAGGTTGTCAGGGAGCTGAATAGCTCTTCCTCTTCCAGCATGCAAGTTATTGACTCTCTAATTTCTTTCTTAATTCTTTAATCACCTAGCCCATTATGACAGGATACATCTCCACAGAAAATAATCCACATAAAAAGGACACAGATGGGAGTGGACAGAATGGAGGCATACACCTAGCTCAAGCAGGTAATTACTCCTACTTTGCCAATTAAAATCACATTGCCATTTTTGCTGGTTTAACAGGAAGCATCTATTTTACATTCAGCTCTTTGTTTCAGAGCAGATGTGTTCATTCTTACTTTTTAAACTATGTCACCTTTCCCTCAACATGGGCTTAGGTTAATAAACTGTACATCAAACACTGCTTAAAAGCTGGCTTTGCAGGATGATAACTGATGAGGGAATTGCTTTTAATTACTGTACAAGTGAGTAGATAAAAATCACAGTCCTAATAATCAACTCCAGAAACTGACAGCAGCAAAGTCTCACATTTCAAATGTGGATTATTTTTTCTTTCAGCATTCAGCTACAGAAGGCAAATGTTAGTGGTTGGATCATCTTCTGTAAGCAAGCCAAAGTTATGTGTAACATTTTTGGATGCTAATAGGACACAGTTCTGGCAGAACAGAAATAGGGATAACATTAAAGATTAGAGCAAGCTTGGAAGGGAAGAAAAGTGCTTTTCTCAATTCAGACTTTCAGAAGAACAATAATCTCACCTACATCTGCTGCTAGAACTCCAAAAATCCGAGGACAGAAAAAGCAAACAACTTGCTTGCACAGCTATGAAGAGTGAGAGAGAGCATGAGGCTTCCCAGGTTGCCTTCAAAACCGGCAGCATTTGGCCCCATTATCATCCACACCAGGCTAATGTATTTTTAATAGTTCACCACCTAAAGAGATACTGTAGGCCATGAGATGTAAATTAGGCAGCCAAAACTGAGTGAGTTTGTGCTATGAGAAATTTCAGGGGAGAATGAAATAAATGAAAGTAGAATAACAAACTGGGTTTGGTGCTCTGGTGAGAGGAGAAAAATGTGCTCATAAAGCCCAATAAAACTTTCTTTTTCTGGTTTATTAGGTGTTTGCAAAACATCTCAGTTGCAAAGCACAACATGTTCTTTTTCTGAAGACTCATGAACAGCATGGAGGCTCTGATAAATCAGCTACTTTCTTTTTCAGCCAACTACACAGTGTATGGGAAGCTGAGGTTACTATTATGGCTTTGTTAAAACATTAGATGTTGCCTGAAAGCTGCCATGTGAACTCCATTTTGAATGTATTTCGATGCAGATTTCTACAACAGGAAAAATAAACACTTAGGAGCTCAGGAAACCAGGATCTAAAATACTGTAGACATGGACTTGTTTATTTGTTGCTTTCCTGCTATAGATCAGCCTGTCAGGATACCTCCTTCATGTAAATATTTAAGATGTACAACAAACTACAAAAGATCTACAACAAAACAATTCTGATTTAAAAAAAAAGAATTAAGGAAAACGAGGATACAGAGTTTATTTGAAAAACAAAACAAAAAAACCCCAAACCAAACATTGGTATGGGTCTCTTTGGATCTATCAAGTGTATTCTTGACGAAAAGGAAAAATATTCTGATTGTAAAGGTGTTGCAGTGAGTGAATGGCCCTTAGTTTGTTGGAATTGCATATACTATAGATTTTAAGTTACCATATTCCTTTTTGACACTTTTTTTGTTTTAATGGGCTAATGTTAGCTCTCAAAAGTCCACACGAGAAACTGAAAATCCAGGATTTGAGAACTAGAGAAGTTCAGAATAGTAGTCATCTGGAAGTCTCCTCTTTTCATGTCGGTAAAGTATAATGTTACTTCATGCCATTTGGCTGCAAATGTAAATTACACCTTTTTTCAGTTGTTAGGACAGGATAAAAAACCACATAATTCTAATGAGTCATAAATGTTTCACCATTTTTTTCTTCATTTAATTCATATGGTGCCAACACCTGTGAAAACAATCAGCATCATAACTGTGTGCTCTACTTAAATTTGCTTTAGGGTATGCTTGAGTAAAAGCTTTTATATCTCATTTCTCTACATTATTAACAACATGATGCCCTGAATCATTCTATAATTTAAGTATGCTCATTTCATTCTCAGCCATTTTATTATGACTAGGAAAGATGCTCAAAGACTGTGACAGTCTTAAAACAGACACACACATAGCCAATCCTGATTCTTAATGTAACAAAATATCTATAACAAGATCTTCACTTTATTTTTCATGTGCTTTGGCAGTTTTGCACCTTGAATTACGAATCTAAACTGTTAGTACAAGAGCCATACTACAAAGCTTTCTCCCAAAAGGCTTTTCAGCCATTGCTCTAAGGTGAGCTCTTTTCATGACAGCGACATCTGCACTGATCTGAACTTTCAGCTATTGCCAAAGGACAGCAATCTTGTTCAGCAGTGGGAAAGAGCAGCGGTTGGAAGCGTAGTTCTGGAATCACTAGATGGTGCCAGAGAGGAACGTGCAATGGCAACTGCACTCCTGCTTCAGTTACCACTGGGCAATGGGGTGGGTAAGCTTGGGGAGAAATTTAAAAACACGATTCAGTGTCGGAAGAAATAGCAGAGTGACTGGAGGATACAGAGAAGATCCTAAATCCTACTTGTCTTTGAGTGGACACCAGGCCTTTGACCACTGTGGGAACCCTTGGTAATTCCACCTGGCATCTACATAGCCTTAAATAACTTCAAATTGAACTGTTTGCAAACTTTTACCTACAGTTTTATAACATAAGTTAAGGGGGTACTGAGCTCTCCCTATATTTCAATGGGATTGTGGCTCAAATTTCCTTTGTACAATTCCCCATCTAAAACCAAGCAACATAATAAATACAGATGAGTGAGCACAGGGCATGGAAGCTGGAAAGTGTAGAGACCATGCTATTTCCCAAAGAGATCTTTGCCCAAAATGTACATTCCAGTGTTAAACAGCATATTACAAGTAAGCATCCAGGGCCAATTCATGATGAGAAAGCAGGCAAGAGCTGATAAATGCTTCAAGCAAAATGTTTGCAGTTTTGATTCATTGCAATAACTTCCTTGTAATCCAGAGGTGGGGGCATACTCCAAGTAACTTAAACCAGCTAGCTCAAATCCTGAGAGCAGTGCAGGCTCCAGCAGGGTCTTGGGTAAGGACTCAGACTGTCACAGCTCAGCAGCTGAAGTCAACCCAAGCTAGTCAATTTAAAGCTTCTGAACTGCAGCCTTCTCTCTACACTGAAGCACAGTATCACCTGCACCGACGAGGATGTGAGGGCTGAGCTGACCACTCCCTTCCATGCCTACAGAATTTCAAAACTGACTTCGAGGTGGTTAAAACTAAGTAGTGTGCTAATCATTTCAAATAATTTTATGATAAAGTTATTCCAGTAACCTGCACATTTTTACATAGTTCTTGGCCTTGTTTTCTTCATGGATAAAAATCTGTGGTTGTGATTACTCACCAGTGCCTTTATTGGCAGTTTGCACAAAAGATACCAATAAGCACTAGTCAGAGGATGAGCCTTCTCTTTGCTTCTCTTAAGACTTCTTCTTAAGACATCTTCCACACAGACGTGGGACTTTAGGGAAGTGGGGGGAAACATGAAAACCAATCCTACTCACAAAACACTTACTTGCATATCTATTAATTTACAACAGCATGCACCAGACCCAGTGTCATTCAGTGCCAGATGGGCACACACAGCAACATGACTAGATGAGGCCAAAGCTCAGCCAAACCTTTCTCTCCATATTTCAAATGCTTTGTTTACTGGGACCAAAAAATCAACTTCTTCTTCCAATTTCACCTTTTTCTAACTTTCTTCCTCTTGATCTACTAGATTTCACTTTGAAAGCCTAAATGAAAATCCCTGTGATTTAGACAGAACCTGTCTTCACCTTTATAGGAAAGAGGTTGTCCTTGCAGAATCCATTCAAAAGGCCACTCAGCACAGTAGGACTGTGCTTCCTTTACATTGTTCAGTTCTCAGTAGTTTACTCAGCTGAAGGTCTGTTGGATTTGGATTTCTACTAGGAATTTTAGAAAACATGAAAGTAATATATTTTAAAATTTCACTGAAATAATCTCCATACTCTTGAAGATATTCAAACCTCCTGGCCAATACAGCATCCAGGAGATGCAGCATTTTCCATACTACCATACATGCGTTCTTAACTTTGAAATGGAAAAGAAAGAAATATTTATACTGGCTGTACCTTAATTTATTTAAATTAATTAATTAAGCTAGGAACTCCTGAAGCAAAGAGCAGATGAATACGAGCTTTATTTTTCTTTCTCAATAAAACCAATCTGTTATTGAAATGCTCAGCTGAAAATCAGATCTTTTACTTAGGGGAACACTCATTTGCCTGGCTGTAAACTGCAAATCTTTCATAGTTTCAGTTCTTCCACTATGAGGGCAACTTCTGTGCTTGGAATTTTAGGAGGACAGTCTTGAAATGTTATTAATAAGAACTTAGTGTATACTTCATATTTGATGTAGGTGCACTCTGCCTCCTAATGGAAGTCGCATGTGTTTTTCCCCCAAGTATGCACTGGTAAGTAATGACCCATCATCAGGCAGTAACTGATGACAATTGATCATATGGCCATCTACAGCAGCAAGAAATTAGAGTAATCTCTCAAGAGAATAATCAGAGAACAATTTTCCAGGGTCATTACTAGCAAAGAAGCTTGCTGAAGAAGAAAACAGTCTCAGTCTTCACTCTGGATTTTCTTGTCTCCTCTGGATTTCATTTTATACACAAGGTTTACATTTGGTTTTAGAAAATTTTATGAGGCAGGCTGAAATATTAAGGGGATTAAAGAGTGGAAGGCAGTCTTTCACCTCCAAGTCTTCAGTTCAAATCCAGCTTAGGCTGGTAATGAACAAGAAGTATTTGCCATTGCTGTTCACTGTCTGTGCAAAATGGACTGGCGGCTCTGGCTCAACTCCCAGCAACAAACCTGCATGCCACAACTGGCAACTCCATTGCCATTCTCAGCAGACAGCGCCAAGAATTAAATGAAGCATAGGAAGCAAAGTTACCTCTCCCCCACTAGAGACCAGGGTGGAGGCACAATGGCAGGAGAAGCCTTCTCTGCTGCCTCCTGAGCAGGGCTGTGGCACAGTCAAGCACAAAAACATCAGTTTAGTGGGCTGACAAACTATCACTTTTTCAGGAACTGAATTCACTAACTTTCTTAAAAGAATAAAAAAAAAAATTAGGTGCCATCTGGGGTGGGGCAGGTTAGTGACTCAGACTAGGCCATGTTGTTCCTTAAGTATAGATTAACCTGCAATTATAAAGAGATTGAAACTTGATGTAAATGCAGTGGATTCCCACTAGACAAGGCTTGTCTTGCCTGTGACAATATCCTAGAAGAGAAAAAAAAAATCAGGACCTTTTTTTCCCCAGAAGTCACATGAAACATCATTTCTCAGTCTAGGAGACTTTGATTCATTAGCATCAGAAGCCACTAGACCAGGAAGTTTGTTTTTCCTTAAACCATAAACTTAGAGTAATTCCACTGAAATAAATGGAGCCAACCACCCACACAGAGCAGCATAAAAGGAAGCAGAGCACGCCCCAGTCTTTATCTGGCCAGTACTGGAAAGAAAAAGTGACTAGCACAAACTAAAACATGCCACCACGCTTCTGTGCTGAGGGCATCAGCACCATCAACAGGAAGGACACTGAACATCCTTGCACATAAGCACAGCAAGAAAAGAATCCAACCTAGACTTTAAGCCTTGGAGTGATTTTACCATTTAACAGTGCTGATTGAAAAATGAATGAATTTTATTCTAAAAATAGCAAGATGGGTCAAGAGAATAATGATCTCAGCCTACACAGCTAGATGAATTAATGGTAATGCCCTCTTTCATATTTCATAGGATATTCACTATGGACCCTACATTTTCCATGGCTTTGAACACTTTATTTATCCATATTTTATTACCAGTGTAAACCTAATTATCACAGCATCTTCATGCTGAACGTGATTGATAGATTTTGCTACTTGCTTGTCAAGATGCTCATGTTCACTGTATTCAGCTATCACACCAACCCAGAGACTGATGACTGTTCTGGCCTATTAATAAAAATCTATTACAGTGCATTGATGCTACTTCTCTCAAACAATATTAATGCAAGCTCTTTGGCAAGAGGCACATTTTTAACTTGCTACAATACAATGAGGCCTATTTCATTACAATTACTAACTCTTTACATTTTACTCAGACTGTCCATTCTTATACATAAAGAACAATCACAAAGTCTTCTCCTTTCTTATTTTCCTGTTGTTTTAAAAATGTGTTGTTCACCAGCTCATTATTATAAAAGCAATTAGTGATTTTTCAGTACCTGTACTTGCAACTGATGGAATTGAAACAATATGAAGTGGAGACAACTTTATGAAACACTGAATAGCTACCTTTCAAAAATAAAAGAATCACAAATTGACAACTCAGACATTGAAGGACTCAAGACCAATCATTGATTGTGAAGATCTTACGTTAGATCTCAACTGGCAACAGGCAATGAATGAAAAGTATTTCTGCAAATAATATGAGATAGGAAAGAAAAACAATAAAAAAATCCACCAACCTTGAACATGTTCAGAGTGGTAAAGGCAATATGCTGTCTTTTTTTTTTTTTCTTGTTATCAAGCAGGACATTCTATTTTCCTATAAATGCTCCTCCAGGATGAATTTGTTGCCTTCTGTCACTCGAGTTTTGGTTGGATATTATGATACTCAAACTGAAATGTCTTGATCCTGCTAAAGAAGCTGAATTGTTAAGATACTTCCAATACTTCTAGATATGGGGACAAAACTCAGCCTGCAAGCCAAGAAAATGGCAAATGGAAAAAGACACTGGAAAAGACACTGACCTCTAATACCTCAACTCAGATTATTTTTTTTTAAATTAGAACTTGAATAAGCCTCTAATTCTAGAGCTTCCATAGTCACTTCACAGTATTTAAAACAGAAGAAGGTGAAAAACAATAAAACTTACTCTGTCCAGCAAAATACTTCCAAACTGTTTAGCTTGAAGCATGGCATCATACCTGTTAGTTTTCTTTGATGAAGATACTTACCTTGCAGCAGTTAAACGTGTGCTTAACTGTTTCACTGTGAGTCAACAGCCTTATAAAAACCAACAAGGTTTTAGTATGAAATGGCATCAATTTCTTTGTTTGAATATGCATAATTTTCCAGAAAATCTAGGTTTGGCAATCATAATCTGCATTACCATATCTAGATACTCAGCCTGCAGAAACTGTTGGTGCTCCACTGATTTTAACCCATTGAAGATACAGCCCGAGGACTCCAAACAGTGTGGGTAGCCCTAACAGTTCTCAAAGGCTGAAGACTTGGAGCTCACTCAGAGAGGTCGTGCTGGATTTAGTGATAATGGCTTAAGAGGTTACCTCTCCCAGCTGTCTGCAGCAGTCCCCCAGCAGAAGCTGAAACAGAGCCATCAGAAAGCAGTATGGTCCAGCCCTTAGCCATAGAGCTCTGTGCCAGCACATTAATTTTAACTGCCAATGGTCTGCAAACTGTGACAATTGATAAACTGGCACTTGCTTACATCTGCTGCCTCCACTAGTAAGGTGGAAGTCTGAGGCAAAATGGCAGGGTAGACATTAAGGGCAGTAACCCCTTCCTCCACCCCAACAAAATTAATAGCACTTGTTTGCCAGAGCCCTAATCTGCTCAGAGTGGAACAGTATGTTGAAAGAAGCAACTCCATTTAACTTCGTTTGGGGGGAATGAAGAGCAAGGATTTTCTACATTTCACGAGGCAGTGAATGGCAAAGAATTAGTGTATATACAGTACCCCTTGTAATTTTAATTCACATTGCCCCCTCTCAGTGAATAAATCTTGTTAAACCTTATCCTCTCTGAGACCATCTGGATGAAAACTATTCAGGAAACGTCACCATTGGTACAAGAACTTAAATCTCACCATAAATCTCAGCATGTCAAAGCCAAGCATGCATGCCTTAAAGAAACTCTGCAGCTGTGACTCGCTCAGAGTTGCAGACATGTGTGTGCAAATGGTGCCTCCCAAGAAACACACTGCTACATTTCAGTAACTCTTAAAAACAAATGAAAGCAAACTCAGGAATTGTCTCATTTTCAGACAGCTTTACCCTATTTTTAGTATAAAAGAAACTAAATGGTTTAATAAAAGCTACATAAAATTTACTACCCTATTATAACTGTACTGGTTTAAATGATCTCCACCCTTGTCCTTATCTTGCTCTGATTACTTCTCTCTCTCTTCCAAAGTACATGTGCTAATGTGGCAACCTATGCTGAAAATCAGGAATCATGATTACTTTGCTCTGTAATCTGATTGCCTGTATAGTTAGACACCTGCCTTCCTGGCAAATTTCTTTATGGTAACAGGGTAGGAGCAGGTTGGCCTTTTAAGTGCCAGATACTGCCAAAACAGCTTCAATCTAAGCTCAGTGAGAACACTACTGTTATCCAACAGCTCATATTCTCCTTTCTCCACCCCAAACCTAGTATAACTCTTTTTACAGAAAAAGATTTTGTATTTAGTTCGCTGACTTCAAACTATGGTGAAACATCATGGAAAATTTACAAGACAATCCATCCAGTAAGTGAAAAAATAGAAAAGTAACTACAAGAAATAATCCACAGTCAATGCTTTTAAAAAAGAAAAAAAAAAAGGCAAGAAAGAAAAAATTGAGGGGCATAAATGCAGACTTGTTGAAACAAAAGGTTCTGCAAATTTGCTTCATTTTCCTCATTTCCATAAAGGAGAAAAAAAATCCCTGAAATATTGGAAAACAACTGAAATTATTGACTTCTGGGAATTTTAAAAAACTATTTCTGAAAAAATATTCAAAATGAGCTTGTTCAGAAGCATTTTTCAAGTATGGAAAAAACTTATTAAACATAGGTAAATCCTAAGCAGTGCATTTTATTTTCATTTAAGAAAAATATTTTACTTTACTGAAACTGAAATTTTTCAGTTTTCTCTCTTCTGAAAAATTTGCACTTTGGAACTGCCAAACAACTTAAAGAACAGCTACTTTTACACTGTGAAAGTAGCTTTGGAGCCTGGGAATAGGTTGATTACATGTGCTAGATGAATACAAGTTTCATCAGCTGAAACAAATAGAATATTTCTGATACACATCAATGTACTGCAACTGATGAGTGAAGCTTTCTCCAAAAGTTGTGCAGGTCTCTTTATGAGTCAGCAAAGTAACAGTGGTGGACTCAATGATCTTAAATGTATTTTCCAACCTAAATGATTCTATGATTCTGAGATTACTGGACTTTATTCTTCAATTCAAATATAAGTGATCCAAGTTTATTTTTGCAAGGCAGTTCAGTTCTGTGCAGCTGCATATCACCACAGTGAAGCATCTCGGCTACCATCACAACAGCAGACATGACCTGCTAATGCAGGTTCTTGCTTGACTAACTATTAAAAAAACAAGACAAAAAAAGAGGAACTCAATTAGCCTTAGAGGCAATAGGTGCTAGCAAGACATGCAAAGACTGCCCTAGTGGCTGCCTGTAAAATAACTATCCTTTCTCCACAAGTGCAGTGACATTCAGTAAGAATTATCAGCCTCCCACTGGAAAAGCAATACTGTCTGAGCCTCAGTAAATGGGCTTCAGCATACAGTAAGAACTGTAAGTTCTACTAAGAGCTGCAGAAGGAACCAGTTCTATCCCCCATAAAGGAAACATTTGCTAGCTCAGAATGCAGGATACTTGGCAATGCATTGTTGACATGCAAGGTGTATTGTTTTCTTCTTCTTAAAGCTGTATCCCATGCTGGGCTCTAATTCCTCCCACATGAATTTCTAGACCAAACTGGGGAGCTAAATGAGGAAGGGGTACTGTTTTTCTCTGCCTGCACAGTCAATGGATAAAGACACATGGGCTGAATTAGCCTCTGGAGGTGCATATCACTTTCCAGCATCAATGGGGGAGCCTTGGGTGATTAGGTACTAACTTAGGTGCCACAGCTTTATGCTTGAAGTCAGGTGGCTCAAATCCAGGAGCAACTGTGCTTCTCCTTCTGTCCTAAATTGGTGCAGGCTGCTGCTACACATTGCAAAACAAATAACAAAGAGTAGTAGTTTTCATGGAAGTGATAACAGCTAGTATAAAAGTTAGTGCTTTGGATCTAAACCTAGAATACTATTATTATTACAGGAATCCAGTCTGTTTCATATGTCCTTTAACTTCACTCCTTCAACTATGCAGTGCTGCATAACTGAACATACTGTGTGAGATTATTTCCACTTTCCATGGAGGCTTCACCCAGAGCTAGCCACTACTGGAAGCAGGACAGCAAATTTTCAAGGCCAACTTGCTGCTCTGGTACAGTAAATCAGTTGTTCCTACAGCAAGTAGCATACAGGATTTTTTTTTTCCCAATGCATAATACAAGGAAAGGATGACTCAAGCTGAGTTTCACAGGTGAAGTTCAGATGAGTTCAGATCTATTCAAGCCCTCTCAGTGTTTCCATATGCTTGACTCAAGTCCAAACATTTAATCGTAGCTCCAAACAAAAACTTCCAATGAAGAAGCAGAACAGGGAATTGTGAACTCTGCTTTCCAGCACTAAGGACTTGAGCACTTTTTTTTATAATCTGTCATTTGTACTTTTTCATACTAAAGGTGACAGTCTAATTCACATATGACCAACACCCATAAATCATGCTGGGGGGAGGAAATATTCATAAATCCATATCAAATAGAACCCAAATTATGACAAATGACATGGCAGTCATAAAATTGCACAAGCACAACTCACCAAGTCATTAATTTCATGGCCGTGGAAAATAAACAGACACATTTTTTTCGCAGCCTTAATAAATTTTAAAAAACTCAAAGAATGGTCCATCTGCTTCGAATAATTTTTAATTTCCTATTCTGTCTCGTTCCCATTAGCTATTCCACTGAGATATTTGCTAAATTCTTTCATTTGCCTCCTCCCATCTGTATTCAATTACTCTATTCCCAAATAGAGTTAGTTTTTCCTTCTCCTAAGTGCAGTACAAAATATCCCCACCTGTACCTTAAAGCAAATGTTATGTGTGTTTTATTATCTGTTAGACTCTATGAGTCATTCTAACTCGATTGCCTGTGCTGAAAGACTTGGAGGGCAATCTGATTTTGATGTTTTCTGGCTTTGGTGAAAAACACCTGCCTGATTCTCATAGCTAATCTATTAACTTGGTAAATGCCTCAACAGATGTTCTAGAATCAGCTAGGGATCAGGGTCTGTCCTCGTGACAGCGTCCGCTTGTAAGCTTGAAATATTTAAATGTTCAGAGATCAGAGGCCAATGATGTGTTTTGGGTACAAGCTTTCACTAAATCATATTTTTTCAGTCAGTCCCTAGAGTGCATTCCACATACAATAAGTGGCTAGAGTGTTCTGATTGAGCAGGCCAACAATACAGGCTTCCTTGAACTTTGAAGGGACATGAATTTCAAGGCAGCATTGGCTCCTTTTGTTGAAAAATGGAACGAATTTTAGACTGGGCCAATGCTATTCCCTTTTAAGCTACATGTCTTTTTTTCCAGTTCCTTTTATTTCTTCCTAATGAAGCCTATTAATAAAGCATAAGGCTTTGAGAACTCCCTTTCCAAGGATAACCTAATGTCTCCGAGGAACCTGTTCTAAGCCATCATCCTCTGTTCGGGTCAGCACTAGTCTGCATGATTCACTTGCTTACTGTGTGCCTGATCCTCCACTTTTTAACACTGATTTTAATCCAGGGTTGCTCCACTGACTCTAAGCCATTCTACTCTGTAACAGCCCCTGAGGCTCACAGAGTGGCTGGGATCACCAGAGCAGAGCAATCCCTTGAGAAGGCCTTGGTCCTCCCATAGAAAGAGTGGGACAGATGCGTGACATCAGTGTCAAGCTCACACAAAGGGGCTCCCATTTTGAAGGTCAAGGCACTTTTCTGTCAATCTAGCACCACCAGAAAAACATGCATGAGAAAAAAAGGCTCACAACACAGAACACTCCACAACCACTGCTGCTTTCTCCTATAAGAAATTGTCTCTTGAAAATCACAGCCGGACCTGAGAACCTAAAAATGTTCATTACTTTTATGAGCTTTTATATTACCTCAATTCTTGTAAGAAAAGCTCAAGATTGCAATAAAATGTCCAAATGTTTCAAACTAAAATGGCTGCAAGCTCCACTGCAAAAATTTTCTCAATGAGATGACATAAAAGCAGAACAAATAGAAAACAGGAGACCTTCCTCTGACCTTCACTCATCACTCGACTCTGGTCATTTCACCCTTTGCTTACCTCCACTACTTCATTTGCTAAATGGGTGTCATTAATGCAAACTTACTTTGTTGTTTTAAAGCTTAATTAATCAATGTTTGGAAAGTGTTTTGAGATCAATAGAGCAGTATTACCAACATATTCAAAATCTCATCTCTGCTGCTATTTGCTCTTGGAGGCTTGACAAAAAAGATTTCATTGTTCCATATCTTCAATAATGCTCAGAAGCAGCTCTGATGTTAGAGCTCTCACATGAATGATCAGCAGATGGAGTTGGAGGAGTAAGAAGGGTAAGACTGATTCTTACTCTTACTGTTGTTTCATGTGCTGCTTTCTAGAAAACAGAAAATATGAAGGGTTGATATCAAATACTTAATCATTTAAAGGAAGACACTGAAAGTACAGTGAACTGCTTACGTGTATTCTGAAATTACTGCATTTTTCAAAAGCACCCTTCTGGGAAAGCCATCAGGTTGGCCTCCAAGCCTGGCAAGAGAAAATGTGAGATGAAGGCGAAGAAAGAAAGGTTCACTAGAAACAGTGTTTCCAACTGAGGAGCTACAGCAAAAAGCTTCATAAAGGAGGAAAAAGAGATTTTCTGTCTGCAATCAAATGTGAAAGAATATGTCATTCTTAATTTACCTTCTAGAAATAGTTTCTTCCTTCAGTTTTCAGACTGTACCTCTGCTAAAATTAAATGTAGTCCTTCCCTGTCACTGAGAGATTTAAAAAATTGAACTGGTTACTGGAAAGTTACAATAACAAAGTTTGATTTTAAAGTAGAATCCCTGCAATATTTTATTACAAATTAGGCTGATATCACAGAAACATAGAACACTCTGAGTTGGAAGGGACCTATCAGCCTCCTTTAGATGTTTTCTAACAGTTTAATAATGTTTTTTTCAAATATTGTGATGCGTCTGGTACTCAAGGTGAGGCCGCATCAGTGCGGAGCAGGGTGGGACACTCACCTCTTTTGTCCAGCTGCTGATGTTGTGCCCATGCACCCCAGATATGTTACACCCACTCTTCGCTTCTTGTCTATTTTGACATCTTAGAAGTGGGATCACAAGAGGTAGATGTGAGATGATCAGTGCATATGGCAAATATAAGCTTTTTCTTAGGGACTCACCAACCTGCAGCTGATCTCCAGACTGAAGTAAGGTTGCCTGCCTACATTTCCCATTTGCAAAGGTTAAGATTATGTCTTGGGATCCTCTGTAATCTACAACAATTTAGAACCTTTTGTTTGTATTCTACACATCTTTTCTTCAGTAAACATTTGAAAAGAAAGTTACTTTCCAGATTAACACAAGAAAAAGAATACATTTTTCATATAATATTCATGGAGCTCTATTGATACACGTTTTATTACATTTGTAGACTCCTTGATATAAAAAAAATACACAAGTTATAAACCAAGAATAATCCAGTATGATGTTGTTATAGCTGTCCACAGCAGAGGGTGCTAAGATTAAAGAGTTAACATTTGGTGCAATGGAAGCAAATTTGCAGCAAGCAGAGATAGATGTTTGTTGATTAGTGAAGCAATAAAGACATTGGTTGACTCTCCATGAATGATACCTCTGCTGTTTGGGTTTTTTTCCCTGAAATGCAGGTTTTTCATAAGAAAGGAAGTACAACATCTAGAGCAGAAAAATGATGTGTGGTTTCGTGCATCAACAATTTTACTCAGAAATTGAATTTAGCTTAGACACTAATAAAAACAAATCAGATCAAACAAACAGGCAGACTGTTCTCCTATACTTTGCCTCTTTTTTCCCCCAGAAGTCTTTAATTGTTCTCAGGAAGAGACATTTATCTCATACCAAAAGCAGCCTTAAGTAAGTAAAAGTGCGAAATTCAGAAATACTTCTGCCAGTGAAACTGGCTGTTATTGGAATGAAAATGAGCTATCTGACTGATAGCTTAGCTTCTATTGTGTTCCAGTGAAAACACATCCTTGAATTTAGAGCTGTGTAATGACATTATTACATTAAACTTGTTATTTGAAAATAGACAAACAGCTCCAAAAATATCCTGCTACCAGACACATGTTTGGCTTCATCTCTTCAGAGATGACTGAACATGTCATTAAGTCCCCCCTCCTTATAGCTACCAACCCATTGGTTTTCACAGACTGTTAAGCTTACTCATGGGCCAGAGTGAAACAGAAAGAAGGGAAGAAACAAAAACTCTGAAGTAGATGCCCAAAGGCTTGGAAAGATCACAAGTTTGAGAAGGATTACCAAATCTTTGGCTAATGAGTCACTCTGAACTCAGAACAGAAGCAAGTGAAAATTTTTACCTTTTGATGTACTGTCCTCTATCAGTAGTTGTTCATCTTCACCACACAAGGGAAGCCTCCTGGATTCACTACCCCTTCATTCACACTCACACCAGGCTTCTCTCCCATTGAACCCAGGAGCAACATTTGGGGTTCTCTCTTTGCAACACCTCGGAAGCTGTCGTCCTCAGCAGCAGCTCTCTGACCTACAACACCAAAATCCATGATGGAAAAAAAAAACAACCAAAACAAAAAAAGCCGTGTAAACAATATAAAACAATCCAAAACCCATAAAACCCACCAACTTTACAGATATCAGCAATCAAGATCCATTTTCTGCTTTCTAGTTTTGACATCAGAGGAACTTCTGATTTATACCAGAATGGGAAGTCACAACTAGGGACAGAACAGAGGGTTCAACAGTTCTGCTTAAAAGCACAGTATACTTGTGCTGCAGAAAGGTTTGAGGGAGAAAAGGCAGCTAAAAGCCTTGCAGAGAAAACCCACATAGTCTGTGGCTGGAAACCTGTTGGAAATCCAGGCTTTGACCGCAACTGAGGTGGCTCTCCACAGACAGCTACTTGTTTCAGCAGAAGTTAGGAGGCTGAATGGGCACTGGGGTGATGAGCACTTTGAGGGACCTGGACATCATCACTCACTTAGACCTTTGTGCACAGAGGCCCCATTTCCCATATTGTGGCAGTACGATGGGAATCTGGTTACTGACAACAAGACAAAATGAAAAACATAGTAATACTCAGCAGAGCATATACACAAGTCCCAATGGAAGAATTTCTGTTACGATGGGCATCATAATACTGAAATTCACTTAACCACCATTCAATTACATACTCTTTTTTTTTCTTTCTCCTCCAAGTCACCACCCTCACTAGGCATCACTACTCACTGAAGAGTGAAGACAAGTAGTAAATAAAAAGGAATGAAAGCTGTTTTACATCTCTTTTCATCCCCTCTACGCAACTCCCTCAACCTTAAAATTTAGGGGAATAAAGACCAGGTTTTCTATGCAGACAATGAAAAGTATATGCATTGAATGTCAATTCTATAGGAAAGAAAATAAGAGACTGAAAGACAGAAACCCATAAAAACAAATGCACCACATTCTTCCACTCTCTAGCCCAACAAATGCAATTAAACTTGCCAAGACACGCATACATGCCGTCAATCATTCCAGATCCTATCTACTCTACCAATATTTCAGCAGCATTTCACTCTCTTACTGTCCAGGACTATGCACACTCCACACACCATGCACTCATTGTTCACCATGCTCCTTCCTTGCCCCTCTTAATCAGTCACAACAGGTCACATTCATTCCTTTCCTGCACCTTATGCTACACCAAACTAGCTGGTTAGCTGGCACAGACGAGCTTCTTTGTGCTCCATTGATAGTTTGGGGCTTGGCTGGTTGGGAGGGGGTGGTTGTTGTTTGTCTGTTTGGTTTTTTTCAAGGGTGAAAGGCAGGATGCAAAATGCGGCTATTTATAGACAAAATGACACCAACACAGAAGACTTGTGTTCATGCTTATAAAACAATTTTACTCATTGTGAAATACTGCTAGCCTATTGTAGTGGCCTCATTTTAATGAGCACAAGGACAGTAGACTCAAAATTTCTGGTATTAACAGATCCAGAAGTTCTCCAGAGTCCTTACATATCTGACATGGGCATTCTCAAAGCCTGCCTAGACACGACACCATTATCAAAATAACTTCCATAATTTGGACTTATGTTCTTACGCAAGCTGTTCTGGCTCAGAACAGAACTCAGTCTCCTTAATGGGAAGGGGAGATACATGATGGCTTTTTCATTCTATCTCATGCACTCTCAGGGCTGCCCTTGAGCATGGACATACACAGTAACTCATTTTCAAAGATAAGGATTATTTTGGGTGCGCTAGAAAGATAACACTCATATCTTGTACCAGTATAATAACAGGTCAATTGACTTCCTCTTTGAATTCTCACTTGATATGACCATAAGAAACATGGAAATCTAATAGTATGGAGGATTTCACCAACTGTTGGGCTGTCTTTACTGACACGACAGGCAGTAACCTAAAGTAGTTCCAAAACAATGGCTAGGATTTCACACAGGCAGTAGCTATTCCAGCAGAGTAATCTGCCTATAAATTTTTTTCTCTTTTCCAGTGTTACTATGTCCTGAGCTGATCCAGTACTAAGTGGATTCCAAGCTTGAAGCGGTATTCCTGCTGCGAGTTCTTATTCCATCCCTAGGACAGGATGGGAGTGAAGTTAGCCTATCCAGATGAACTCTCTCTTGATATTGACAGCTGAGCGAGCATTCACTAATGTTTAAATGAAACTGAAGCTGCAAAGTTAACATTTAAATTCATTCTGTGTAAAAGTTGCAGTGCAGCCATGAGTGTTTCATCTCTGAATTTTTTTTTACTGATAACAAGAGAAGCTTTATAATCTTAGAATTCACATTTTGTGCAGCAGCATATTAAAATTTCACTGGAGGTTAGGGTGCTCATACAGAGAGACAATTTTTAGGAGTGTATCTGAAAACTACAGAAGGTGGGACTTTGCATTTTTAGACTCAGAAATTGGAGCTCAGCAGGTGGAAGGCTGTGATTCCAGAAAAGTAAAAAACCTCTTTGCAAAAGAAAAAAAAGTTTTAAACTTTGCCTGTTTCTGTTTGGATTTGAGGAAGAGTACAGACTGATCATTAAATTTTATGTATCACATATATTCCAAGCCAAATATATCCAGTTGCACAACTGGTCTTTACTGCCTGGTGGCTGTGCCAGCACACACAACGGTCACCAGCGTATTTTTGTGCATTTCATTTGTGCACTCCAGCCCCTGTGTATGGACATGTTCTGGATGGCATAACTTCATCTCCCATCCTGGAGAGAACTGACAAGTACATTCCCTTGGAGGATCTTGTTCTGCTTCCTCATGCTGAGGCATAGCAGGCAGCCCTCTGAGGCCCATGGAAAAAGCCGCTTGATCATCCTTGAAAGTGCAGGCAAGGCCAACTGCCTGTGGAGTACCACAGCTCCCTCCAGCAGACACCCTGCTAATCGTTTGAGACTGGGCTGAGATTAACAGGACCTGAGTAAATAAAGGCTTATTACTCAGAGAGTTATTTCACTGCCTTTTTCAGCAGACTTGCCGGAGATCTGTACTTTGGAGAACCCCAATCCATCATCTAAAAGGGAGTTTCAGAGCTTCTTTGAAGCAATACTTTCTGAAAACATGAAGGGAGCTGTGTAAACTTGGATCCAAGGTAAAAAAAGTAAAAATATCACTCTGCACTGTTCCAGCTTTAATACAGTCCTCAGAGTTTTGCAAATAGACTTCCCTGAAGGTGCTGTCCAGAAACAGTTTCTTCCCTGACCCTCTTAGTCTTTCCCACTTTTTAACTCTGAGAAACTTTCTTCCACGAGGCAAAAATCCAGATTTTGAGGAGACAGAAGAAGAAAATGGGAAAATAAAAAAACCCAGTGATCACTGCTCCCCTGGGCAATTATCTATCCTGTAAATAATTAGTGTTTACTCACATTTATAATATGGTTATTTGCCAAACACAAACACTGCTTGTTGCAAATAGCTCAGCTAGGAAGAACCAAAGCCACAAGGAGCTTCTGAATGAGTCACCTATCAGACCTGACCACAGAGCACCTGGAGAATATTGACTGCAATGTGATCCATTTCCTATATTTGGTGAGCAATATGTGATTTCCAAATAAATTGGAAAATTACTTTATGACTGAAACAAAGTCAAAATTGTGCAGGCATGCAGTCTGAGTGCCAACTACTTATCTCTGGTAACATGAACTCAGCTGACTTGGGGATTGCCTGGAGGCCTCCAGGGCACTAGCAAACACGGCATCAAATGACTCCAGCACAGCCTTTTCAGAGAATTGTTTGACATAGAAGGATGCTGTGAGTCACCCTGGGTTTATGTGCAGTGTTTGTGGGAAGCCAGTGCAAAAAAAGAGCTGAGGAGCATTCAAGAATGTAGCTGGCAAGGTGATGACATGTGATTCTAATAAGGAAATCACAGTTTTTCTCAGCCCTGGTTTTGGTAAGGGGTCACTTGCTGCAATGTGTGGAATTTCTTTAGAGTGATGCATCTTGCACCCTGTTCTTGGGAACACAGTGGGCAAAGTTCCCAGGGTATGATTGATTAAAATAGCTACCACATGTTTATCTGTGTATTTATCTGATGGTAGAAACCATGTGTATACACACAGTAATTCTGACCTTAATTTACAACCAGGTCGCCTGTTTTCTACTGCATTAAGGATGTTATGAGGTAAAAATCACAGCTGAAAGAAGTAAAGCTCCCTCTGTTTATGTTGGAAGGGAACATGAGTTCTGAAGTACTCAGCAAGCTAGATTTGCCCATGAAGGATGCTTGCATTCTAATATTTGCTATAATGCCTGCTCATGGAATGTGGAGAGAGTAAGACAACCAAAAATGGGTGCCTAAAGCCAGCACCCTCAACATGGAGCAAATAAAGCTTGCCGACAAGGAGTTCAGAGAAGCCTCTGTCTTCGGACTTCCCATCCCTCTTTGCAATCTAGAATATATCTTCCAGACCCTGACCTTGATAACTTGCATTTAAAACTTACAGCCTTGAACATATGAGGCTTGGAATTACAAACTCACTTTTCAGAAATGAGGAAGGGCTAAGAGCTGTTGTCTGGCCTAACATATCCTAGAAGAGTATGTGCTCTGTTCTAATCTGTCAGCCTGGGTTTTAGGTCCTACGCATGGAACTGGTCTTCTAAGAGAGCTTGTTGGTGGTAGCCCAGTGAATGTGCACTTGAGCATTTAATCTGTGAGTCTGGGCGGATTTAGATTAAAGGAAGGCCCAGACTGAGTCACCAATCTCAACATCAAGCAGCATTTTTGGTCATTTGACAACACTAACATCAATGGATTTTATTGTGTCTTCAGTGCTGGGTGACAGCCAAAGGGTTTTTGACAATCTAAACTGTTTGTCACTTAGACCAGGTGGTGGAATGGCCTTGCCCTCCTGTCATTTCATCTTCCCCAGAGAGCTTCAGAAGCTATCATCCTTTCTATGCCTCCACTGTTTCCTTGTACACTTCCCTTTAAACCAGTCTACCTCTGGAGATGCCATTTGGAAGCTTTGATCTCAATTGACATTTTACTGGGTAGACACTTAATGTGTTCCTCAGCCAAAAAAAGGGAAGGATCCTCCCACAGATTTATTCTGATTGTTTTTCCTGCTCCATCGTACCACTCAATTCCTGAAACCCCATCCGCACTTGTACAATTTATAGCAGTCAGAATATGAGCAACACGTGCATGTTTTGTGGAGAAACAGCTAGCCTCCCCCTACTGCTAATTGACTGTGTGAATGGAGCAATGTATTCCTTTCCCAATTATTCAATCAAATTGAAAATTATTGGTAACACAGCACCT
Organism: Irena cyanogastra; assembly: GCA_013397155.1. Taxonomy (NCBI): domain Eukaryota; kingdom Metazoa; phylum Chordata; class Aves; order Passeriformes; family Irenidae; genus Irena; species Irena cyanogastra. The sequence goes on from VWZV01010978.1 coordinate 405,896, forward strand.
GGACAAGCTGCCATTTATCAAACAAAGAAAACCCCACAGTGAATGAACTGTTCTCTTCCTTGCACCCATTTTCTGACACCGTTGTTATGTATTAGGTGCAGTTAGCAGAATGTGTCACCTAGGATTCATATTTGAAGAAGATAAGAATTTCAAACTTAAACCTAACTCTGTATTTTCCCTGCAGGAGTGTATGGGGACATGGAACAGTATTGAAATTGTTCATTCAAAAGATGGCAGCCAGATGCAGTCCATGTCTGACCTTTGCATTAGATGGGTATTCAGATCAAAAGCATAGTTTCAGCACTGTCTCTGGCCGGCTCTTTCCACAGACCAACTGATTTTTCAAGAAGGTGTTCTGGAAAAGATTAATTTACATTAATCTTTTTAATTGGTTTTTAAATCAATTCAAGTTAAAGTGTGTTGCAACTATCACGTTATGAAAGACATCTAGAGAAAAGGCCTCCAAATCAGGGACATATCTGTCAGTCAAGAGGCTGATACAACTAGTACCGGTCTCCAGCACAATGCTTTCTGTCAGATATGCAATTTAATGGTTTGTTTTACTTAAAAACACACAACCCTCCCAGCCACCCCTCACCAATCCAAACACTAGATTATTTAGAAAGATTTAGACTGGGATGATGCCTGCATCTTTAATGTATCATTTATATGTGACATCTAAAAATATGTATTTCTTAGAGACACATTTTATGTTACACTGTTATTTGAACGCATATCCACAGTTTCCTGTGACAAAAGATGGCAAAGTAAGAGTCAGTAAAGGAATAAACACAAACTAGGAAACAGAGATAAAAAGAGACTCACCAAGCAACTCAATGCAACAGTAAAACAGCCAACAGTCCTGAAGTCATTGCTTCACACAACATTCATCCCAAGAATTCAGAACTTTTGTTCCAATATTTTCATGCACACCTCCTGAGTAAACTACAGCAATATTCTTCCATTAGCAAGACAAACAAGTTCATATTATAGGAAAATCTAGAACCTTCTAACTCCTTCCCAAAACATCTATCAACAAGGACAAGGCTGTTGAACTCTGAAGGACTGATGAAAGTTCCTTGCAAAAGGCTATGGGAAGGAGGAGAACAGGTGTTATTTACTCCTCCTAAGAAAAAGCTATCACAGATGAGATTTGAAGGCCAACAAACTAACAGCCTTTGAACAGCCCACATTTCAGATTTCGGTGAAGTTTACATGCCAATGGAGGCTAGGAGCTGAGGCTCTGCACGTAAGCCCTGTATCCACATGGAGGATGCCAACTGTGAGGGCTTTAAATGGAGGCTCTGCTCCACTAGATTCTATCCATGAATTGTGTCTGGCTTGAAGGGGGAAAGGGACTTGGGCTGTGCTGTGCAGGCACAAATCTTCAGGGGATGCAGAAATGCTTTTACAGGCAAGTAGAGAATACATTCAACTCTTTACTTGTTCAAGTGGCACCTAGACAATCAACAGGGTCCTACACAGACTGATTTGTTCTTCTCCCCCTAAATAATTCACCTTCTTGACCATAAAATATCAATTGAAAAAAACATTTTAAAATCATGCTAATAAGGAAAAAACCTTGGGGTCCATCTGCATTTACATTTCAGACAACCCTGACTCCACAGCCTCTAGACATCAAACCAGCTTGGTAGCATTTACTTGTTTCAGCAGCTATGCAAAGCTGTTCGGGTGCTGGGATTTATCACAGAGGAAAAGGTTTAAGGCTCTTCTGAATTAAAAAAAAACAAAACCAAATCTCAGTTTCTAAAACAGTATCATATTCCCAGGCTGTAACAACAACAGTTTTTTACTGTTGGGTGAATCAGCCTTTCAGAGTTATAATTTATTATAACAGCAGCATGAAAACCCAAGCTGTGTATGAAACAGAGTTAAATTTAGATCTGAAACAAAGGCTGCCCCTCAGAACAGAGGGTCAGCTGAAATACACATTGGATTTCTATGGAGAGGTAGAGCAATCCTTTGATCAAGAAAAAGAAGCAAGACTCAGGGGAGATGGGCTCCAATCTCAGCACACTTCCTATAAGGACATTGGCAAAATGACTTCCCTCCTTTCTATCTTCATTTCCTCAGTGGTGTCACTGGTTGGCTTGGGAAGACAGTAAGGTCCTGAAATGATGGACAGTATTTGAAGAGCAAGATACTGCTCTTACAAAAGTTGCAGATGAGCCTAACTCCAGATGCTTCTCACACACACATTGCTTTGTTTCATAAGTGAGATTTTAAACGTGATCATTATAGACCAAGAACATTAATTAAGTGTATTAAAGACAGTGACACTTTTTTCTGAGTCAAAACATGCAGAGTCTGGTCCTGTCTCTGGGCACAGTGAGCAGACCCCCGAGCTCTCATTTCAGCAGTTTGCTCACATATGTGTCAATCTGAGCTGTTAGTTTAGTTAACACTTCATGTGCTTCATGTAATCAGAAATATTTTAGCTGATCATTTCAAATTCCAAACGAAGCTACAAATTTCAGATATAACGTGATTTTTACAACTTTTCATGATTATATTTCGTCTACAATTTTCTTCTTATGATTTAAATAAGAATTCCTTGACAAAGCATGGTCTGAGCAGAATCTCTCCTAATGCTGGTTTTTTTTATTTGTAAGAGATAAAGAAATTCAGTTTACCATCTCAGAACCATGTTAGTGTAGTTTTGTGCATGAGGGCAGTACCAGCTGTGAAAACTGGGCTCGAGAATAAAATTTTAGGCAATTAAAATCACTTCTCAACAATTTCCTAGCAAAGGAGTAGAGGGGAGGGGAAGGGTATTCAAATTCAAAATCCCTGCCAGACCACAACATACAATTTGTTTGTCTGTTCTGAAAGACCTATTTATTAATTAGGACTGTTCCTGATTTGCAAGTGAAATCAGTGCTTAAGGAAGTCATAACCTTACACTTAAATACCTCAGCCTCAAGGCACTCAGAATGCTCCAAAACAGAAGACACCAAGGATGCCCATCACACTTCCTAAACACCTAGATCAAGTATATTAATAGAGATGATAGACTATAAAACATCACACTTTTCTTAGTTAGGGATGAATGGCTGCAATTTTATTTTTAGGAATGTATTTTTACTTCTCTGCCAAGAGCAAGGAAAACACAAGAAGCTTTTAAAAGAATACAAACTAGTGAGGGGATCAGGTATATTTCATATTATTTATTTTTTTAAGAACAAACCACACACATCTCCATCCTTGGACAAAAGCAGATTTGCACAGTGTTCGGGCAATATCCTCTTCCAGAAGTCACTGCAAACATACATAATGCTCAGTTCTGGAGATGTGGTTATATCCTTACAGTAATCTTCAACAAACCACTGAACAAAGTCTTTGTCAAGTCTGTTAGGACTTCTACATAATATAAAGTAACATAGTTTTTCAACTTTAGGTAAGAATGTACTGACACGTTCATAAAATTTTCAAACCACAGGAAAAAATGCATCATGAGAAAACACCACAACCCTGCCTTTCTATTCCAAGGGTACCATCTTTGTGACATGTGGGTAACGTGGATAGGTCTGACTATTAGTTTGAAAAGGAACTCAAATGCCATCGGTGCTATGTAAAAGGAAAAAGTAAAAATTCCTACAGCAACGTTGACTCTTACTGAAAATGTCCTGTGCAATTTTAGTCAGACAACAGAAATTCCATCTGAACAAACTTTTGTAGCAGAAGGAACTTCAACATTCTCCAAGTTATGAAAAGGTTGCATTTCTCACCCTTAACAGTGCTTTATAAAGATAGGAATAGAGAAAGGTGAGGGTGCTGCCAGAAGGCAGTGAAAGGGTTAGCTGTTTTCAACATGATGTGTGTTATGTGGTCAGATGCTACCTATTCATCCCCAGCATGAATTACCTCACCAGGCCTGTGATCTAAACACGTGTAGTTGCTAAGCAATATGCAGTCACAAGGTCTCCTGTAATCCATACCATTTGCTATTTTACTAGAGATGTGCCCTGGTCAGTTTGCTAAAATGACACCTACGTTCCCATTTTGGGTAATAAAACTCACTTTTACCAGTAGGGCTGGTGGGTCTCGTAAAAAAAATTGTTAGAGTGCTTCCTCTATTAAAAAAATAAACAAATAAATAGATAAATTTGTCTATTCTGTCTACAACAGCTCTTAATATATTTTCTTCTCCCTGCCCTAAGTCCACCCAGCACTGATGGCATGCACCCAGGGTCTCTGTTATACATGACAGCTTTTCATGCTGTAAAGAACATTATTTTTGAAGGAGGAGGGAAGGAGAAAAAGCTGATCTTCCCTCTTGCAAAAAAGGTTTGAAAAGTTAATCAATTTACTAGGGATGAGCAGGCCATGCAGAGAGGCTCCTTACATGTCGATAAATTCTTGGATTTATTCCTGGCTTTAAGCAATTAGTCCTGATTGACACTAACCTCAGCAGCCAGAATTCTATGTTCTGGAGCAAAATGGAGTGATCAGCCTAAACAGAAGTGCTTCAAGCCTGGGGAAAGAACAGAAAAATATGGTTTCCTAAGATACTCAAGGATACTCAGATCACCTCTGCAAGCTTGCAGGCTGACAGGACACTTGAACTCTGCTCTCCTGCTTAGGTGACATCATAGGACTATGCTAAAGCCAAACAAGCTCATCTTTCAAAGACATGTAGTCTGTTCAGTCCAAACGTTAAAAATCATTAATAGAAACCATACTGAGGCTAAGATTCCTCCCCCCATCTTAATCACCCTTAACTGCTGTTGCCATAGCAGAATTCAAGTAGGAACTCTGGATATCTATGCCCTAAGCAGTATTCAGGAGCCAAGTGGGTCTTTTAACACATTACTTGAAGGTCAAAAACACCCCAGCAATGAAGGACACGAGGGATAAGGATAACCACTGGAAGCTGAAAACATTTCTCTATTAGGGCCCAGTTCTGTGACTCTCACTGAATCACATGATCAGTCAATCTCTGCTCCCAGAAGAGCCACCCAGTGAGATTAACACCTGTGCAGGAACCTGAGCTGGCTGAATGTCACTTAAATAATGGTGACAGACTGTGAAAGCTAGCACCTAAGATAATCTTACTGTCATTTCGACAGGTAGTGTGTCAAGTCCTGCCCTTAAATGTCTAGCCTATGTGCAGTTCAAGTCAATGCAAACTGCAGGTGCTCTCTCTCTTCCTAACATACTTTCCAAAGAATTAGGCCCAGCCCACATAATATTAGAAGAGAGGAAGAACTTCTTTCATACTTTACAGACTTATTTTTCCTCCTAAAATGAACAAACTACTGTTAGAATAACTGCTTTAAATAATAATTCCCAGCTGAGACTGCACACCACCAGTGTTTATTTTAATTTCTTTAGGACATAGTGTGACAGGAGCTGTGAATTGATAAACACCTTCAGAACATGTTATGGAGTCACTCCTCTCAATCTAAAATGAGAAAATCAAGCATGAGTCGACATAAAATACATACAATATAGTATAGAGCAGGATAATGGGTCTAGCACATATGGTATTGTGAGAAATGATTTTCTGTGACAGCCAAGTATGACAATGAACAGAAGACAAATGAATTTCCTGCACTACATCCATACGGTTGCCTGTCCTGCAAAGACTTATATAGAACAAACTGACAAGATCACCTGGAATTACCTAATCTGATTGGCATTATATGTGACAGATAAAACATCTGTGTAGAGAAAATAAAATGTACTTATCCATGACTGAGATACTGACCAAAACCAGACCAAACAGTGGGAAATATCCCTCAAAACAATTTTAACAAGCCTTGCAAAGCGGTCTCAAACAATTTATGGTAACACAGAGACACGGAACTCAGCACACTTTCTGCTCTAATCACAACCATGCCACAGTTAATTTAAATGTTCTAGTTGTGTGATGTGTAGAGAAAGTAGTGGTGTGTAATTTTGAAACTAAAATCATCTGGAAGAGAAATAGGTGGAATAGGAATAGTTCAGAGTAGTATCTGCCAAGGAAAAAAAAATCCATTGTTGATCTATCAGAAAGAAAGGTACTTTCAGCATCGTCACGTTCTGCTTTCCCGAGAACAAAGTTTCTATCAATGGATTTTTGTTGGGGTTACACCACAACAGATTTTAAAATGCTGCTTTAAATCTGGAAACAAATTGTCCTTTAGAAAATCAAATGTTATTGATTTTAATACCTGGTGTTTGCAAACAGCAGAAACTTAGCAAGTATACAAACAGCAGAAAATCTGAATTTTGAGAGGAGATACTCGATGAGATTCCACTGACACATTTATTCTTGTTAGTAAAGCTTCCCAGACTAACCCAAAACTCATGGATTTTCACAAAGTATTTGAATTATCTCCTTCTTGTGAAGAATTTGTTGCCCGTGTCTTAAAATGGTACATGAGGTCGCATCAATTTTGGTGACAGAAGAGCAGAAATTTTTAAGTTATGCATACAGACAGGAGATGTAGAGGGAGAGAGAAGACAGAGTAGTGCATGGTGAATGGGTTAGGTGGAAAGCATTGAGAGTGATGGAGGATTGCTGTGGTAATAAGGGTGACATGGTAGTTGATGGGAAGGTGCTCCAATTAGGGTGTGGGTGTGACAGCATCAGGGTGATGAGAAGAAAATTACTTTACCAGACATGCTTGAAATGAACTGGAAGGGAGAAGCCAGTCAGTCAGAACAATGCTCGTTATACATGTGTCACAGGCACAAGGACTCTGTTTTTCTAGCTGGATACAGCAGGCACAGCATCCAGGCAGCTTAAAAATGCAACTTCCACAGGAGGCTACATGGGAAGGCAGGGGCCCACACGGTCACAAGTTGCCCAAACCCATTTCAACTGCAAGGCCAGGAATCTGCTGAGGTAAGCACAAAGCACACTTCTGCTCACTGTGGAATCTTTACAGCTTGGGAGATAGCATGAGTGCAGTGATACTCAGACATGTCCTCCAGTTGCCTTAAAAATCAGAGATGAGTAATTTAATCAGAATCTGCTATCATGCAACAGGCAGCTCCCATGTTAAAAAATATTAACATTAATAATGCCCTCTTCTTACCTTAGGCCACATCCTGAAGCTTTTCCCCTTGCTGAGCTAGTGCCTTCAGCAGGACCACTAGGTACAACTCAGCTGTCAAGCATATGTCCTTTAACCAGGACCTTCAGGCAGCAGGCCTCCTTTCATCCACAGGCATGGTACAGCCTCACAGAAATACAGACTTAACACTTCTAACTGTGGATCAACAACATCTCATGAGATACAACTGTTCTAGGGGTTCCTCACTGCAATAGGCCACAGGGACTTTTTTAAATGCTCATCACCTTACAGCCTAATAAGAGATTTCCAAGAGGCAACCCTACCTGACAGAGCTCCATGTTTTTTGGACTACTTACACTCATTGCCAGAAATAACCTCAGCTAGAGTTGGCAAGACGCAGCTAAATCAACTTTTAAGAGAGTGAACCTAAAATCGGCTATGCAAAAAATCTCCCTAGGATACAGCACTGCTGCTTTAACACAAGTTGTATATTCCACCTAAAATAAATGGAAGAGACCAGTCTCTGGAGAGAGAAATTTACACGAGGTGTGTTATAAAGATGCTTTGATTTTCCTCTCGGGAAAAATTTCAGTCTCTCCACTGTCTACAAGGAGCCTGGATAGGCCAGGCAACAAAAGCACAACAGCAGACTCTCTCCACAGAGAGTTACAAGAAAAATCATCATGAGAATTTTCCCAAAGAGGGTAGTCTCAGGAGAGTAGTCTCAAAATCTGGACAATAATTATGCTTAACTTTCTCCAATCATTTCCCTGAAAGTTTTTAGCAGCAGAAGAAAGTAGACAAATGAGTTTGTACATTGAACTACTTCTGCAAATAACATGCAGGGAGAGGAGGGAACCTGGATTAAATTATTAGGAACAATGAAAATTCTTTGGGGGTAAATCTGAAAGGAAAATGTATGCTATGTTCCACTTGGGAGGATCTGTTTCATGTCACATATGGCATGAGTTTGCCAGGGCACTGCTTTACTTTTGTAACAAAATACTTTGTGACTATCCTGGTCTCCAAAGGCAGACGTGAGGAGGAACTAGGAATCCTTCAGTTCAGAGCTTAACCCATCTGATCAAACCCATACACTTTTCTTCAGCAGGAGAAAAGCATTGTTGCTGTGTTGTCTCAGACCCTGTACATCCACCCTAATCTTCTTCCTGTTTCATCTTTCCCTGTATTTTCAGCCTGGACAGATCATTCTGTTGTACTTGAAGATTCACACACTCTCCTGGAGCTGTTTTATTTCATCCCTCGCTCAGCAAGCCATGCTACAAAAGCCAGAGAAGAAGAGCGAGCTCTGTGTACTGTCAGTGCTACATACTTCTGACTATTATTTCCGCTGGATGGCTTTGGTTTTACCCAAGGATTATTCAGTTTGGGAATAATAGGAGATTTACATGCTTGCACACAGGTCAAATTACAGTCAGAAAGCACATGTGTTGCAATTTCTTCACCTGCAGATTACTCCTGGTGACTGTTACTTTAAAGCTTCCCTAACTGGCAATAGCAGAAATTACTGTTTGAATCCTGTTTGCAGATGAATGCTGATGTCCTCCTGATGTTCCAGCAGGATATTGCTCTGATATCGAATGATAAATTGTTTCAAATAATATCATATTAGCTCTTCTGAAGAGTAATTCTTCAATTGGCTGAATAGATCGCTAAGATCCAAACTTATTGGAATTTTTTTTCCAAGTAGCTATTTCTTAAACCAAGAGTGTTACCACATTATTTTGAGTTTTATACCATCTCAAGCAAATTAACATCAACTATAATGCCTTCTCTCTGAATATAGGAACAAGTGCCAGTGTTTTATCATTATTTTTGTTATTTCTAAAGATTTTGGTAATCATTTGGAGATATTAAGAAGGAAATAAACAGAGAGCTATGCTGATTTTTCCTTATTCCAAAAAACAAAGTAAAATAAACCCAATGTGAATTTCACCACCTGTCCTGTAACAAAGCAGGGAAAGAAATGACAGTTTTGCAGTTTCTGAGGAGTTGCTGTGACTGACTGAAATATAGCTGTGAATTCTGGATGCAAATAACGAGAAGACAGTAGGAAAAAACCATTACCCTACTGATCAAGTTATTAATTTTTAATGACTATGTATACACAAGCAGGATAAGGAAGCATACTGGCACCCAATTTAATTTTCAAGTTTGTCTAAGTTTTCTAAAACCACATAGTACTATCCAGACATAAAAGTAGGCAAAGGATTCTCCCTCACTTTTTGGGTTTTTGTGATTAAGTATCTCCTCAAAAATATTCACAGTCACATGTTCAAACCTAGTGCCCAAAACAAGACTCTCTACCGGGGCTTACACAGGGTTTAAAATTAAATTAGTAAATGGTCTTTTCCACCCCCTTAACATGTAGCAATAGGTGTCTGGGTAGGGGAGAGAAAATTGATGATAATCTCAAAATGTGGCTCCTAAATGCACTTCCCAGAAGCATTGGGATATCAGGCACTCCAGCGCCATCAGCTGCACATCAGCAGGGTACAGTCCCTCAGCTCATTCAGGACATTGCCACTTTGTTCTTCCTGTGCAAAGAATTTTGGCCACAGCATAAAGGTAGGCCTAACCTTTGGAATGCTTCCCTCAGCACTTAACCCCACAGGAGGCTTCCTAGGGATGAAGGATGCACTCCAAGGACCATCTTTGGAACAGGAGCTTTAAGACAGAGGCCTATTCAGCGACCGTCATAGATCACATGGCTTTTTTGTTTGCTGGATTTTAACAAAGAGCTCCATCATAAATCTTCGCTTCAAATTTGATTGCTTTATAATATATCATACTGTGATGTAACTGGCATCTGCACTTGGCTCTTATTAGGTGATACCATATGGTACAATTAGAAGCAGAGACATAGAGTGACATTTAAATAAGTTAAACTTCATTCATCTAGGATTAAACCATTCTCCTGCATGCATTCAAGATCCTAATTTATCTTCTAAAGAAATTCCCATTCAATTGTGCATATATATTTTGCATTTTTGAAACTCTAGATCGCTCAGCTAAATGTCACTTAGAGCTTCTGTAAGTTGTTTATTTGCTTTCTTACTAAGATGGTTTCACAGTCTATCACAGGGCCATCCAGATGGAAGCTGTGCACAGTTCCCAAAACCTCCCCTTGGCAAAGCAAACACAGGCACTTCCACATGTTGCCTGCCTCCCTCTGGGAGATCTACACAATGGTATTCAGCTTTGTCCTGTGGTACCCATGTTCTAGCTATAGCACAAAATAAATCTGCAGGTTATCAATAAAGGATTTTTAATTGGCAAGGCTGTTTTATTTATTCACAGGAAGATAAGAGAATCTTAGAATACCTTCTTTCCCAGAAGGTTAGGGGGTTGCACACAACTCACAAATCTTTCTTGATAATCCTCCAGTTGAACCAGAAATTATATTATGCTTTTGTTCTTTCATGCCTAAAACTGACCAAGCGGGCAATGATTTATCAAGCTAGAGTCTTGAGTCTCCTGCCACACAACCCACTTAGTCACAGTAATGGCTAAGAAACAGATCATGCATTCTAAGATAGGCCATAATTTGTGTTCAAGAAACTTGTGTGTTTTAATCACCAAATTTAATTCGCAAAGGCCTCTAAAAGGTTTGAAGTAAAAAGGAACAAAGCAGCTAAACTTTAAGTTGTAATGTTATGTGCTACATACACAGAGTAGAAGAAAAAATGAATTTGGCACAGACCCAAAAGATAAAGATCAAATGGCTTCAAATAATTAAACATAGTATTCTTCCAATCTACAGTTTTGCATCCTGAGTCTCTGTTTACAAATAATCAGAAGTAAAGCAATCATACATATTTCACTTCCTCAGTGAAACACTGAAATTGGAGTCCACTTACAAAAAAAGTGGAAAGGCGTCTCTTCAGGGACCAAGTTGGGGTTTCACACAAAGTACCACGCATTTTTAGATGCTGACTAAGGACATCTTACATTTCGATATTAGTATCACTGATTTCAACTTGTATTCAAGGCTAGATACCTTACAAAGTAATTGAAGTTGGTGTTTAAAAACTGGAGCTTTCAGGGAATGCACAAGAAAAGAAATAAAAACTTTCACCATTTTCAAATAAAAGTAGTTTTTCCAGCTACTTGAAATACACCAATTCATTAGAACTCACTTTAGTGATATATCTAGAAAAGATTGAGGCAGCTGTAATGTTACTTTTCATAGGCTAACAACCCAATTTTTTGCTTTGAAACAATGAATAATAGAAGATATTATCTATTATGACCATTGCAATAGATTCTACCAGCCACTTATTATAAAGATGAAAAAGGAGACAGAAAGAGGCACTTTTGGAAGCTTCTCCAACATAAAGTATACATTGACCTCAAATATCACAATAGATTTAGGGTTTTCTTTTCCTGTGTGAATGCGCAGTTAGGAGGAGGGGACGTTCACGGGGAGGAAACAATCGGAAAGGCAGAAAGAGAGTGAAAGAAACAACTGGATCCAAGTGGAAGATGCAAGGGACAGGCACAGCTGAGATGCAGATGGGGAGGACAAAGCACAGTGAGTTCATAGCTAGCAAAGGCTGGCACCTGACAGAAACAGGCTCAGAGGCCCAGCCCCAGCCAGAAGGTATCATTCCTTGTGGCAAGGGGATGCTTTCCAGGCTGACTTGGGTCATGTTGAGTGTGAAGGGCTCACTTGCATCCTGCCATTAAAATAGATTGAGTATCATCAAATAATTTCAGTAGCCAGCATCAAGACTTTCCATCCATGTTTAATCTTATATAGTATCTGCTTGCTCAAGAGAATAAGAGGTTTAAGTCTCAGTCGCACATGTATCAGGCCAGCTGGGAATTTCCTTAATTTGCAACTTTACAGTCACAATATGCGCCTAAGAAAAGGGAGATATGGTAAATTTCTGCCCATGCCCACAAGTTCCTTTCATGATTACCCCAAGCAAATTGCTTCAATTACCTCTATTTCAGCTTATTCTGTAAAGCAATTACAGCAATATTTGCTCAGTCTGAAGGCATTGGGAAATCATGCTGGAGTTCACAACACAAATTTTTATCCCTGGACTGCAGCTGTTATTGGTTGAAATTATTATTATGCAGCAATTGATTCAGACATAGAAGGCTTCTGTAAAAAAAAAACCAGAGACTGGTGAACCATTTTAGTCACCTTTGAAATATTTGTGAGGGGTAGATGCAGATCTATTCTGAAGATCTAGTTCAGCATCTATTCTAGATGCAGATAGGTCTGGAGAGAGATGAAGGAAAGCAGGAGTTAGGAGATGAGGCAGCTGTGACCACAGAACTGCATCCATCACTGACACTATTCGTAGGTCACAAAGTCTCACAGGATGATACACACCAAGATACAGGCTTGAACACAGGCAAATAGACCCGCACCTTCTTAACAGCCACACACTTAAAATACTGACATTCTTTTCCTATTTTGCCTCTACTAGTCATTCAGCACCCTGAACCAATATATGATTCCAATATATTTTATAGCAGCTACTTTTCAGAAATTGCGCTGCATTCTTCCCAACACATTGTTTCAAAGCAGCACTCTAAAATGCAGAGATTTCAGGATAAGATTAAATGTTTTTGACAAGATTTACTCTGAATTTTAGACCCTGTAATCTTGTTTCTTTTAGTGATTGATGAGAGATCACTATTGAAACCTTCAAGAGGGTCAGCAGTGCATGCAGCACAGATGAAGTGTTGGAAGTATGGAAAAACATAGACTAGAAAAATGGTCTTGAGTCTTCCTATTAAAATATACAGCCTTGCACCTGGAGTGAAAAGGCACACAGCAACCACCTAAGGCTTTTCATAAAGTATTTATATTGCAAGAATTACAATCATGAAAAGATGTCATTATTAAAACATAAACAAAGAAATAAGTTACCATTTTTGATGCAATTAATGAATTAAATCTCTAGGGTGTCTACTATCTGAAGAAGGCTGCATCAGAATAGAATAGAATAGCACAGATATTACTAACCAACTTCAGCTGGCCAGGCTGCAAGGGAAATTCCTGTAATAAAATAGCACCAGTGTGGAGAAGCCTCAGGTAAAGATAATGTATTATCCTCAGGCTTGATATTGACTGAAGTCTAACCCACATATGCAACTGGCAGGTCTTTTCAGTGGGTGTTTTTGTCAGGAACTGCAAGACAGGGTGCTGTATTTGTACAGATTAGGTTTTTTCAGCACCCATAGGCCTGCAAATATGATGTCAACAAGACTGTGTAAAAATGGGTGCTCTTCAAACGAACGGTGAAGTCTATAGGCAAAAAAGGTAAAGTACCTTTACTAGCTCTTAGTTTTTACTTTTCACTTAGTTTCCACTTATTTCTCTTACAGAAACCTTATCAAATATAGGAGGAAAAATCCCCATGAACAGACAACATGGATGTCTGTGAATAAACAGCTCTTCAATAACTTTAGACAATATTTTAAAACAAAATATTGCAGAAATTATAATCTATTTTGAATTAAACATCTAGGCTATTTGTTTCTGCCATTTTTATGAAGGTCTCATTCAGTTGGTCAGAACAATTTTTGAAGTTGAAAAGGGAGTAATTTGTGCTATACAAGTTTTTCTCCCTGACAAGCTCTTGCATGGCAGGTCAACCAAAGACAAATCATTCCTTTCAAGCTCTACCCATACTTGACTGCTGAATGCTGGTCTCATAGGATCCTATGGAGGGAAAATGCTCATTTCCCTAAACAGATAAGGCACCCACACAAGTTAGTGTGGGGCCAACTTACCAGTGAAATAGTTCCATGGAAGTTGATCCTATTTAAAGTGACTATTGATGTGAGAAAATGGACATGCTTTTTGACTGGTTTTTAGGAGCCACTCTAGAGATTTTACAGAAGTGCAGTTGCAAATGACATTACCCTTAAAATCTCTTCATTGTTGTATTAAGCCAGTACCAGAAAACACTTTAAAAGAAAGACGAAAGTCCTGACAGACAAGTTAGAGAAGCCCAAGAGAACATGTGACAGGAAATGATGTATGAATATTGACTGGAACGAATGGCCATGCTCGAGTAGGGACAGCAAATTCAAAGGTGCTCGAGAAGTCCTAAGCAGCAGCAAACAATGGAACCCAGAGTCTCCCACTATTGTTTGCTAATTGTCTGTCAAAGCTGGGGAGACTAAATTTATTTACACCCTTGCTTCTGCTTTGGTAAGACATGTTTAGAAACAGACAGAATGCATAAGAAAAGAGAACCATACCAACATAACCTGTTACATATTGTGACTGAGATGGGCTTTCTAGTTCTGCCTTGGCAAAAATGATGTTTTTCCCTGGTATAACGCTCCCAGACTCCAAAGGCAAAACCAAATTTTCATCCATGTAGAATATTGTTTTGAATGATCAAAAAACAAACAAACAAAAAAAACCAAACAAACAAACTCCAACAAACCAACCACTCTCAGATGCTTTCAGAAGAAGCAACTAAGAGTGCACATAGAAAACTTTGTTCAGGGACACTTGACTAATTGTCCAAGATAGGACACGCTCTCGGGACAGCGCTCTGTTCTCTGGCACAACTGTAATACAAGTAGGTCTTCTCAGCTGCTGCACACTTGGTGCACTTTGGGACACTTCAGAGACAGTGCGAGTAGCGCACTTACCCATCAAGTTCACCTATCCAACAGCTCAAAGAATATGATAAACCTACTTACAGTCATCCCTGGATGACTCCTGCTGTCTTCTCCTCTCAAGACAGATGCTGGAATTAATTCTGACACTTTTCAAATTCAAAGTTTTTTGGTATTAGCAACCTTCAAAAGATCTCAACAATAACTTTTATTCTAAATCAAGTTTTGATGTGCCACAGATTGCTACTTTTGAATTAAACATTCCCCAGTAATACTGTGCTTTTGTTTAGGTGAACCATAATGCGCAGAGTCATCCCTGCTTCAGTGCAGACTCAGTCGTGTACAGACAGCTAACCCTGAATAGGTCTCAGCAAGCATAATTATCTAGTCTGATTAGGACATGGATTTTATACTACCACTTTTGAAGCTCTGAAAAAGTAAACTGAAGATTTTGAAGATAAAGGCAATTGAGTAAGAGAAGAATGATGACCATACCTTTCAACACACTCTATATAAAAGAGACGTCATCCTAATGCACAAAAGGAGTTTAATTGTACGTTTATTAGACGCCATTAAAGTATCAGCCAAATGCTTTTAATTTAGGTGTGACAATGCAAAAACTTTTATTGTGAAGGGAATATCCTACTAAAATCCATGAAAATATCTGGAGGCTCCAGACATACCCAGAACTACAAATAAAAATATATATAATGCTACTGCACTGTTTGCTATTATCAGTGCTATTTGGTACCCTGCTACCATCTGGTTACATTGCAGGCCTCTCAAGCTAATAATACAATGTGATTCCTAAAATTTACCCTGTGATGTAAGTAATGTTAAAAGATCTGACTAAATCTTACAAGAATGAAGTGTAATTTTGAGTGAGATGAAGTAGCTAGTGAGTAGCTACTTCTAGAAGTAGCTAGAGAGAAACTCTACCGCAAAGACCAAAGTGGGATTTCTATGGAATAAAACACAGCCGGAACATAAGAGGGACAGTTCGGCAGAATCACTTTATAACTCCCAATTTATATCATGTGCGATGAGGCTTAAGTTCATTAGTGAATGTAAAGACTTCAGGATGCTTTAAAACTAAAGATTACTAAGGGGAAAATGGAGCACAGCTAGCATGTCTCTGGTATAAATTCCTACAAATGTTCTAGACAATCCACTTTGCAAAAGGCAGATTCCCAAACAGGTATAAATGAAGCCTGCATTGCTAGGGGTACACTAACTCCAGGAATTACAAATCAGTAATATCAGAAAAAACACCAATTTATGATATTTTAAGTGCAACAATACTAGAATAGAAAAAATTATAATAACAGAAAATATAGAAGTATAAATGTATAAACATATAACAACAAAAATAGATTAACACCAATCCAAAACAACAAAACAAGAGAACAATAATAGAGCATACACTCATTAGTTTCTTCTAGTATTTCTACTGCAGAAGTTATATCCAAGCTGACAGAAAACAAGATAAACAAACCAAAAAATACTATCTAATCCTAGTAAAGTAAATGTCAGATTTCTGTTGCCTAGTACAGTTATTTCCATGTTAACTGTTTTAAAATTTTATTTGCAGCCAATACAGTTTAACAGTTGGGTGTGGGTTGCAATCTCAAAGAAGAAATCTTATAAAATTCAATCCAAGACAGTCATATTCAGGAAAAGCAGGTATCAAAATCTTCCCAATTCTACTTCAGCCTAAAAGGTACTTAGTTTTACAATATTTCAAGTGCAGTTGTATTGTTCAAACTCTGTGCTGGGAATGGAGCAACACATGTAGGAAAAGGCTGCTGCTTCTATTTTTGGGGTCTGTTAAGGTTTGGTTTTTTTTTAATGCAGAATCAATGTAAAATAGAAACAAGACTGCGAAATAAAAGGGGGGCTTGTAAATGAGACATTTGCTACCTGAAATCTCCATCCCTCTCACGTTTGCCAACACCAGAGAGGAATGCAAGGCCTGAAGCAGTGAGTTGTTGCGTGGACTTAGCTTCTGCAAACACTAAAAGGAGTGAACGACGCCCATTATTCAGTAGGAGGAGTTTAAAACCCGATGGGATCTAACCCCCACCATGCCTGTGGTATTCCTGAGCTGTGACTGCACATGTGTCCTGAACAGAGTGTTCTTGTCCCAGCAGTAACAAATGTCAGATGCAAGGCTGGATTTCACAGCTTCAAAATAAAGCATGCTATGCTGCCCTTCAGAATGTTAGCCACATCTTTGGTTTTTATTTACATGACTGCACAAGTCACAGTCCAATTTGGCTTCTACTTGTATGAGTCTATGAAGAATTTTCCTTAGAGGGCCTGCACACATGCTGGATCTCTACATAAAGTCCATACTAACTGTTTCTGACATGGAGTCGCTGCAAGTTATAGAAAGTCAAGAAGCTGACTCTGCTTCCAATTATAAACATCCAAACCCCACTGTCTCTAGAGCATCACTTCACCCTAAGGTTTATTTATGAGAGCACACATTGATTGTGTAATATCTTTAATTTTGTATGGTAAGCTAAGCAGATGATAAAAATACAAAGCATGACAAACTCATTGAGTGTACACCTCCACACTCCAGGAAAACAAAGATCAACGAGTATTGAATGGGGGAGTGGGGGAGAAATTTTGCTAGCTGAAGGAGGTATGCCACCTCAAATAGAGCAAGTGCTATAACCAGCTGAAGTGATTTCAGAATCCAGTTACTTATAGAGAGCCTTTTGAGATGCTGACACTATATTTCCAAAGTGAAGAAGAAGAATCATTGCAAGGGTATTTGGAAGAATGTTCAAATTGCACATGCTTGGAGTTTGTATCCACCAATCTAATTTAGTATAGAATTATAGTAATTTTGCATAAAATAACCCAGAACACTATAGTTTTTTTTTACTATTTACCTTTCCAGAATTACTGGAGGAATTAAATTAAATGGTTCCAGTTTTCTGATGTTTACAACACGTTTGAAAGCACTGAAATGCATTTCCCTTTCAAAACAAGTGATGCACACCATTCCTGAGGAATACAAGTATGCTATCACATAGTTCTGCTAGCAGAGTGATATATCAAATGAAAATTAGGAGTCCAGAATAACCAGAGGCAGAATATCACTGGGGGAAATTCTTTCATCCACTACAGTTCTGCCACTTAAAAGAAATTATTTTGATACCAATGGCTTTGGCAATGCCATCTCAATGACAAAAGTCAAATTATCTTATCTAATATTTGACTGGATAATCGATAATCCTAGCCAGAAAAGGTCTGAATTACTACCCCCACTTTGTTTCTGCTTTTATCTTTTCTTCTAAAATTGAAATACAGGAGCTTTTCAGAGAAGAGGATTTCATTCTGACAGATAAAAGGAATGTGATGTTTCCCTGTCAGGGTTGGCGGATTAAAGACAGGATAACATTAGGAAGCAACTCTGCACATAGAGCAACCCACCAAGAAAGAAATCTGCATCCTTACGGTTGTTAAGGAAAATTATAGTGACACATTACTGTGAAAAATCAAATATTGATGCAAAATGCATCTCTTTTCTTCAAAATAAAAGTCATCTAAAATCAGACGAGGGAGATGCTTTATTCTGATATCTCAAGGCCCATGCACCACACTCACATACCAGTACACGTAAGGCATAGCTCAAGTGCATTTAGCCCAGATCTGTTGTGTGTCAAATTTCACCATACAAATACATACATTTTGAAAAAAAGAAAACAAAAAGAGTTGGTCATAGCACACTTAACAGGTGAAGCAGTCCCTTGCAAGTCAGCATGAGGCAAAATATACCATCTTCCATCACAAGAAGGTTGCATTTTTTTGTAATGACTTACAAGGCATTTCAAAGGTTGACATATTTTATATTCCAGATTAGGATCTGCTAAAACTTGCTATGCAAAATGGGACCCTGATCTCAGGGTTACCAATGAGTTTCTTAATACACAGTTGCCCTGATTTCACTGACATAGCAGGCAGCCAGAAAGCAAGGACGAGGGTGGGCTTACATTTGTGATCTTACTCTGTTTTTTTTACTGGGGGGCACTTAATCTTGCAGAGAAGAAAATACTGTAATTATTGATGAGTGAAGGGGCAGGGTAGCAACTGTGCTTTCTGAAAACCCCAGATTCTTTTAATATACTACACTTGGGGCTTCTTCCCTCTTCTTTTTCCTGCAGTACTTTCTGAACAATCACTTCAAAGGCTGTTGTTTAGTTTATATCATAAACATCATTTTCTCCTGCCCTCAGGATGCCATCAATCCAAGGAAAGATACACCAGTGTGCTGTTGTCAGGGACACAGATGTTTGGAATCTGCACATTGATTCCACTGAATAGTTTTAATGTGAGATAAACTAACCTACCCCAGATTGAACTATATGTAAATGAGAAAACAAAGAGCAATCCTTTCTGTTCAGGTACGAGCAGCACCTGATATTCAAGAGTAATAATCTTAAATCTCAAGCAGCATTTGCCTTGAGTGGATCCATCTGGAATGGGAGCACTCATAAAAAGTATTGATTCAATGCCAGAACTGCAGAAATCTTATAGAGATGCTGTCTATGAAACGCTAAACAGGGGTTTAAGAGGATTGTAGAGCTGGTAACTGCTGTTTGGTCTAAGAAATTTGTTCTGGCAGTGACAATGAGACACTTAAGAAAAGGAGCAGAGCTGGGCTCAAGTACAAGCTAAAGTCTACAGCATCACACAGGATTGAACAGACACACAACATGCACCTTCTCATACCAGCTGCCTTTCCTATAGGAGGGCAGCTTTAAACCCCTCGCTCCTCCTACACAACAGGATACTTGTCCTTCTTATGGCATTATTAACCTCACTAAGCAGTTATTTCTCCTGTCTTTGGAAATGCTGGAATACAAATGAAACCCAGAGGAAGAGACAAGGAACTATGACCTAGGAGAGAGGTGGAGGTAAGAGCAAGGAGGGAGCTGTAGAATGAAACCAAGAAGCAGCAAAGAAGAGCAGGAGAAGCCAAACTACATGCATGCCATACTCACCTACAGCAATTGCATGTGAACATAATTAAACTTTAAAAAAGGAATTCTTGAGAGAGACACTGGTAGGAGAGCTAAATGCTGCCAATATAAAATGTACCTTCAGCACCTGGAAGAATTCAATAGAAAGATGAAGTCAAAGTTAGGAGGACACACAAGCATGACCACTATCCCTTTTTCTCTGAGGGTACTAGTGAGCATGGAAGATGGATTTCCCTGGTAAAGCAAATGTTGTAGATGCCTTAAGTATAGAAAAGATAAAAAGTCCCACAGGAAGAGAGTGCACAGAAGTACACACCAAGAAGCAACATCAGATTACATTTGTAGGTCATGGGAGGTGCTAATAGAAGGGACTCTGGAAGGGAAACACAAATGACTTTGAGAGCCAATCCTTAATTTAACTCAGTCACTAAATGAGAGGAAGAGAAATGATAGAGAAGGGAGAAACAATAGGACAAAAAGGAATGGCTCAACACCCTTAGACAGACTATTAACTTAGCAGGAAGCTAAATATCATCCATGCCGGAGACACGGCCTCACATCTGTTACTCCTACTTCCAATTATTGTACAAAGCATCTCTTTACATTAGTGCTCCCACAAAAACACCAACTGACTTGTCATAGATGTGGTCCATTCATCTGTTCCACATGAAGTTATATAGTGAACAAAACATCTTTGGCCAAGTGGCACCACAAAGAACAGTAGACCACAAACAACAGTGGAGCTGAATAACAAACAGAAATATTTGTATTGAAAACACCATCTCTGGATAAATAATTCACTCTACAAAACTTACAATTGTTGTGACTAGACACAGGCACAGATGTGAGACATACACTAAGAAGGGCTAGAGTTTCTACTGTGAAAGTAATACAGTTTATACTCTGAGATTATTACTTTAGTATTTTTACTTTCATATTTAGGAAACTTAATCACAGCTAGCTAGAGGGACTGCAGCACCCAGCAGGACATGGTTGGCCAGCTGTGGTCAGTGAAGGAATGCACAGTGCCATAGTCACATCAACAGAGCCATGGGCTGAATTGTAAGTTTACCTCTAGTCATGGGTGGTTTAAGTGCAAATTTCCTCTTTAGCAAAACAAAAAAGATTGATGGCTGGCAGAGACTGCAACACGGCCCTATTGTCCCAGAACCAGGATGGAAGCTTAGATACTTCACACAATTTTAGACTGTGTACACCTTCCAAAAATCACTACATTTGGCTGATCCCATTCTTGGTTTTTGAGTGTTCATTATGGTCTCTCTCCGTGTTAAATAATCCTGACACAGGTTTCCAGCACTTTGCAGGCACTTTTTGTATGGATAAGCTGCAAACTTGGGAGCCAGGCTCATCCGGACACACAAATCCACATCTCACACCAAGTCTGCATCCTGCCGTCCTGCTTATCTACAAGGGCACCCCAAAAATAGTGCATGAAACTCTCCACTTCAGCAAAGCCACAATCCAGGCAGATCTTTAGAAACAAAAATAGCAAAAGACATATAATAATTTAAATTTCTTCTTAAGAAATGTGTGACATGGCAGGAATGGTCTGAAACTGTATCCAGCTAGACACATAACAATGACAGGCTTGTCTGGAATATCCACTAATTAAAAGCCCATCACTAATCACATTCCCCCATACTTTCCTGAAAATATATTGCCTTATGCTCCAAGTTACTAATTTAGAGTCATATCTGTTGATATGTTGGTGTGCCTTAAATATCAGTTGCAGTCTCCAGCAATCACACTCCACCATCATTACAAATAATCTTTCCTAGTTTACATAGTATCTTTGTAGTAAAATACTTTCTAGAGCTGAGACATTTTGGGATGGAATGAGAACTGGCATGCTATTTGTTATTGATAATGAGTAAAAGCTAATAAAAAGTAACAAATAAAAACAAAGACATCTGAAACCACAAAATAAGACAAAGAAAATCAAAACCAAGTGTATATACGACTTCAGAAAGAACACAATTCAGAAGGAGGTTACAGCAAATAAACCAAAGTGTAAGTATATAAAAAACTAGTATGCAGATAAGGATACTTCAGCTTCGTCACGTTTTACGTCAGAGCCATTGGACACCTATAGACAATGTTCTACATCACATTTTACAGTACTTGAGTGCAGAAAAGTCAAAGGTCAAACATCAAATCTCTGGCAGGCTTGCTTCTCCTTTCCTCATTTTACCCTCAAATCTTTTAAACCAAACTCTGAAATCTTAATATATCGCATTCAAAATTTAGAGTAAGTTCAACAGAATTTCAGAAATATTTAAATCACAAATCAATAAGAATTTTAAAACTAACAAAGAGAGAACAGTTTCGGAATGTTTGCATCCTCACCCTGAAATACAATCAATTCCTGTACAAACTGTATGTCAATATACTCAACTGTTAAGCAAATTATTTCATAGTGACATGAATAATTTTTCCCATGTATAAATCGATTTTGGTACACAAACTGTGCATTAGTTGCATATGTGTAAATACTAATTGTATACAAGAAAAGCAGTTTTGGTAGTAGAGTTAGTAACAGAGTTGCAGCATGTGGAAACTGCTTATCACACCTGTCAAAATTTGCTGGGAGGCGCCAATTTAGGCTGGGAGGCCTATTTACTTTCCAGTTTGCCCTGGAAAGCAGTTATCTGTAAATCAGTAGAGCACTTTTGGCTTCCATAGTTCGTACTGATTTATAGCTAACACCTTTACACAACATGAAAAAAAAAAACAAAACCCAGAGCAAGGCACAGGAGACCATTATTTAGGTTTCTATATCAGCACTTGGAGACAGGACACACCAGTTTTACAGCTACTTCTACAAATTGAATTATACTATACTGCACGCTCACCCCTACACACTATATAAAGTGGGGTCTTAGAGAGGAAAAATGACACTTCATAATTGTAAACAGATTGTAATGCCGTAATAACAACACACAAAGGAAATGATTAAGATAAAGGAGCCCATTTTCCTCACGCAGCTCATCTACTTTGTGGTACATGTAGGACAGACTCCAGAAGCTGGGACAGCATCCTGATCCTGTGAGAAAAGTTATACACTGAGTGCAGAGATCAATGCAGTCTGCAGGCATTGCTGCTGTGTGGTGTCAGTGGCACCTGGCTGCAGAAGGCCCAAGCACTGATGGTGCTTTAACCATAGCCCAGTATTGTGTGGAAGTTCACAGCTGAGAGAAGAGAGATGACAGTTTTCTAATATCCTTTTTATTTCAGAAATGAAAAATAATTCATTACCTGACACAGTGTTTTTCTTGCCAAAATTTTTTGGTTGTTGGCCACAAAAATTCACACATTAGTGCAAACATTAAAAAGTGCCAACAGATAAAAGAAAAAACTTCTCTGCCAATGCAAGCTTGCACCAAGTCCAATATTATACACATCAGCTGCAATGTACTTATTTAAGAGAAGTATTTAAAACCTGAAAAATATCAATACAAAGGAGATCTTTCACACTGAGCTCCTTGTAAATACTAATCAAATACTTCTTAGATTTCTGTTCTACCACAAGCCCACAAATTCTCTTAAACCTTTCCACTTCTCACAATAAAATTTATTTGCAAAAATGTTACAATGCAAATTGCACTGTGTAAGCACACTAATTCTTGGTGACATTAAGCAAACTGTATCAAGAAACTAGAGATGAAATCTTGAAAGCTTTGTTTTACAGCTAATTCAAAACCTGCCAGAGATAACATAGTAGTAGTCAAGAGGATTTTGGGCTTCATTTACGACAGGTAGAAACACATTCTTTTAATCTGGAGGCATTTAAAGTAGAAAAGATTCTTTTTTCCTCAAAGCATCTTTCCCACTGTCCTGTTTCACAGCAATCTACTGGACTCTGGGAAATGTTTAATCTTCTTTTATGTAAGATGGGCAGAAGTGACTGCAGGTAGCAAATTGGACAAATCCTATGCTACTGTAAAATATACAGTCCCATTGATTCTATTAAAATTAGATGTATAGAATAACTTATCTTACACAGTTGCTCAGTTGAGAGTCCAGAGAACATTCTCTGCTGGAAGTAGCCCCCACTAAACACTGACTTCACTAAAAAGCATCAAGATCCCCATAGTGTTCCTGAGGAGTATTGGAAACAAGCAACCGGCACTTAACATGCTTCTCATATTTCTGCAGCTCAATGTCAAGTGCGCCCTTTAAATCAGTAGACTAGCTAATCAACCTGAATTGAAATAAAAACTGAAATTATTTACATTAAAGCTGTTCCAGGCACAAATTTGTGAATAAATGGGGGCTGTTTAAAAGAGGAAAAAAAATGTTTCTGTTTTCTTCACTCCTGGCCACCTGCTATCAAGATGTGATCAAGGTGCCTTGTAGGTGGCTGTCTGCAAACAAATTACAGTAGGTACTTCAGGGTCTTTCTTACAGCTGACATGTAACTCCATCAACCACATTTGTTTTCATCATAAATTACTGAAATCCCAAGATGCTTTATGGTCCACCATACTTCACACATCCCTGCTCTCCCTTTCTAAAATGTCTTCAGTTATACAATATACATGAGGAAGAAAAAAGTTTAATCTATATTGGTTTAAATGCATGGCTTGTCAAAATAAGTTTTCACTACAGCTGACATTGAACTTTGTAATAACTCCTGAATGTTGCGTTTTAGATGCTGCCCCTTGATAATACAGAAATTGTTTTCTCTACATCTTGACTACATGCATGCCTCTCTCTGAATAAACAGGAATATCAAGTCCTTTTAAAAAAGACACGTTTCTTCATCCCTTCACCTTCCTTCCCTTGTACTATTGTAGTAGTCAGATATTTGGGCCCTCAAGTGAGGAGCAAAGTCTCAAGGATAAGGAAAAAAGCACAAGGGGAAACACTCACGCACATACTGAATCTGATAATGGCCTGCAACTGCACTCTAGTACAAAGGCCAGATGTGTGTTTTAAGTGAAGCAGGGGTCCAGGGTGAAATCATCTCACCTCTAAAGCTCTTGGGCATCACTTTCCTTCCACCCTGAGCACAAATACCTGGAAGAGCTACTTATACAATAGCCCTGTAGCTAAAGCACTCACCAGGGAAGTCAGAGCCCAGGGTTCAAACCCACACCTTACTCCAAGGAGACTGTTCTGCCTACCAGGCTGTTGAAGCATCTTAAGTGGGGTCATACCTCCTCCTGAAAGCATAGCAGTGTGCAATCAAACACACAGGAGGTGGCAAGAGAACAAAGCATTTGAACAAAATGAAGTTATAGGCTCCTGTCCATGGCACACATCTGAATGGGACAGGAGAGGGTAAAACACGAGTGTAAATTAAAACAGTTGACTAAAATAACAAGGATTTGACTCCTGCAAGTAAAAGATCTAAATCCTGATGCAGACTTTATTACAGAGGACATACCAAGCCTGCTGAAATTCAGTACAAACATAACTGCCCAGACTCAAAAAGTAGTAAAACCTCTAAACTATACATCTTCAAAAAAAAATCCAAGATATTTCTGTGATTGAAGGCATTTTGTGAGTTCACAATTCAAGCTCAAAAACAAGCAGATGATACTGGGCTGCAAATTACTGAATATGTTGTAAAGGACACTCTCAGAAACACCAAATATACCAAGAAATTTGTTAGTTCTTGTATAATCTCCATTAGAAGCTATCCTCCCTGTATTACAGGGCTGCACTGCAGCTTTTGTGATATCTACATTAGTCAAGCAGGCAAAAGGTCACCAATAAGAATGATCCTAGTACAATATTCAGATTTGATATTGCAAAATTAACATCTTTAAAGGCTAAACAAGATAAATTGATTACAGTAAATGACATTCCCTCTTGCACATCTGTAGAAAGAATGAAAAGGAGTCACATCAAAAAAAAGCAAGAAGTGATTTATAGAAGCAAATGTTGGCTGGATGGCAAGAAGATCAGAAATACACGTGAACTATTTTCTGCAGTGGCAAAGTCTTCTTTCAATTTAAAGCTCCCTTTTGTGTCAAGCTGGGAAGAAAGGGTTCACAAGGTATCAATACATCAGCATTTTGTTCTCTTCATGACCTTTCAGAGGTGAGCCCATCTACCCAACTAGGCAATTTCCCCTCTCCCCTTGCATTTCCCAAGAGGCAGCTGTTGGGATAATCACCTCCTTCAAGATCCTGGAGACTCAGAAAACACAAATAATGCACTAGGCCAGCAGTTCAGCACTCTCCTTCAATTACCAATATACGTAAGTCAGGAGAAGCAGGTAATAAAATATCCACTTTAAGGCAGACTCTAAGAGGTAGAAAAAACAAACCCACACATATAGCCTCCTCTCCTCACCACATAAAAGTAAAAATTTGTTTCCCCCCCCTCCTGCTTCAAAACATCATCTAGCAAGGAAAACTTTTTAAAAGGAACAAAACATATATTCCTCCTTAGACTCTCCTGTATCAGAAGGGAAATTTATCATTCTGTGTGCCTCAGCAATATTTTCTGCTTCAGCCTATATGCTTTCAAATTCCCATCCAAACATAAAAGCAAAGCATCGATGAAAAGAAAATTGATGTACCAACAAGCAAGAGCTCTTGCAGTGACTACAACCAAACAGCAATTGGCATGAAGAGAGCCAACATTTAATACCATTTTTAGATATAATTAAAAAAGAGAGCTGCTCAGAAAGAACTCTTTTCTATAAAATATGGCAGATACACACTACAAATACTCCAGTTTTTTTCCCATGCAGTGCAAGCCTAAAAACCTTCAGATGAAAACGTATTGTGGGTTTGCTGAAGGCCTTTACAATAACACTTAGGGGCCTTTCAGCACATAATAGACTTTGGCACCCTGTTCTCTCTGTCATCAAGGGTGGCACTGGGAAGATTTAGAGCTGGAGTTTGCCTCCTCTCTATCTCACAGAGCAAGTACTATAAAAAGTTGGGGTGCTTCCACTACAGTCTGATTTAGAGGAATTTGATAGAAGAACAAATAAAACCAGATTTTTTTGTTAAATGTTTTGTCTCCTGTTATAGAGCTTGAGTAATACTGCAGTTTAAAAGGAACTGTGGAGTGGAGGGGAAAACCAGAGTAGTCTAGCATCAGAGCACAATAATTGCAGAGATATGAGCTATTTCACTAAATGAAATGGGAACTTCATTGCCAGGAATTTACTGGTGCAAGGCAGGGAGGTGTTCAGTTGTCTGAAGGTTGGTACCGTTCTTCACTTTCACAAGAGCCAGCTGCAGCTGGAACTGGATCCAATTTTCTCTCCAAAGCCTAGGATCTAAGTATAATCTCAATGCATTCAAGTACTAGCTGCACAACTAGTGAAAACACAGGCATCACAGTCAGCTGGGGAGAGCTTAGGTACCTAATATCACACTGGAGAGGAGACTCACTAAGACATGCCCATGCCTCTGACGGCTGTCGCTTAATGCCGAGCTGACAACCTCCGTAGGCACACTGAGACACCTTTTCTTTTTTCAGGACAAACATATGTATTTCAGGGTGTAGAAGCTAGGAACTGCTTTTACAGTGTAGAAAAGTCCTTTCAGCTTTGGCAAGAAAAAAACCCAAAACATAAAAAAGGTCCTTTCACCTGGCTCTCCCAGTCCTCACAGGTACCACCCAAAAGGTTTTGAATTGTTTCCACCTTTGACTGGAGAAAATCTGGAGTTTTGGCTTTGGTCTCTCAAAACCATTGGCTGCAAATGGCCTGAAAAAGACAAAATTTCTCCAATTCACCTCTAACCTTTCAAATACAAATAACATGGTCTATGCTAGAAGTTCAAGCAAAGACTTGATACCAGCAATTGTGATGTAAAGTGAGGCATAAAGCAGGGCACTTGTATCATGGAATTGCTGAACAGCAACCTCAAGGTGGAGTTACAGCACCTAAGAGAAAACTAACCTCTGTGAATGAGTAAATTAAAGTGCTACATATTAAAACCCTAGATGTCTTTTGGTACAGATTGTTCTTGAAGACATCATAGCATTTTTAAGATAAAATTATTTTGTCTGATATGCAATCACAGCCTCTGCCTGATTTCACTGAAAACCTACAAGAAAAGATCTTCTAAAAATCCTTCTTCACTCAAGTTAGGTGACTCCATTCTCAAGGACCTGACAGCTTTACTGACCTTTTAATTTAGAAATGTGTCACAAAATCTTTTTTCAGGAAGCTCAGAAAGAAGTCTATACATGGTCTGCAGGAGCAGAGATGGCAAACTCCTACTTCTTTTACTCCCAACTTACTTTACTCCATATAAGAGCCATACTAATGCAGCCATCCTTGCCCAACTGTGCAATCTACCAAAATCTTGACACTTCCAAAACTCAGCACTTCGCTTCTCACAAAGCACATATAGAAGTACCTAGTTTATTCTTTCAGCTTACTAGCTGGCATTTTGGGTCACCAGATGAAAACGAGTCCATGGAATATTCTAAAAGTAAATACAGTTCTCTTTGGAAAACCAGCAGCTCCTGACTCAATATTTTATTTTTCGAGAATGTCAAATTCTAGCCAGTAAATAAGAAGATGGCCACTATCGCGACAGTTCGGTGCACACATCAGTTGAAAGCATATGAGGAAAATATCAACCAGAAACAAGTAGGTATAGAAAAATAACTTCAGTAATCTCAGCTAAAGAATAAAACCAGCTATTTCAAAATACAAGGCCTAAAAAATTGCATAGCCACAAGAGGGAGACAAATACACAAACAGACAGTATTTCACGTAACATACAGCTTTCAGTGACAAGGTTATGGAAAACATGGATATGGTCAAGAGGCACAAATTTAACTTTCATCTTATCAATTAATTTCCTGTCCCTAAACTTCAAGGATCCCTGGATCTAGTGGAATTCCAGTCCAGGTCAGGATAGCCACATTGATGCTTGAAGTAACAACATGGTATTTCTTTGCATAGAACAATTCCAGAACATCAAGCTTGGAGAGAAAATGGAATTTTCATTTTAAGCATATTTTCTAGGAGGAAGAAAGACCTTGTTGCAGTGATGAAACACTTCAGCCATAAAAATCAAACTTTTTTGAAACATCAGGGTTAAAGAGAGTTCATAGCATTCTCAAGATACATTTTTATGACATCTATAAGCCTATCACATGTTATAAATTAATGGCAGATACAGCACATTCTAATTATATCACCCATGTCTATATCATTTAAGTAATAGCTCTAAAGGGTGGATTAAAATGATGAAAACCTGAGGAACGGCTGCAGATAATTGTGTGAGCTGCTACAACACAGATTTACAACCTACTGCCCACCATCACCCTCCGGTGGGCATCGCTGAGGAGCATTTACATGGCAGCATCTGACAAGATTCCCACACGGCTCCAGGGGCAGAACAGGACTGGTGGTGCCTTATTTGACTGAAGAACATCATCTGATGCACAGTTTAGAGCATTTAGGCTGTAAGATTTCATTACAGCTCAGCATAAACCAACCAACTGATGTCACAGAACAAAAGAGCAAAGGTACATTCAATGTATCACAAATAAAATAATTCAGACACCTGGTTTTACAAGGCTCTGCTTCCCCCTCACCTACTACAGCTAACTCGGAAAGCTCAGAGAGCCCTATACAGACAGGATTAGGCCCAAATCACATTTTATATGTTAGTTTAAAGAGAAGAACTGCTTGGAAAAGAGCCATTTCACAAACCAATGAAAACAGCAGACAACTTAATCTTTATTTCATGTAATTCATATAAGCTGGTATTTGCAATATCAGGCTACCCAGGCACCACAGTTTGAAGTTACACACCTGGCATTTGGTCTGTAATACTACTGCAGCAATATTGCAAAACCCATAATAAAGTCCAATAATGCAAAATGGGAGGAATTAAAACCTTACCCTTGTTTCATAGGTGGAGCAATAGTTAGCTCTAACATTATAGAACATTAGTCCATGGTTTAATTCATTTCACATTAAGGAGAACAGGCACTCATGCCATAGAGTGCAGCAAGCTAAGGAAGGGCAGGCCAGCTACAAATCCCATGTTGGTGGGCTGGGTTTGACACCAGCCAAAGGCAGCTGGAGGGCAGGAGGCAGCTCCAGCTGCCCAGCAACTCACCTGACTGAAGCTGTCCCTAAAGCAAGCTGGAGTCTCACAGGCAATGCCACATCTTGAGCTAGTTGCAGTGGCCTCCTATGAGACCATTTAGCAGGCTAGAGTAGCTAGAAGGCAGCATGACTCACAGCTCATTCTTCTTGTGTCTCTGTGTGGGCTTTAACCACTGGGGAAATCACCTTTTACACCAGGCATGGTGTAGCACTAGCTCTCCAGCCCAATTTCCCTAGAGGCAGGCCTTATCTTCATCATTTGTTCATTATATTTTACATCTTGCATTCTGAAACAGGACCAAGAGAGCCAGAAGCAGCTGTATTTAACTCATTTTAGAAAGAGCCATACCATTATACAATTCTGTTCTGAGCAAATCCACACAGGCTGCAATTTTCCCTGACTCCAGTGTATGCTGGAGACAGCACACGAAGATGTGTTACAGATTGCCAACCTCTGCAGAGCTGCAAGCTGCTCCGGATTTAAGGTGCACTGCACTGTAGAAACCAACTTCAGTAACTTTACTCTCTCTTACATGTGCAAGAGAAGTAAACTAACTGAAGTTCTTTTTTGTTTCATATATACAAACATTAAGTTTCAAAATTATATTTATTTCATTAAAAGATGAATTAACTATATGGCATAGAAACGGAAAAGCAAGAAAAGAGGAATGACACTAGAAGGAAGCTCATACACTTTCTAGACAGGTCTAGAGTTCAGATTTTTCTTTTATGTTCAGGCAATCAAGGCTATTTTGTGGACTTCTTTTTAATCCATTATGAATGGAAGACATGTAGGTCAAACATATTATGAACTTGCTTTCAAATTAAGACTCCATTTGCTGATTCTTATTAAGTGAACATAAATCTTAAATTGAAATCAATGTGATTATCTCAGTTTGCATCATGAGTTTAAAAAAGTTGTATAAAAATTGAAGCAAACACTTGTAATCATATGTTTTAATTGACCCAAAGTGTGAGAAAATCAACATGCTCTTTAAAGCTCTTGCAGGCAGCCAGATAGACAGAATACAAACAATTCATACCCCAATCTAAGATGTACAAGCACAGTTTTAAACTAATACTTACTTTCTTTTGTCTTAAAAAGTCTGTTGAATGTTGAAGAAAAGTGATTCTCACTGCCATATGAATCAGGGTCTAAGAAACACAGTTTGTGTAGCAACAGACTGAAAACAAAATAACTCTCACCTTTATATGACCCCAAATATATATGAGCCTCACTGGTGCTAGAAGGGTGCCTCGTGTGCACAAGGATGGCAAAAGAGGACCACAGAATTTTCTTAACAAGAGAAAAGTTACCTTCAGTCTACAAATTTGCCTTCTGGGCTGCAGAGAAGTCAATAACTTCTGTAGTGTAAACTGTGGGATAAGCCCTTGCATCAAAGTCTTGTAAGTGAACCCAATTTGCCTGTGTTTGAATTCCCAGTGAATAGCATAACCCATCTCTGCCTAGGAGAAACGAAGCCAACAGCAGCACCAATCTCAATTTTATTCAAAACCACAAGTCATGCCTTTAGGATATAAATTTATCCCCTCCCTTTCCCATCAACACACACGTTTTGCCACTCATCTTGGGAAGAACGTTATTAAAAAAAATTCATTTCCCCCGTGGATACATTTTTATATTGTATACTAAATTATGCATTTAAAATCAAATAAAAAGAATTTACTGCCTTAAGATTACTGCACACATCAGAAAGCTCTCTGTTTCTAAATTTTGGAAGAATTTTCCACCTTCCCACCCAAGCCAAGCAAACATCCAGTGTTGTTACAGCTGAAAGAGTGGGGGGAAAAAAAGACAAAAATATTTTTCACATTAGAAATCTGTGCTTCAAGTAGTAGGGAGGAAAAGTGCACATGTCAGAAAAGCTAGTGCTCAATGCCTCCAAGAGGGAAAGGGAACGTTTAATTTTGAGGGCATATCTGAAAAGTTCATCGTTTAGGTCAGCCACAGATAATAATCTTCTGATCCTCTCCTAAACACTGTGAAACTTAGACACTGATTAATTAGCAGCCTAGTGCTGAAGTTGATCTTGCAGCATTTCACTTTTTTCAGTCACAGTTGTCCTTGTTGGGAGGAAACAAAGAAGTAAAACAACACACTAAAACAATTCAGGCATGGCCAACATTATTCTGTGGTTTTGTTCTGAGGAAGGCAGAGGATGACAAGGGTTTTTTCCTGGTATTAACACAGACTGAAACCTACACACAGCAGGAAAGATTCACAAAACCTGAAAGCGTAAAATATAAAAACCCCAGTTTTTATTTAGAGGCTTCTATAAAAGTGCCCTGATTTCCTGAGATGATTTCATAACACATCTCCTGCACCTGGAGTTGCTCAAATCTTCCAAAAAATCAGGAGACTTAGACCTTAAAGTATAACTTTATGAGATTAACTGCTGGTAGTCATATTGCAACAAGTTTAACTTGGGTTCCTATATGGAGCAACTGCAGTCTGTCTCAGGCTTTGACATTGTGTTCAATGTTTGTTCTTTCACTTACACAGAAGAAATTAATAAACTAAGGCAAATAAAGACAAAGCAGGAAAAGACAGGCTTCATTTAACTCGATACTAGATTTTTTTTCCTCCAAAAAGTTACGTTTAAATAGATTAAGAAACCTCAGCTGGACAGGAATGGTGACCCACTGCGCAAACTGCTGACATTCTCCAGTGGAAATCCACCAATTTGGGTAAGACCTGCTTCCCTGCTATTCATGATGCCCCTGAGCTCATCAGTGAGTGGTAGCTACAGCTGAAGAGAAATTACATATGAAAATAGAAAGGAAACAGGAGACACAGGCTCAGGAACAATCTTGGCTAGAGAAATCAAGAGATAAGTCAAAACAGGAGACAATACACTGAAGAAAGGACAGAGGTTTCAGGCACAGAGGTACATATAGGTAGATAATGGTGCCTACCAGAATAGCTGAGGAGGGAAATACAAAACAATTTAAAGAGCCAGCATAACACAGACCCAAAGATGGTCTAAGAGCAGTGAGATGAACTGGTCAAGAGGTAGATAAATCTGCCAGGTAAGAGAAGAGAGTTTGGCACTAGTTACATATAGTGCCACAGAAAAGAGAGATTTCCAACCAAGAATGCCAATGACAAAGCACATCAAACACCTCAGTCTAATCAGTAACCAATTTTGGTTGAGGTATTTTGAATATATATACTTTGAACAATCCAGGTAATATTATAGACAAAAGAGTACCTGATGCAGAGGCATCATATTTTCCCCCTATATGTAGAGAAAGTGCTTCCCTTCCCTTCTGGAAACTGCAAGCAGAGAGATTCAGGTGACTGGGAGGATGACATTTGAAACAGCAGGAACCCAGTGGCAGCTACAGCATATTTATTGGAAAGGTTTGGTCGTACCCAAACATTTCACATAACTCCACTACTTCCTCACTGCTATGGTTCAACCAGATAAACCATATGTTGGATACTGTCACTGAAATGGGTTTAACATTCCTACAGTCTTCCCCAGCTTTCAACTCCAGGCCTCTGGGTTGCACGTAAAGGATACCATCATAATTTAACTCAGCTCACAGACACTGAAACAGGTCAAACATTTGTCAACTCCTTTTAAATGTCTTTTAAAATATTTCCAGAACCACTAAATAAGCCCCCAGAGAAGCATGAACAAATAGTCAGAGTCTGCTAAAGAGAAGCGGAAGGATTGCTCTCTCTCGAAAGGGAATAGTCAGGACATCTGTTGAACACTCCAGGTTTTTTTTCCTTTCTTAAGGTAATTGTTGACACAGTCCCATGGTCCCACTTATGCTTTCAACTGGAAAACGAGAATTTGGATACCATCATAATTCATTGTTAGACCTTTCTACCCCTGAATTAAATGAGTAATTAACACGGCTCCTGGGACTGTGGTTGGACTCCTTGGCACTGTGCATTTGGCTGAATTGGAAGTCTCCACAGTCCATAGCCAGAAAAACAACTCCCTTACCAGGCTCAGTGTAGCATAACTACCCCATACAAGAAAGGGAATGGGTTTATACCATCAGAGGTGGTGAGCAGGAAGTCATCAGTTCAACAGACTGCACAGGACCCCTTCAGAAAAAAATTAGCTTTGCCATGGCCATACTGCAGTTCTGCTAGAGCCATACAACTGCTTTAGATTCTGTGCTCTGAGTACAACAAGGGTATGACAGACAGGGGATCTACAACAGTGGGGACATAGCATGACAGGTGGCAGAAATCCCAGAACAAACAAAGCTGCTCAGGAAGAGCATGTCTTTTGCTGTGCCCCACAGCAAATTAGCATTTCTACCTCCAACATACTACTGCTGTCTGTGAAGACAGCAGGTGTTGCTGTACTCCGAAGTAAAAAAAACCAACCCGTGTGTGTTCCACCCCGTCAGTGAATCTATTAATAGTAACAGTTGCCATAGCAATGAATGAGGAGATACAAGTTTTCTGCTCTGGCAGCAAAAGTTTGTACAACCTCCTGTCCGCACCTGGTGAAAGAGTAGTTCTCTACCTTACCCAGCACCCAGCCACACTGTCAGATCACATGGGAAAAAAAACAAACAAAAAACAAAAACGGAAAAAAAA